>OX578155.1:39315234-39915234 GCA_951213105.1 Amaurobius ferox
TAGATATTTATGTTCATCCTTTGACAATCTTAAATAGTAGTTAGTTTTAAAGATTTCAAAACATTTTAATTGTTTTAACAAATGCAACATACAATTAGACCAATTGTAATTTATAGATTAGCACAATCAATCATTGTTTTGCAAACTACAGAATTTTTGTATTTCCTATATTTTTTACTTCTCAAACAAGAAATTCCTACAGTATTTCCCTACCAGTCCCACAGCAGTGTCCCTACAAGTACCGCTGCAATATGGTATCACTGCTTTGCAATGATGCACAGAAAGCAGAAGACTGCAAGTCGCTGAGCTATGATTTTATAAAGAACGCTGTTTATTCCTTCATTGACTTATTTATTCGTTCGTTATTCTTTCATATACATATTACTTACATAATCAGTAATTATTGTTTTTATAAGTAATTATTATATTTTAACATTAATAGAGGGAGAATTCAACAAACTCTCTTCACTGCTATAGATATTTTATCATTTTAAAATTCAAAATAAAAACATGCAGAATAATAGTGAGTTGCAGGTTGTAACATCAGATAATAAATGCAAAGAATGTCGGAGAATTAACAATTGCAGAGCCCTTGCGTTAATCCTTATTTCTGGGCATAGCATGACGTCGTACCATTGAATTATGTCATCAATTTATCATTAAATTATGTTTTATTTTTTTATTTGAAGATTCTGTACGTTCTTGTTACACTACTGCTTTAATGCATGCTATCAGCTACACCACTTTAGCAACGTAAAGCTCGAATTACTTTACATCATAAAAGTGAGGAAAGCATTAAGTGGAAGATATGTAGCAATATAATATCGAAAAAATGCCGTCAAATACAAAGCGACAACATAGTCAAATATCATATGTAAGGATAACATGTTGCATCAAGTCCTAAATGGATCCATTTAATTTTAGTTACAAGTACTTACAAAGCGATTAAACATTTACTAGTGAACATATTTATATTTTATTAACGTTTCCAATTTAGATCAAAAACATGCAATATCTTGAGAACGGTGGATGTTAATATTCTGAAAATGATGGCAAATTGAATGCTTTCTCTTAATTTGATCATTCTGAAAATAAATAGACTTCTGGTGCTTTTGATGAAAATAATCGTGCCAAGTTTTCTTCAATGCTCCTAATTTGTTCGAGAGATATCGTGTCAATAGACTCACAAATAGACAAAACACACATAAATTATTAAAAAAGTGACTGATTTCACAACTGGAATCAAAATTTGCTCACACTTAAAGTATAACATTAATATCTAATTAAAAAAACATGAATTTTAAAGCTATTTTTGTTTGAAATTAGTAAATTAAAAATAGGTACTTTTATGTAAATAAGAGTGAAATGTAACACTTAGAAAATTAAAATGAACTGACACAAAATGAATATCACTAAATTATTCTTGCAATTAATTAAATGCACTTAGTAAATTATGATGTTTACAATAAATTAAATGCACTTAGTAAATTATGATGTTTACAATAAATTAAATGCACTTAGTAAATTATAATGTTTTATATATGTATAACTTGTATATAAATGTGGAAATAAATTTATTTTATTTACTGTACTGTATTACTTCAGGCGGTATATTACTATATCACTTTATATTGCTTCATTATATAATAATAATTTTATCATTATATCTGAAGGTTTTTTGTATGTATCGAATGTTTGCTATAGGAAGAAATCTTTCTTGATATTATCGTTTAAATATTCAGTAAATGGACATATATTTTTAAAAATATATCAAATGGATTTTTTTTAACCTAATTCTCAGCCCCACAGGCCGGGTAACCGCTAGCTAGAGGCCAAAATTTCATACTTTCATCCGAAGAAATTTGCAGATGTAGAACCCGAGCTCGGCGCTGCCTGTAGGGCATTGAATATTGGCCCGGTCCAGACCGAAATGCTTTGCATTCAAATGTTTTAAAAGCCCGAATTTGTGAATTTTATGTACAAAAATTAAGATTAAAGTTAGCTTATTTTTAAACATTATATTTACATAACTGAAATCAACACAATAATTTCATGTACTCTATTGAATTTCATTTAAAAGGTTTGCAAAATTAAATATGTTCTGCCCGACCGGACTTTTTTTCAATCTAAGCACAACAAGTTTGGCCCGACTATGCCCACTGGTTGGGTTCGGCTTTTGTCCTTTCGTCATACACGAGCCCGTGTAGACCGCTACCACAGGCTACCGGTTAATATTTTTAACAAATTGTTTATGATCTAATTATATTACGAAGTATCTTTTAATTGCAGATTATTTAAGCAGGTTCAGCGAATATTTTATATTATGTATTACAGTGCTATTTCGCAGTCAATCTCTAAATTACAACGTCATCAAATAAAATATTTGACAAAATTTTAAAATATTTTTCTTAAAAGTGATTACAATCTTATCAGATAGCGTAGGTTGATTTCAGTTATGTAAAGATAATGTTTAAAAATAAGTTAACTTTTATCTTAATTTTTGTACATAAAATTCACAAATTCGGACTTTTAAAACATTTGAATACATAGCATTTGTGTTTGGACCGGACCGATATTCAGATATTTTTCTTAAAAGCGATTACAATCTTATCAGATAGCGCATTATAATCTTATCAGACAGCCAACTGAAACTGCAGAACTGTGAAAGGAATGGCCAAGGCGAAAATGCACCCATTCCACATTCCCCCACCTTCGAATGAACTGACCGACGGTGCATTGTGCATATCTGCGATCTTACAATAAAACTTTACACGCCACATAGGCGATAGTGCGCCAATTTTGTTATACCCTAAATCTCGCCGCATTCGCCAAACGATCCCAGAGTACTTTGCGCGAGTGGAGCGGCCTCTGTCTCTAACGCGTCGTGTTTCAGGAGACTCTCTCGAAGATGAATGCTATTCTATATTGCTTTTACTGAAAAAACCATTTACAGTGGACTTTCATACATTCGATGTGGCCGTGAGCAAGCGTCTTGGCTTGGCTGTATTTTAATTTGAAATCTTTTGAATAAAAAGAACATTGCAAAGAGAAGAAATGGCATAATTTTGTAACTCATGCAAGCAATACTTGTGAAAGATACTGTTATAAAGTTAAGGTTGGTACAAAATATTTGTAAATATAAGTAACTTGCATCAAACAACTTATAAACGGTTGCAAATTATTGGTATGGTTAAATATGTCAGAAAAAGTGGATACATAATGGTAATTCAATAAACACTTGTGTACATTAAAAAAAAAGCCCGTCGCAAATATCAGAAAACTTATTAAATGACATTAAAAACTTATTAAATGATGTATGTGAAATATGTAGCAAAGTATTTGAACATTAAAGTGCATTAAATTCATATCTACTTTCGCATAATATTGTACGCCCCTTTGTGAAATATGCCAGAAAAGCAATTTAACACATCTACTTATTCATACTGGTGAAAAGCCTTTTGTTTGTGAAATATGCCAGAAAGCATTCACACAGAAATGGAGTTTAAATATACATCTTCAACATATTGGTAAAATAACTTTTGTTTGTGATGTATTCCAGAAAACTTTCACACATTTAACAAAATTTAAATTCCTATCTACTTATACATACTGCAGAAAAGCCTTTTGCTTGTGAAACATGTCGCAAAATTTTTCCTTTTAAAATAATTTAAATAACCGTCTACTTGTGCATACTGCTGAAAAGCCCTGTGTCTATGAAATATGCCAGAAAGCATAAAACCGCTTAAATAAACACCTGGTTTTGCATACTGGTAAAAAGCCTTTATTTTGTGATGTATGCCAGAAAACATTTGCACAGAAATTTAATTTAAATACACATTGCCTATGCATACTGGTGAAAAGCTTTTCGTTTGTGAATTATGTCACAAAGCATATACCGATAAATACAGATTAAATTGTCATCTTATAATGCATACTGATAAGCATTTCTTTTGTGAAATATGTAGGGAAGCATTTGTATTTAAAAGTGTGTTAAGTGAACATATACTAACACATAATGGTAAAAATCCCTTTGCCTGTGAAGTATGCCAGAAAATATTCAGAAATAGAAGCAATTTAAATTCACATCTACTTATTCATACTGGTGAAAAGTGTTTTGTTTGTGAAGTATGCCAAAAAGCATTCACAAAGAAAGACACTTTAAATTCACATCTACTTATTCATACTGGTGAAAAGCCTTTTGTTTGTGAAATATGCCAGAAAACATTTGCACAGAAAAGCAGTTTAAAATCACATCTACTTATTCATACTGGTGAAAAGCCTGTTGTTTGTGAAATATGCCAGAAAGCATTCTCAAATAAAAGCCATTTAAATGCACATCTACTTATTCATACTGGTGAAAAGCCTTTTATTTGTGAAATATGTCAGAAAACGTTCAGACAGAAAAGCACTTTAAATTCGCATCTACTTATTCACACTGGTGTAAAGCCATTTGTGTGTGAAATGTGCCAAAAAGCATTCACAAAGAAAAGCCATTTAAATTCACATCTGCTTATTCATACTGGTGAAAAGTCTGTTGTTTGTGAAATATGCCAGAAAGCATTCTCAAATAAAAGCCATTTAAATGCACATCTACTTATTCATACTGGTGAAAAGCCTTTTATTTGTGAAATATGCCAGAAAACGTTCAGAGAGAAAAGCACTTTAAATTCGCATCTACTTATTCACACTGGTGTAAAGCCATTTGTGTGTGAAATGTGCCAAAAAGCATTCACAAAGAAAAGCCATTTAAATTCACATCTGCTTATTCATACTGGTGAAAAGTCTGTTGTTTGTGAAATATGCCAGAAAGCATTCTCAAATAAAAGCCATTTAAATGCACATCTACTTATTCATACTGGTGAAAAGCCTTTTATTTGTGAAATATGCCAGAAAACGTTCAGACAGAAAAGCACTTTAAATTCGCATCTACTTATTCACACTGGTGTAAAGCCATTTGTGTGTGAAATGTGCCAAAAAGCATTCACAAAGAAAAGCCATTTAAATTCACATCTGCTTATTCATACTGGTGAAAAGTCTGTTGTTTGTGAAATATGCCAGAAAGCATTCGCAAATAAAAGCCATTTAAATTCACATCTACTTATTCATACTGGTGAAAAGCCTTTTTGTGAAATATGCCAGAAAACATTCACAAATAAAAGCCATTTAAACTCGCATCTACTAATTCATACTGGTGAAAAGCCATTTATTTGTGAAGTATGCCAGAAAACATTTAGACTAAAAAGCTATTTAAATTCACATCTACTTATTCATACTGGTAAAAAGCCTTTTTGTGAAATATGCCAGAAAACATTCAAACAAAAAGGAATGTAAACTCACATCAACTTATTCATACTGGTGAAAAGCCTTTTGTTTGTAAAGTATGCCAGCAAACATTCGTATAAAGGTAAATTAAATAAGCATTGCTCACTAAACTCATGCTTACTAACGAAAAACATTTTGTGAAATATGTTTGAAACCATTGACTCATTAAGCTTATCTTAATAATCATCGTATTCATAAGAAAAGTGCTGTTGAAGTGGTTAAGCTACCTACTAGTGCAGTTACGGAAATAATGTAATTTGGCTGCCGTCAAGTGCAGATGCACATTCAACTATCATGCCAGTGCGTTACCATCAAATTTGTCGGACGGTCGTTGTCTTACGGTGGAAAGTAACCATTATATTTAGTTCACTAATCCTAGCTGAAAGTGTTATTTAAATAGTAATTCAACTATATTTAAAAATAAACTAGTGATAAAAAGTGTGGATTTTTTTTGTTGGAGCATGAAGAATGGAGTAATTCCTTTTTTCCACTTCTATTACTCTGAAAATGAAATATAATTATCTTTCCAAACTTTTTTTTTTTTTTTAAACAAGCTTTACAAGCAGCATTTGATTATAAAGTTTTCTAGTTCATAAACTAGAGCTGCAACCACCCCTGGTCTTCTGGGGGATCTGGCCCAGTGATGATAAGAAAAATTAAGTACAAAAAAAAGAGGGGAAGGATCCCAAGTAAATTGTCTTTTGCATTTCATGATACCGAACCACTCAATTACAATACAATAACCTATTCTTTAAATAATTTTTTATAATATTATACTAGCAGCATACTCATTCTTCTTACGGAGAATCTGTATAAATAAAATTGAAAATATGTCTTGTCTGTCTGTTTGTTCCGTCATCACGGGAGAATGGCTGAACCGAATTTGATGAAATTTTGTAGGTAGTCTGGAAATAGTCTCATTTAAAATTTAGTCCATGTTTGGAGTTTCTACGATCAGAGGTTCTCGAGATATTAGTAAGAAACGTTATTTTCATTTGTCTCATCATCACTGGAGAACGGCTGAACCGAATTTGATGAAATTTAGTGGATAGCCTTGAAATAGCCCCTATAAATTTAGCCAAAGTTTCGAGTATCTAAGACTAGGGGTTGTTGAGATATTAATGAAAAACAAAACTTTTTCCTATGAGTTTTACTCTCTAACTCTGATTTATCCAAACGAAAAGCTTGAAAATTGTTTGAAAGTGAATTAAAACTTTACCTCTGAGTTTGATGGGATATTTTTTGCACTAATTAGTCACTTTCTGAAAACATGAATTGTTTGAAACATGATTTAAATGGGAAATCTATCTCCATGGTTTATTTTTCATAAGCTTTTATTGAACAATGAGAAGTATAAAGAAATCAAAATGGTTATTTAATTTCACAGTTTATGAGGAAGGTTCTATTTTATATTCTGTTGCTCAGAAACACAATTAAATAAAATCTGTCTGATAATTTTAATTATTATTTTTCCAATTTGAATATTAAATAAATGGATATAAAAATATATTTTAGAAAAGAATGATTTGATTTTTCTTATAGCATTTTTGACTGGATATTATCAATTACGGTCTTCAGGCTTAAACGTTCTTATTATTGATATTTTTAGGGATTATTGATCCAGGGATTATTGATATTTTCAGGCTATTATGCAATTGTTTTATTATGACAAAAATTGTTTAAACTCATATATTGTACATTGTACGAGTAATCTTCTACAAATACACGGGTATATCTTCTAATGTACGAAAATATAAGTAGTACAAGTATATTGGCATATGTCTTGATATATATTGGCATATATTGGAATCAATTATGACCTTATGGTATAAAGAGTCCAGGGATTATTGATATTTTCAATTTATTATGTCATCTCTTTTATTTTGGCCAAGATTTTTGAGACTCATATTGTAATATGAGTAATCTTCTACTAACACCCTGGCATATTTTCTAATCTGTGACAATATAAGTACTATGGGGTTTCATATATTGATTCAATTCTTTTTTTTTGTAAATTTGCTTACAAAAGGGGCCAGGATGTTTTATTCTTCAGATCTGACCCTGAAGATAATTTTGCATAGTGAGAACAGATATTCTTAAACTTCTCTTTAGGAGCAATAAATTTAATATTTTAACCGAATTTGCACGTGATTGTGAATTATAAGTTTATTTATATTATATACTCCATACGAAAAATGGGTATGCTGCTAGTATAATATAAAGAAACTTAAAATTCACAATCTAAATGACATTTTTAATCAAAATCTTCTGTTAAAATGTTTAATTTAATGCTCCTAAAAAGATGTTTAAGAATCTGTTCTCACTATGCAAAATTATCTTCACGGGCAGATCTGAAGAATAAAACATCCTGGCCACTTTTGTAAGCAAATTCACAAAAAATATGGAACTGAATCAATATATGCAACATAACAACGTTAAAATTGTATGGGATCTGTACTACTTATATATGCGAATATTAGAAGATATAACCTGTAATAGTAAAGTACACGTATATATATATATATATATATATATATATATATATATATAAATTGAAAATATCAATAAACCCCTAATCTTTAAACCTGAAGGCTGATGGAAAAAAATCAATACATCGCGATTCACGTTCCCGTGAATGGATGTTTATGCAAATTTAATATGAACGACTCTTCCCGTTCACCGGCGTGAACCGTGACGTTTTTCAACATGAGGTTTTATGCAAATCAGTTCTTAATGCGTACGCATCTGATTTGCATTTCCGGAACAGTCCATTCTCGGATATATAAGGCAGAGATTTCTTGAAGCAATCATGATGTTTTTTTATCATGTTGATGATGTTTCATCATGTTGTTCATGTTTATGATGAAAGTTTGTTAAGGCTTTATAAGACATAGACACTGATGGTCTGATGCAGGCAGACAGAAATGCTTTAGACAGAAGCACTGCGGGATGTCTTATCCTTTGGTTTTCCTTTGCCAAGTGTGATACCTTCAATGGTGGCTGCAAATACACGCAAGTGATAGAGGTAGTATAGTTACTTACTACCCATGCTTCAAGGAATTTCTGTCTGGTTATTTACAACTGCAAACTTTTTGTACATAGTATTTTTTAATGTTTTGTGGCATGGAAACCTGGAATGTGTAACTTGCCTAGTTATGTTTTCTCACGAAATAAAGTGAACGATGTTTTTCTTTGAAACTGGATCTGCATACTTTTATGACCCAGCCAACACTTATTGACTCTATGCCAGTGCGTACTTTGCTATTTATCTTGCTTCTTCAAATTTTAAATTTTCCAACAAAGGCAGTAATTGATTCCAATATATGCCAAAGTAAAAGGGCTAAATTTATATGAGAAGATATATAGGTACTACTTATAATGTTGATGTCCATGTATACTATAGGAGAGGAGATATCTCTATTGTGCAGATTGGAATGTTGCATTCACAACTGTATAGCAGTTTAATTAACTTTAAAAATAAATGTCCATGATTGTAAAGAAAGACTTAGTCATATTAGAAAAACAATTTACTTTTATTAGTGAATGTAGAATCAGTTTCCCTAAGGCACTTTTGGCAGGGCGCCGCGCCCTGCCTGCCCTTTTGTTACCAGAACAGCACCCTCCTTGCCTTTTGTAGGAGAAGAGTGCCCTCCCTGCCTTTTTGTTAGCAGATCAGGTCCCCTGCTTATCCTTTTGTTGAGAGTAATGTCTGTCCTCAAAGGAAAATCAACCAGTTCTTGTATGACCTCAGATAAGTCCCAGAGCCCTTCTCTGCATTCATTACCATAAATTTTGATCCTGTCTATCTCCCCTCTCCTTTAAAGAAAGAAAAAGGGTGATCTAGTGTCAATAAAAAAGGATTGACAGCCCCATATCACTTCTTTCCTCCACTAATAGAAGCAAAACGGAAAGGGGAATATTAAGCACGTACATTCCTTCTTCCATCTGATGAAAACTTTCAAAACAGTTTTCTTTTTCAACTTAAATTTTTGTTAAATCATTTCATGTTTGATATGCATTTGAATTATAAAGTTCTGTAAATGTAAACCCTGTAAGCATATTTGGTCTAAAACAAATATTTAAAAATATAGATTTCCGGACTAGGATTCTTTGCGCCATTTGCTGGAAGGTGTTTACGTTTATTCCGCTGATTCAGTCAAAACAGAGGATGATAGAAAGGGTGGGGGAGAAATGTTGTTAGATTAGCACAGTGATTTTAGCCTGCTTAAATGAAATATGGGATAACTTATTTTCTTTATATTGTTTACTACAGTAAAACCTGTAAAGTTGGACACCTCTATATGTTGGACACCTGTCTATCTTGGACACAATTCGGTGGAACGGAACGAATTCCTATGTTTTAACATGCATATAATACTGTCTAACTTGGACACCTGTCTATCTTGGAAGTTGGAAGTTGTTTACATTACTATGTTGGACAAGTTCCTTAAAATTGGGGTTTGCATAAAGGAAGTAACCTACCACTTTTAATCTTCCTTATCTATCCCCAGGGATCATCTTTTGTTGTTGATCCCCAGAAGTATTCCTTTGTTGTTGTTGTCACTTCCAGGAAGCTTTTATCTGCCCACATTTCTTTCTTATTGTTGCTAAGGGGTCGTCCCTCCCCACTATTCTACAGCCCTCAATTATGTATCACAACCTTTTTGTTATCAGTTTGTTTACACACACACAACAACACACTTGAAGAATGGACATTTGTAGCTTCCCTATCCCATCTTTGCATTATCCAGTTAGATTTCTGCATCTTCTGAATAAAAAGGTTTCTCTACCCTCAAAAGTCACATTTGTTTCTTAATGCATTCTGGAAAGGTGACTGTGATTTTAGTGGCGTGCACATTAGTTTTTAATAATGAGCAAACGTAAATTAGTTGAACTAATTATTGAAAAGAAAAAAATAATTCTTGATCGCCTAGGCAAAGGTGACAGCTTCAGAAAGTTGGCAGATGAGTTCGGCGTATCAAAATCTACTGTTTCCAATATAAACAGTAAGGGATCTGATATCATACATGCATGGAAACTGAACTACTCTGGAACAAGAAAAAGAATCTGTATCATAAGTATTTTGTAACAGTAATTACAATATTTAATTAAAACCAATGGCTTATTAGTATTTTCTATATGTTAAAAATGCTTTAGATGTGCTTTATTGAAGGGAAAAAATGAAATTTCATCACACTGTGTATGTTGGACACCTGTCTAAGTTGGACGCTTTTAGGGGGAACCGTGAGTGTCCAACTTAGACAGGTTTAACTGTAATTGCTTTTAGCTACCAGCCTATTTGCTTTCTGAAAATTCTCTTAATATGCCTTCTTGCTGTAAACTGCATATCTCCATTACACACGAAAATCACGGCTAAGGGTACTCCAGTTTGTAGTTCATGTAATAGCTATCAACTGTGTATTTGTCCACGGCCGCCCTTAGAGGATCGGACACCACTCAAGTGGTGGGACCCGGACTCCCCAACAATTTTTGATGGAGAAGAAGACATGAAAAATGCACAAAAGACGAAAATGAAATATGAAGAGGAACCCAGGAATTTGTATAGGTGACTCTGATCTGACCACTATGCATTATATACAATATAATGAAAATGCTCCATGCAATAATGATAAGCGGGCTGCGTGGACATATTTAATTCGTGTAGTGGATTTACTCCCAATGCAGGTCATGCAATAGCTATTGGCTGTGGTTGTGTATCTGACCATGGCCTTCCATAAGAAGGGTCGCACACCACTCAAGTGGTGAGGCGCCCAATAATTTTTTGAGGGAGAAGACAAAGAATGCACAAAAGAGGAAAATGAAATATGAAGGGTAACCCAGAAATTTGTATGAGCGGCCCTGACCCAACTACTACGCAGACTGATGCAGTACGCGTTATATATAATATAACCATAACTCCGCTCCATGCAATAATGATTTGACATATTTAATTCGCATAGCGGATTTACGAAATTAAGCGCCTTCTTTTAACGAGTATATGCAATCCGAATACAATGCATGCAATAACGATATATACCCTGTGCAGACGCATGCAAATCGTGTGACGTATTATGAACATGCACACAATGTGGGCAGGCCCGGTTTAAGGTGTGGGCGACGTGGGCAATTGCCCACAGCGGCCGAATCAGGGGCGGCCATTTGGAAGTGAAATTAGGTGTAGTAAGAATGACTTTCGTGGTCGTATTAAAAAAAATTTTGAAAATGAACCAATTTTGTGCCACTTTAATATAAATGAATTTACTTTTTTAGATAGTATTAAAATATAAAAGGATAAAATCGTTTTTCTCCCATAATTCTATCTTTTTTGAAGCAATGTACAGTTCTGCTTGAAAGAACGTACACTCAAACACTTGGGAAATTTTAAACAACTTTCAGCTGAGTGCAATCCCTGAGGGGACTTTGTTTCCCCCAAATACTGGAAAAACTCAAGGAGAGATTCTCAGAATTTTTTCCTGGTTTCAAATTCAAATTGCAAACACATGGATGCGGTCTCTATGATCCCACTTCTAAAAGGACGGGAGGGAGGAGATTAGTCCAGATGGTCATTCTTTTGGTCGTCTACCGTTTTAGCTCATTTAGGCATTGAGACTAGCTGGAGGCCATGCAGATAACAAACATAGTGACTAGAAGTGAAAAGCTACTTCTTAGTATTCAAAGCAATGTGTTGTGTTATGCTGCTGTGCGAGATTCACAAATCCATCGACAAATATGGCTGTCTTTTAAGTTCTAACTATTCGGGTAACTTTTTCTTTCAATTATTTAAAATATTTTTGCAAAATTTCTTAATTGACTACATTTTTTGTCGATTTTTAATGTGTTTCAATAAATAAAATCAATTTGGTACTGAATTTAGTCTATGGCATTAGCCACAGAATAATACTGATAAAAGAATAATTTTTTCATGTTTTTATCTAAAATAATATGCCCCGTGGCTGTTCTATGAGGAATTTCAGAGGTAAATAATTAAGCAATGGTGTAAAATGATCTTAATTTTGTAATTTTTCCAGTTTCACTGCAAAACGAAAAAAAAAACTGCTACAAAATATTTTTACGAAGTAAAATATTCCTTTATGAATATTTGTATGAAAGTGCAAAAGTTGTTTATAAATTGTTAGAGCTGTTTTATAAATTAACAAGAAAGATCAATCATGCTTAAAGCATTGATTATGAAACACTTTCCAACTTCAATGCAATTTTATTTAAACATGTCTAAAATGCAATACATTCCTCGGTAATATTTTAAAACTTATCACAATACTACATTAATTTATTATATTTGAAACCTTAAACCTTCATCGAAAAAAATTAACTTCATTCAAATGACGGCATTAAAGTATAAATTGCCTGGTTTAAACATCTGTAAAATGTGATACATTCCTCGGTAATAATTTTAGAATTATCATAATACTACGATAATTTATTATATTTGAAAACTTCATCGAAAATAACTGAAATTCATTCAAATGACGTCATAAAAAAAAATAACACGCCTGGCTCTCTCTATAAAAGCAACATTTCATTCATAAATAATTCCCCCATTCATGTCATTCGTCACAATACTATAATAATTTATTTTATTTAAAAATTAAGACCATTGAGCCACAAGTAAGTAAACTCAATGCGTAAAACTTCATCGAAAAATATCGTCCGTCTCTTTCTAAATTCAATGAATATTTCATTCACATGAGCTAAGCAGACTCCATGGACTAAATGATTTTGTGTTAAAGAATTACAGCGATTCTAATACAACTCATTCTACATATTTTGCTGTTTACATTTTACATAGGTGAAAAATAGGCTTAATAGTAGAAATAATCAAATTTGGAAGAGCATTTAAACTGAAATATATTGTCATTGCGTTGTTTCAGTATGTAGATGCACAGAATTTAGGCAAAAATAAAGTAGTTTTAGGACGGATACAACACTCAATTTGAATTAAAAAGAACTTTAAAAATCACGATTTTGACACAAGATGGATGCCATATATCATTTTGAAGTGGGTCATGTGATCGTTTCATATCATGGACACGTGATCGCTTCATATAAATGGTGTTATTATTATTTTAATTTTTATTTAAAAAACAACTAAATATATTTCGCTGAATTTTTTTTTATATATTTTATGGAACAATTTGAATATTGTCTAAAATTTTCGAAGCAATTTGTGAATTTTAAATCCGCTTAAAAAATGCTTGAAAAATTAGGTCCCATAGGGCTCAATGTATTCCATTTTTTTCAACCCGGGTTCAATCCAAAACTAATTGGATGATATTCATTTATATTCCCATAGGTCCTACAGTCCGTCTGAACAACATACTAAACTTTCCTTTTGATTAAATCATTTTTTACAGCAGTTATCGTGCTAACGGACAGGCAGGCAGACAGAATGAACAAAGTCATAAACACTTTTCAACTTTGTTGTAAAGTGTTAATAAATTTATTCTATAGACTCAATCAGGGAATTATACATATTCTTTTGCTCATGCATACAAATTTCTGTCTAGATATACGTTCAATAATCTGTAAATACTATTTTATTTTTGCATAATTACACTTTTAGTTATAATTATAATTTAATACACTTTTAAGTAAAATGTTAATTAAACAATCTTAAAATTTGTAATATACATTTTGATATTGTGATTTTTTTATTTCTACTCAAACAATTCATTCAATATCCCCATGTTCCAGTCAACATTCGATTCATTATTATTCTTATATAAAGTTGTATTGTATGATATGTGGGGTCATTCCACGTGAAAACACCCATTTTAAGAAAAACTTGTTGCTCCATAGTCACGGATTTTTTTTAAATTTTTACCATGGATACACATGGTAATAAAACTCCCAAATCTGAATTTATAATGTATATATCGCAATAATTGCCAAGATACAGGCATTTGAAAAATGGCCATTTTTGCCGAATGGCAGCCATCTTGGATTTTGTACCAATGTTTATAAATGTAATAGCTTGAGAACTAATAGTTCAAATTAAATAATTCTGGTACTAATTTGAAGCTATTAATATCAGGAATATAAGTGCTATATCAAAAAATAAAAAAATATATATTTTAATATCGTTATTACATGAAAATTGCAAAAATCACCTTCGGATGGATAGTCAAGTTTAATGGGCAATAAAACAAATGGCCCCTAATATTTTTTTCTGAAACTTGGTACAAATATTAACTAACATGTGCGCTTTAAGTACAAAGAAAATTAGAAAGGTAATATTTCTTATTACAGAGAAAAATAGCTATAAAACATATATACATTTTACATGTGATGCTTTAATCATTTAAAAATATATATTTTTTAAAAATAAATAATGAGCAAAAACAAAACATAGGAATTTTTCTACACTCTAACTAGTATGTGTGCTTTAAGCACAAAAACAATTAGGATGGTAATATTTAATTTAATGACTAAAGAAATACTGTTATATGTATAGGAAATCAATGTAAAATTTCTGGGGTGCTGAAACATTCTAATAAAAATCTTCCTAAAAACCATACAGTTATCCAATTTATATTTTATTTTCTTATTTCAAATTATAAAAAGGTATTTTTTATATTCAGTACAGCTGAAGATACCCAGTTTTTCCTAGTGGCCACTGGCTCCTAAACCAATTTCATCTAATAGCAAGTATCAAAATTTTTGACACACATCTAAAGGTCTTGGCCATATATATAATGCAGTTGGGCCATAAGAATACATAAACATTACATATACAAACAAAACACACATTAATTTCTAATTCATTAGGATGCATTGGTACTCTAAAAATTTCTGGAGATGGACAGTTATCACACCAGCTCACCATACTTTTCTTATTCAGTGCAATAAACAATGATGTAATAGATTCACTGATATGGATGGCATGGAGCATGAGTTTAATATTTTGATGGTATATACAAACACGTACAGAATGAATAACTTTGTTTCCAACAGTTACATATGCTGTTGGATGTAGTGTGTAAAAGTTACATAGAATTTTTATTTCATTATGATTTTCTTTAAATGCAGCATATAATTCTTTTAAATTATGCAAAAATAATCTCTTTTGTTTTAATATTTTCCCATTTTCACTTGGTATAGATATGCAATATTTTCTTCCTGGACACATACGACTGTTATAATAAAAACTAGTAACTTTTGTATAGTATCAAATTTAATTTAACACTTATATCTCACTAGGCATTGATAACATCCCTTCTGTTTCTTTTAATTTTTCTTGTTTTTTTTTAACTAAATTCTCTGTAGTAAAATAACATGTCTTTGTTTGTTGGACTATCCATGAATCTTGGACTAATTTTAAAATCTGCACGTTTTCTTTAAATGATGCATCTAAAGAAAACTTATTCAATAATTTTCCATCATAAACGTGCAATTTTGGCAAATGTCTTGAATTTTGTAGCTTATTAATACTTTCAATACCCAATATTGTAGCAGTTTTAGTAGCAACGTGGCTACTTAATTTCTTAACTTGCATATAACTAAGTTTCCTCTTAGAGCTAAATCTATTGAACTTTATTAGTGATAAATCCAAAAGTTCACAGCTTTTATTCAATTGTTCCATTACTATTGTGACTTCATTATAATCTGCATCATTGGTCATTTCCATGTCAGCAGTAGAAACCTCTGACTCACTAATTGATGAATGTGAGGAAGAATAACAAGACATGCAGAATTTCCCCCCCCCCCCCCCCCCCGGAATGAGTAATTCTTGATTTATCATTGACAGTCTGAGAGAAATTGGTTTTAGGGACTTAGTTCTGATTTTGGTGGTTTATTAAATAGATCACAAGTTTTCTGTCTTAAACTGCACCATTTCAGATATTCATCCTTGTGAACCTTACATATACTACCACTCAGAACACAAGTACAGGTATAAACAGGAAGGCTTAATGACACATTGATTTTCTTGCATACAACACATTCAATTTTTATAGCAAGACAAGAACTAATCATGGAACATAAATAAAAGAAATAATCATTGAAGCACAATTCACTGATTTATTTGTTGAATATACTCGGCTCTGAACACTTGAGCAAAAATGAGCTCTGAAAGGAATAAGTCACCCAGAAATGTAATATTGTATCCTACTTTAAATTCAACCTAAGAGAAAACAGATGATGCAGTACAAGTAACCATTTCACGAACTCTGACAACTGGTATATGTTAATTGCTATTACTTATATAATAGACCTATGTGAGTATTAGAGTTGAAAATTCTGATGCTATAGGCAGCTGATGTCTTATGTACACAAAGACCAGAAGCAGATGTTTTTAAATGTTCCAGAAACAATATTGGTGCTATAGGATCATTTTCTTCTCCAATATTTAGCTTGTTGCCCCTGTTTCAACTGGATAGGGATATTGCCTAGTGTTTCCTTTGGAGTTGGCAGAAAGCGAAAGATATGTTTTGCTGATCAACATGCTGTAGTTCTGTTTAATTTTTTTTTATTTTAATGCTTTTCATGAAAATGAGTGTTTTATATTATCTAATTACAAATTATTTTTTGTGGAATTAACTATATGTATGCTGTAAAGCTTCAGCATTAAGTGATAGTTGTCTTTTATAACCAATATGCCAAAGATTATTGTACTTACTGCCTCTAAGGTGAAATTGGTTTAGAAGCCAGTGGCCACTAGGAAAAAATGTGCACCTTTAGCTCTACTGAATATAGAAAATACCTTTTTAAAATTTGAAATAGGAAAATAAAATACAAGAGAGATAACTGTGTGGTTTCTAGGAAGATTTTTATTAGAATTTTTCAGCACTCCAGAAATTTTACACTGATTTCCCATACATATAACAGTATTTTTTTAGTCATTATTTAAATTAAATATTACCATTCTATTTTTTTTACTTAAAGCACACGTACTAGTTAGTGTGTAAAAAATGCCTATGTTTTATTTTTGCTCATTATTTGTTTTTAAAAAATAATTTTTTTTAAATGATTAAAGCATTGCATGTCAAATGTTAACTAAATGTATATATGTTCTAAAGCTATTTTCTCTGCAATAAGAAATATTACCTTTCTAATTTTTTTTTTACTTAAAGCCCACATATTAGTTAGTATTTGTACCAAGTTTCAGAAAAAAATATTAGGGGCCATTTCTTTTATAGCCCATTTAAGTTGTGCATCAATTTGAAGCTGATTTTTGCAATTTTCATGTAATAACGATATTAAAATATATCTTTTTAATTGTTTTGATATGGCACTTATATTCCTGATATAAATAGCCTTAAATTGGTAAAAGAATTATTTAATTTCAGCCATTAGTTCTCATGCTATTGCATTTTTAAACATTAGTGCAAAATCCAAGATGGCCGCCATTTCGCAAAAATGACCATTTTTCAAATGCCTGTATCTGGGTCATTATTGGGATACATACATTACAAATTCAGATTTGGGGGTTTTATTACCATGTGTATCCATGGTAAAAATTAAAAAAAAATCTGTGACTACAGAGCAACACTCATCGGGTGTCCCCATATGGAATGACCCTGGTGGTAATTTGTCCATTTTTTTTTCAAAACCGAGAAGAAATGAAACATTGACGGTCCTCTTTTTCAACGAATGGATATATTTTTTTTTATTCTTAATACACCCTATTTTTATTACCCCACTCGAAAGTTCATATTTTTAATTTCTAACCCCCTCCCCTTCCCCCCTCGTCCCTTTTTTTAGAAGAATTTGGAAGCATTTGGGTATTTCCCTGTGTTTCTGTTGGGCCCATGTATTTCTAAATTTTTTTTCAGATATTTTCGTCCACCTTGTTCTCTAATGATTGCAAATATGATTTTTTCCCCTCTCTTGGTTTTGTTATGCCATTTATCTTTCGGCAGAAAATTAGAATGTTTTTAATTTTTACCCTCTCCACCTTTCTTTCTTAATTATTGTTCCCTTTTCTATTCTATATATTTTTCCTGCTTTTGGATTAGGTTTTGTATCTTCGAACATTTTTTTATATATTTTCATTCACTTGTCACAAACTCAGGGACATTTTAAACATTACATATCAATCGTCTTTCCCCCCAGTGAATCTATAATAATAAAAAGAAGAATCTATCTGTTTGTTTGTCCACAATGTCGACCAATATCTATCTCATTGAATTTTTTCACACAGCCGCATCTCCTTCCCGGCCGTCCAACTAGTTACTCTAAGTCCTCTGGACGAGTCGGACGGTCTGGGTCTTCAACACAGCCGCATCTGGGGCGCGGTAGCCCATTGGTTAGCGCGCTGGAGTTGCACTCGGTAGGCCCGGGTTCGATTCCAGCCGCTGCCAAAACTGCCGCAGTGTTCACGCGGAGTACGATCACGTTAAACATGTGGGTCCGTAAGTCCTTCCGAGAGGTTGGTGGTAGGGGAAGGAGGGTACGGTCCTTGTGGATGCCTCCCCCACTGGGTTCCGGTCTAAATTGGGTGGCACTTCCCGGCCGTCCAAACAGTTACCTTACACCTTTCTGGTAGGTCGGACGGTCTGGGTCTCAACAACAACAACAACAACACAGCCGCATCTATACCTGAACTAATGCATCTCGAAGGCCTTTTACCAAAATTTACATTCGATTTTTAACGAATTTTTAAATTCCCAGATCAGATAATCTTCAGCTACCGATATGACCTAGCAGCTTTATTCTCGATTTAACAGTTACAGAACCCCCATCCATCGATATGATCTAACAGCTAATCATACGATTTAACAGCTACCTTAAGAATCTAATGCCACGTTCATCTCCTAGAAGTTATTAATCTTTCATTCATTTATATTTTGCATTACGGAGAGCGTTTATTTTTTTTTCTCTTTGCGGATAGCGTACTGGTAATTTGGCGTCAGTTTAGGATTTGAAGAAAATTGAGTAGTGTTATTTGTAAATGTATTATGTAACGGGGGTTTATTTACGTCCTGGTCAACACCGGATAATTCGTTCCAGTGATACAATAAAACAAATATTAAATTAGTCAAAGTGTAAAATTTTGTTGTAATTTGGATAGTATTCCATTATTATGTATATTTCCACGTATATTTCCGTATGTATATTTCCACGTATATTTCCGTATGTATATTTCCACATATTCTGTTCAAACCTCACCAATCGTTAAACAGCTTTAGAATCCCCATGTTCATTTAACTTCCTAATTTTTTTTAAACAAAACAAAATATCTCGTGCTTGTGCACCAATATTTCACAAAAGAATAAGTAACCAGACTGATACGCAACAATCGTGGCATTTCAAATATTACAGCTTTCCCACGGATTAGAAAATTTGATTTTTGAAGTATAGTGGTTATATTCTATGTCCCTTCTGTGTTTTAATCAGATTTTAGAGGAGCTACAATGGACAGTCACAAACTGCTTCGAAATAGAATCCCAGTTTTTTATCTGCGAAATCAAAAACCAATAAATTTAAATATTTTTGCATTTTAAATTTAATATTAAAGATTAGCTATTTAAATAAATTGTTGATAATAACCGGCAAAATTCTGAATTGTCCTATTATATTATATCTTAGCTTCGTAGGGATTGAAATGCTTTTCCTTCATCTCTCCTCTTTCCTAATTTATTCATAAGATCATTTCTTTGATTTGCGTATAATATTTTACTGCTAAGATGAACAAATAATTCATAAGATTTATGCAATTAAAAATTCAAATTTTATTAAAAAATTGATGAGGGCAATTTTTTCGTGACACTACATAATGAGTAAGTTACTTTTGACTCCTGATAAATTCAGAAAAATATAATCGGCGGTGACTCCAGGCCGATGGAGCTGAAATTGTCTTGCGTGAATAATATTTTGTAAGATAAAACTCCAGTAAAGTTCAATAAGTTTATTCGATTATTTCAGACTCATTTGTTTCGTTTACGGGCTTTCAAAGCAATACAAATTACTAGCAATACAAATCAACTATTTATAACTATCTAGCGCTTTTAATTTTCACCCTGATTTCATCTGAATACTCCGACCATAGACTCCACTTTAATATATTCGATTACTTTACTAACTTGATTTGCAGTATAAAAATTAAACTTACTGACAAAATTTTACATTCTAGTTAATCTATAAACTTGTCTGGCGGCACATAAATACGTAATTGAATACGTATATTTCTACCTACTCTGTTCAACCCTCACCAATAATTAAACATCTTTAGAATCCCCATATTCATTTAATTTCCTAAAAAACATTTAATTTATTCATTTATTCATTTTTAATTTATTCATTCATTTTATTCATTTAATTTCCTTTTTAAACAAAGAAAAATATCTCGTGCTTGTGCACCAATATTTCGCAAAAGAGTAAGTAACCAGACTGATTTGCAACAATCGTGGCAATTCAAATATTACAGCTTTCCCACCCATTGGAAAACTTGGTATATGAAGTATAGTGGTTATAATTTCGATATGTTAAAATATCGAAATTATGACCATTATACTTCAAAAACCAAGAGCAATAAATTCATACTAATTGTTTATAGTTATCACTTTTGGTTTCTAAGATATAAGCATTACAAACTTGAAATACTTCAAATTTTCAAACTTCTTCCACTTGACAAGATGATTATTCGAAAACTATAAAAGCTTTTTTAAATATACATATAAATTTAGAAACTAAATTTCCTCATACATATTTTTATCACTTAATAATTCTATCGATCTTTTATTCTTTCAAAGATATTTCGAGTGAAAGCATGAAACAAGGAAAAAAACTAATTTTTAAAAAACTAAAGTTTACTAAAGTTTAACTCCCCCCGAAAGAAAGATAGAGTTCGATCCAAAATCCAATTATATACACTTGTAGGGCTTTCACAGAGCTACAAATTCATGCTTATTGTTCAAAGTTAGTTCTTTTAGTTTTTGAGATGTTACTAAGTTGAAAAATGTAAAAATTTCAATCTTCTTCAATTTGGCAAGACGATTACACGAGAATTATAAAAGCTTTTCTTAATAATAAATATAGATTTTGATACTAAATTTCCTAGTACGTATTTCTGTCGTTTACTATGTATATCTTTATTTTATAGTTTAAAATGAAAACAAGAATAATAAAAACACTCGCTCGGACAGACACTTTTTTGCTTTCTAAAAAAAAGTTCTGAATATTAAAATATTGAAATTATTATTATAAGCGCCCAAAAGGTTTACATTTTTCGTAACGCTTCGTTTCCCCTACACAGAAACCCCAAAAGATAGATGTTATTCACGTAAACTTACATATAATATGATTGTTTATTTAATATTTTAGAATGCCGTTTTCTTATGATTTAAAAGAAGTTTGAAAACTTGCGACCTTCAAAGTGTTCATTTCCCTTTAAAATAATAAATTTTGTTCACTTCACTTCATTCGTTCTAGAAATTTTATCTCTTTAGACTCCATACATATCCATATATACATTATACTCACACACAGACATCCCTTTAAAAATACATCATTTGTGTGCAGAAAATTACAAATAAAGTCCAAAATCAGCTATGTATTATAAATTACTGCTGCATTATGCATGTATGTATGTAGAAAGAAATGTGAAGCATTACATTTTCTAAACCTCTAAATTTAGATGAGAATAAAATTTGATAGATCAATGAAATAAAATAATTTTCGTAAGGTGATGGTGATCCTGTTTCTAAGGGAGATTATTCTCTCCTGCTCTTGCCTATCTAAGATACTTTGCCCTTAATAGCTCTCTCGTACAATCACGAAAAAAGTCCAGTTCTCATCCGCTCACCTATGCATCGGTCATCAGTACTGACGAAGCGGAATTTGTCTCTAAACATGCCTCCAATCAGACACTGTCTAGTTTGACCGAGCTAAACATCAATTCAGACGCCTCTGCCTATGTTGAAAGGGTCAGTGGTAGCCGCGTTAATGGACGTCGACACTTAATCCCATCAGTCATCCGAGTAATATATATTGATACAGGATGCACGGGCGATGTTTGATAAGATTCGAACCACGCCATTGGTGTAGATGTGATTCCTCTCCTGACTGCACGATCCACTAGAGCAGTTATCTGTCTGGGGCTTTCTAAGCCTCTGCGACGGTTACATGGGTCTTCTTTGATCCACTGTTTCCATCACCGAGCAACTACCATATGGTTCCGACCAAGATGGCGACTGGTACGTCTGTTCGACCAACCAGTTTCCATTGGGCCATTGATGCGACTTTTCGCTAAATCCGACAATTGTTCGTAGTGCTGTCGAGAACGTCTCAAAGGCATCGTTGTACAAAATTTTCAGTATCAAAGCAGAAAATCCAGTTTCAATTGCTCGTAAGAACATCAGACGTTTTAAATGCTGTACGATACGTCGTTCCCATGCGCGTTGCATGAGCCCTATAACGTCATTGGCGTTGACAGTTTGATCATTTGCATAACTCTTAAAACGAAATTTGCATGCTCAGTTTCGTGGCTGTAGCTCAATTTATATATATATATATATACATATATATATATATATGAAAAGCGCCCCAAACTGTCTTGCCCACACACGAAAATATCTTTGAGCCGGCCCTGAATGCGGGCTTATGGATTAACAGATTAGCCCGTTGCACAACATCCGCTTATCAGATTTGAAACACAAAATAAACTCCCTTATATTAGCGGACTCGCCTTTGACCCACTCCGTGGACGCATGCAATAATATTAATAATCAAGCTCAATTAATAACGATACGCCCGCTATAGGGACGTGTGCAGTAGTTGTCGTTTGCATACTCACCTGCTACGTGAGTTTACGGCAAAAGATACGGATGCTGTGCAGACACATGAACATACGTTGCTTGCACTATTAGTAACTCTGCTCCATAGAATAATGATTAACTTAGCAGTTAAACATTTGTTAATCCATCTAGTTCAAAACTTTATACTGTGATTTTATGGAACTTTCTGGAATTTTATTTAGTTATTTAAATCGGTTGTTTTTTGTAATCAATATATAACAACAAACAATTAACATATATTTTCAATGTTTAAATATATCTTATCCCTTAAAATCATCAAAACTCATTGACTAATGAGAAAATATTGAAATCAAAATTTAATGTTCTCCTTTTTAAATTTAATAAACTCTAAATTTATATAAATTCAATAATTGTAATTGCTAATAAATCCAATTGCTCAAGACTATAATTGCATTTGATGTAAAAATAGCATTTATTCAATGATAAATGTGTTTGTTCTCAACAAAAGAAACATTTTCATACCTTAGTGGTGGTGACGGGACTCCTGTCCGATGAAGCCAAAATGGTTTTGATTGAATAACATTTTGTAAAATAAAACTTCAGTAAAGTTCAATAAAGCTACTCGATTTTTTTTCAGATTCATTTATATTGTTTACAGGATTTCAAAGTGCTACAAATGACACGCTAACTGTTTATGGCTAGTTAGTACTTTAGTTTTCATGACGATTTTATCTGGATGCTTCGACAATAAACTTCAGGTTAAAATATAAAATTATTTTATGAACTTGTTTTTTGGTATATATATTTAACTTATCTGACCTGAAATCAATCTGATCTATAATCTATAAACTTGCCCAGCGGCACATAAATATGTACTTGAGTATTTTCATTTCTTTTGTTCAAACCTAACCAATCATTACGCACTTTTAGAATCTCCAAGTTCATTTAATGTCCTAATTTTTTAAACAGAACAATATTATCTCATACTTATGCACAAATATTTCACCAAGGAATAAGTAACAGATTCAGCTGAAACAATAGTAACATTTAAGTAAATTACAGCTCTCCCACGCATTGGAATACCCAGCTTAAAATACTAAAATATCAAAATTATAGCCACTATACTTTACAAACAAAGAGCTCATCCAAAATCCAATTATATACACTTGTAGAGCTATATTCTTGCATAATTGTTTACAGGTTTAGTTTTTCAGAAAGCATTACAAACTTGAAAGAGAGGAAATTTTCACTCTTCTTCAACTCGACATAATGATTACTCGAAAACTATAAGTGCATTTTTAAAATATAAATATAGATTTAGTGGCTAAATTTCCCAATACATATTTTTATCCCTTGCTATTTATATCTGTGTTTTATGGTTTCGAAGATAGTTAGAGTGAAAATAAGCAAAATGAAAAAAAAAAAACACTTTCTTGGACAGATACTTAAGTTTTTCAAAAAACAAATTTAAAATATTGAAAGATTGAAATTAATTTTATATATTCACAATCTGGTCCCTGTGTCCTACAAACCAAGAAAATATATTTACATTTTTGTCTATTAGACTTGGAGGTATAAGCGACCAAAGTGTTTGTATTTTTTTGCAATGCTCTGATTTTAATCATAAAAATCCCAAGCACAAATGCTATTCACATAAAAAATATGTTCCCTTTTTCTGGTAACAGCACCGTGCCCTTTTTAAATCCTGGGCGAAACTGGTAGAATTCATTACCAAAATAGTATTACATCACTTGTTAACATTTTCATGGTAAAACAGGAGTATGTACAGTATGAGTAAACATGTTCAAAAGATTTTCGTTCAGTACTTTCCGTATCATCTCAAAGGCATTTCAGATTATCAAAGTAATAAAATTAACTACATTACCTAATCGTTACATGTGCATTTGAGAAGTCACCTGGATTTGTGTCATGCTTAGCATAAACGGTTCATTTGGATAAGCATTTTCCAAATAAAACTGATACTGTAAAAGCACTTTACGTAACTTCACAAACTATTGAAAAGTAATGACCATTAATTGCATGGTCATTCAGACATATTCGTCCACTAACTATAATTTAAATCCACATCAATCAGCATCCTGCTAGTCCTGATCATCTCTCCGTTCGAACTTCGTCGAACTAACTGTGTCTTACTACTTCTCTGAAGTGCCTTTGAATAAGTCCGCTATTTATATATGAAGATGGGATTGTTCTTTAACAAGTTTGTTTCAGGAAACGCCCCCAAATATGTAAATTACTTGCATATACTTCGGGCACTCGATTTGCATGATCCGCATGTTGGAAAAACATCTCGATTCTCTTCAGAGAACGAAGTGAGTCATTCACAAGGAAAATTAGAATATGAATAACACATTCATGGGAAACGTGAATTGTGATGTTTACATCCATTTTTCCAACAATGATGTCGTAGATTAGAAGATATATCCAAGTGTTAGAAGATTACTCGTATTACAATATGAATCTCAAAAATCTTTACCAAAATAAAAGAGATGACATAATAAATTGAAAATATTAATAATCCTCATAATCTTTACACCAGAAGTCTGTACATGATTCCAATATATGCCAATAAAATATATGCCATTATACCTGTACTACTTATATATTCTCGTAGATTAGAAAATATTCTCGTGCATTTGTAGAAGATTACTCATACAATGTACAATATATGAGTTTCAACAAATTTTGCTTAAAACAATAGCTTAATAACATGAAAATATCAATAATTTTTTAATCAATAATCCTCAAAAATACAAATAATAATAATGTTTAAACCTGAAGACTGTAATTGGCATTATCCACTCAAAAATGCAATGTCAAAGAAATTTATTTTACATACATATTGCTGGAAAAATGGTTTTTCATTTAGTTTGTCTTATAATATTTATATTTAATAATTTATTTTTTATGCATATAATAAACTGAGTAATTTATTTTTTCTTTTTATCATTAATTTTATTTATTCTTATAAGTGGCAGAAAGATTTCCCATCTGTAAGTATTTTAAATGAATTCTAATATAATATTTAATAATTTATTTTGTATAAGCATTTTTAAATTTGTTCTTATAATATTATATTTAATAATGCACTCTTTATACATATAATAAACAGCAAATTATTTTGAATTCTGAATAGTATTATGATTCTTACATTATTTTTTTTATGCTATTCCTTTTGTGTAAAGTTTAAAATTTGTAAAAGGAGAAATCTTTGTTATAGATAAAACATATTTATATTATAATTTTTCTTTTTCCGAAAAGAAACTCTTAAGAATAAACTACAGATAAAATAGTCGAAACGTACGGATTTTATTTCTAACTCTCACCAATGCATATATAACAATAACAGGGTTCATTCTAGGATTTCAAAAGGGCAGGGTGCTGACTTCCAAAAAAGGGTATATTGTCATCATAAAAGGGCACATTGTGTAAAAGAGGCACATGTTTTTAAAAGGGCACAATTCTAAATTTTAACCAAGGAATGCATTGCATAATGTGGCCCACACGTAAAATGGATACAGATAATTTATCTATTTTACTTATTTATATAAAAATAATTAGTGATGCAAATAAAAGTATTAAAAATTAAAACAAAAGGTTACATTGTACTTGATGCTGCTAAAAAATAGCATAGTCTTTAGATGGTATCAATATTTTGGCAAAAAGTGGCTAGTAATGTACACGGCTACTAAGTCTAGCAAGTAGCCAGCATTTTATCATTTTAGGGTTAGTTTATTGTAAAAATTTTAGATGAAGCAAAATGGAAAGAATTTATATTTAAATTAAAACTTAAGTGCTCCATAAAAAAAAAATTATATAAACAAAATCAAAACATATTACAAGCATAAGTGATCCTTCTTAAAAAGTTTTGAATTCCCGAAATCAAAAATTACAGAAAATATTTTTTCTTAAACTGCATTGTTAATACATTGAAAAATAAATAATGAATTTTCAAAGTAATATTTATAATCAATTCATTGATTTTCAATTTTCAAGTAATATTATATTAACTTATTAGAAAAACTAGAATTAACACAATCTTATGCAAGTAATTTAAATTTAATGAAGATCGAATGTTTACTTTATCTAAACTAAACATAGTATGAGCAAAAATGTATGGGTACACATAAATAAAAGAAAATACTAAAATTTGTTAATTGAAATAAAACCATGTTTTACCAGTATAAAATGCTGTATAAAATTTAAGACATTTATTAAAATAATTATTTTTAGAAAAGTATATTAATGGTATAAAAATAAGGCAGCAGTGCCCGGAATTTTAGATGCAAACCTCTGATTAAAATTATACCGGAACCATGGCGAATTAGTAAAAATTTTGAGATATTAAACTTGATATATTCATTTGTTATTGGTTTGGGGGAGAGTAAATAATTTGCGTTATGTTAGGGAATAGTATGTATGCTTGATAGGAAGTCACAGAAGAAATGGTAATATTAAATGGGAGGAGTGTATGGCTGGCATGTGTCTGGGCTGTGGATATTAAGGCCCCGCTAACCGTTCAATGAAACTCAAATCCGCGACAATCTGTTCCCTAGATGTCGCTTGTAAAAATGGCATGGTTGCAAGAATTCAACTTTTAGCTCTGTTTTCACAGTCCCTTTTCCTAATTGAGCTGCCCATCATCGAAATGATTCTCCCACCAAAAAGTAAGCCTCTCTTTGTATCCTATTTCGGGACGCACTAAAGCCATAAATTCCCGTACCCTTATCCCGGGTGAGGGAGTGTCACGATACAATGCCTTGTGGTCATGGGCACTGCATTGAATAAACCAGTTCAGTTTCAGCCCTCTGAAGAGAAAGAAAGAGTTTTGAATTGCTCTTGTCTGATGCCATATCGTACTGATGATTAGATTATTTTATTGGAAATTTGCGTAAATTTTCAAATAAAGTTTATTTGAAAGTTGGAGCCAGCAGCAGAATTACTTTAACATTTATTAATAACACCAAATTGGGTTTAAAATTGGAAAACTGATGTGAAAGACAATGTAAGATTCCTGTTTATTGAATTGTGATTGCATACATCGTAAGATTCCTGTTTATTGAATTGTTATTACATACATCGTTCTATAAGAAAAAAGAAATCTTCCACTTCAAAAATACTAGAGTAAAATATTTTATCTCCATCGGCAACTAGTGTTTATTTAAATCTTTAAATCAACAGTAATTGCAATAGACATCGAGATTGTCGATGTTGGCGTATTTCAAAAATTTTAGAGTATACACGCAAGACTTAAGTCACTGGTGGAGGGGGGGGGGGGTCGATGCCAGACTAACTGATCTCCGTTGACACTGCAAATTTCTACCATTTGCAATGCTCAAATTTCATCGTGAACAAGTTCAGAGTCCTTGTCAGAAGCTCATGACAGAAACACAAGATTGCAGCCAACCAGTGGCCAGAGGGGACTGACCCCCTCCATGATAAAATATACTAAGCCTTCCCTGATGAAAGAAAATATTCGATTTTCATCGGTGACATGGAATTTAATACTGACCCCCTCCATGATAAAATATACTAAGCCTTCCCTGATGAAAGAGAATATTCGATTTTCATCGGTGACATGGAATTTAATACTGACCCCCTCCATGATAAAATATACTAAGCCTTCCCTGATGAAAGAGAATATTCGATTTTCATCGGTGACATGGAATTTAATACTGACCCCCTCCATGATAAAATATACTAAGCCTTCCCTGATGAAAGAAAATATTCGATTTTCATCGGTGACATGGAATTTAATACTGACCCCCTCCATGATAAAATATACTAAGCCTTCCCTGATGAAAGAAAATATTCGATTTTCATCGGTGACATGGAATTTAATACTGACCCCCTCCATGATAAAATATACTAAGCCTTCCCTGATGAAAGAGAATATTCGATTTTCATCGGTGACATGGAATTTAATACTGACCCCCTCCATGATAAAATATACTAAGCCTTCCCTGATGAAAGAGAATATTCGATTTTCATCGGTGACATGGAATTTAATACTGACCCCCTCCATGATAAAATATACTAAGCCTTCCCTGATGAAAGAAAATATTCGATTTTCATCGGTGACATGGAATTTAATACTGACCCCCTCCATGATAAAATATACTAAGCCTTCCCTGATGAAAGAAAATATTCGATTTTCATC
Organism: Amaurobius ferox; assembly: GCA_951213105.1. NCBI lineage: Eukaryota > Metazoa > Arthropoda > Arachnida > Araneae > Amaurobiidae > Amaurobius > Amaurobius ferox. Next base: position 39,344,452 of record OX578155.1, read on the forward strand.
GGTGACATGGAATTTAATACTGACCCCCTCCATGATAAAATATACTAAGCCTTCCCTGATGAAAGAGAATATTCGATTTTCATCGGTGACATGGAATTTAATACTGACCCCCTCCATGATAAAATATACTAAGCCTTCCCTGATGAAAGAGAATATTCGATTTTCATCGGTGACATGGAATTTAATACAAGATCTAACCCAAATGTTGCATAAAAAGTTGCTTTGTAATTATTTCTTTATAAACTAGGGGGCTTCCCCCCACCATCCTAAACTAATAGATCGAATTTCACAAAATTTGGTAGATAAGTCACTTGTGGGTTACCTGGTGCTAATTGGATTTTGGTACGATTCCGAAAAAGTAACCTACCCTTTCATGTAAAATGACCCGAAAAATCCCCAAACTCTAAAATAAAAAACTACGTATGCTCAAATATATTAATTAAATGTTTGTTTTATACACAATTTTTAACAATGAAAAGAATAAGACCAACTGCATTACATCAGGGCTAGCCGTTCTCGAGATATTTTAGTTTTTTCGCATTTACGCTGGGCCACTGTTGAAAAAATGTCCAGTTACCAACTCAGAACGAAAATTGAATTAAAAATGCCAATTCAGTGTCATTTTTAAAAATAATTGTGGACGTAATTTTCTGTAATTGAACTTAATATAATGAATTACTGAAGAAATGGGGAACGTGAATATGAGTCTGCAGAAAAAGTCATGTGCTGCCCACATCAGATTTTTTAATGTGCTACTGGAATTTTTCACTGTCATACATATATTCTTACTTTACCTGCAATACATGGCAATATATAGGGAAAATATTGAAATCGTGCCGAAAATCACAATTCGAGTTTTCGACGGATCGACACATTTTGAGATCTCTAGAACGTGAAAAAAAAAATCTGATGTGGGCAGCACATGACTTTCGCTGCAGACTTATATCGACGTTCTCTTTATTTTAATTAAATATAATTCACTTTTAATTCAATTTTCGTTCTCATTTGATAACTGGACTTATTTTCAAAGGTGCCGTAGAGAAAATACGAAAAAACTAAAAGCAGGCAAAGAGTTTTCAAGCTTATATCGTATTTAGCTACTAAACTCATATATTGTGTTTAGCCAATAAATTCATATAGCCGATTGTTGAAACAGAAAAAGAGTAGAGCTTCTAATACAATTGTAGTGTTTTCATTTAGTATATTGAAACGGGATAAGAATGTTTCATTCAGATCTGCAAATTCAAAGCTACGAATTTGGAGGGATATCGCTAATTTGACAACTTTTCTTAAACTTTGCCAAATTGACGGTTACCGAATGAGAACGAAAATTGAATTAAAAGTGAAACAAATTTAATTAAAATAAAGAGAACGTTAATATAAGTCTGCAGGGAAAGTCATGTGCTGCCCACATAAGATTTTTACTTTCCCTGCAATACATGGTAATGTATAGGGAAAGTATTGGAATCATGTCGAAAATCGCAACTCGAATTTTCGACGGATCTACACGTTTCAAGACCTCTAGAATACGAAAAGACCATTTTTAGCGTGACATCTGTCACTGTGTCTGTCTGTCTGTGCAGATTTTGTATCCACTGTAACTAAAAAACTAATGGACCTAATTTCACAAAATTTGGTAGGTAAGTCTGGTGTTGATTCATTTTGGGTACGATTCGGGATAAAAGAACCCGCCAATTTTTGCGAAATGGCCCGCAAATGCTTGTATCCACTCTAACTAAAAAACACTCTAACTAATAAATATTTGTTTCGTGTTCTAGAGGTCCAAAACGTGTATAGATCAGTTGAACACTCGAGTTGCGATTATTGACACGATTCCAATACTTTACCTATATATTATATACCATATATTGTAGGGAAAGTAAAAAATCTGATGTGAGCAGCACATGACTTTGCCTACAAATTAAAATTCATTTCCTTCTTACTTTCCCTGCAATACATGAAAGATATTGGAATCATATCAAAAATCGCTATTCGAATTTTCAACGGATCTACAAGTTTCGAGACCCCTAGAACACGAAAAAAAAAACATTTTCAGCGTAACGTCTGTGTGTGTGTCTGTCTGTGCAATGTATGTATCTACTCTCACTGTAAAAGTAATTGACCAAATTTCAAAAATTATTCAAGGTAAATTACTTGTGGTGATCCTGGTGCTAATTAGATTTTGGTATGATTCGGGAAAAAAGAACCTACCTCCTTTTGAGAAATGACCACAAAAATCGCATGTATCCACTATAGCTAAAAATACTAATTTATCAAATTTCACAAAATTTGTTAGATAAATCTCTTGTAGGTTACCCTGGAAAGATTTGGGAAAACAGTACCATTTTTTTTTCTTTTTGCAAAATGCTACGCAAAAATCATTTAAATATAAAATAAAAGTTCACGTATTCTCAAATATATCAATTAAATGTTGGTTTTGCAAGTAATTTTTGACGATAAAAAGAATAAGACCAACCCCATTATTGTAGCATTAGCCGTTTTCCAGATATTTTAGTTTTTTCGCGTGTTTGCTACGCCGCTTTTGAAAATATGTCCAGATAACACACACACAAAAAACCAAAATTGGATTAAAAGTGTAAATTCGGTGTTTTGTACAATTAAATTCAATTTAATGAATTATTAAATAAATAAATAAGGAGAAGATGAATTAAAGTTTATAGGGAAATTCATGTGCTACCCACATCAAATTTTTTTTAAATTTCTCTGCAGTACATCGTAATATATAGGGAAGTATTGAAATCATGTCGAAAATCCCAACTCTTCGACGGATCTACACGTTTTGAGACCTCTAGAACAAGTAAACACTATTTTTAGCGTGACGTCTGTGTGCGTACAGATTTTGTATTCACTCTAACTCAAAATTTAATTGACCGAATTTCATTGAATTTTATAGGTAAATTATTTGTGGGTGACCCTGGTTCTGATTAGATTTTGATACAATTCGGGATAAAAGAACCTTTTTTTTTTGCCAAAGTTCCAGCAAAAAATGCCTGTAAATGTGTAATTGTAATTATTGAAAGTCCTTATTTTTTTCTTTAAATTCATAAAAAGGGGGGGGGGGATGTTCGTCCTAACCGAGTTTTAAATCAATAGGGTTTCACTAATCACTGAGTGCGATAGTTGTATTATATTATTTCTAAAACGCTTCATTCGTTTATGAGATATCGCGGCCGCAGGCTCACACAGATTACTTCAAATATGTTCGATTCGAGTTCAGGGATACCTGAAACGTACTCTTCCGTCAAAAACTCGTATTTGAATTTTAAACCATGCCACAGTACTTTGGAAATAATTTGGTACGATTCTCACACTCGATGATTAGTGGAACCCTATTGATTTAGTTGTTAGGATCCCCCCCCCCCCTCAATATTATTCCCTGTGTATTATATATTATGTATATAGGGAAAGTAAAAATATATTGTGATGAACTGAAAAGGAAAATAATGCACACTTGCTACGGCTCCCGTGGGCTAAAAATCTTAAACCCACTTTTGTAGACAGTCTATACATTCTGAAAACTAATTATGTAATGCTTTCAGCAAGAAGTACTGCAATATTGGTAGAAAAAAAAAAGAATTGGAAAGACAAATATTTCTTTCAAAAATGAAAAACAGATTTGTATCAACAACAAAAGGGTTTGAACTGAAATCTTGCACAAAACTGCTTTGGAAACTTCTACGAATTCTGGGGAAAAACTCTATTGTCCCACTCCCCCATGAAACCACAGAACCAGGGAGTTGTTGCTTCTATAAGCAGGGAACTATAGAGGGCTGTACTTTCCTTGATTACGGCTGTCAAGCAAATACATTATCACCCTCCCCACATAAAGATCTATTGCTGACAGACAGAGATTGTACAACCCACAACGTGTGACTTACAGGGTTGCCGTAAACTTATCTTAATTCTGTTCTACATATCTGCACTTGAAATAGTTTTTGGATCATTAAAAATAGATTTTATAATGACAACATTATAATATTTGCTGATATCAATAGAAAAATGTATTACTATTTTTTTTTTGTAGGCCAAATATTCAAATTTCCTTTCAAACTTGCTACAGAAGCTTCCTAATGGCAAATTCCGTTTTGTTGTTAACATTTAAATTCATTTTTGAAACACTTTAAATTTAAATATTAAAAAAAATCGTACGACGACTGAAACGTATGTGTTTCTCCTTTAATATCGAACAAACTGTTAACATTTACAGGTAAAATTTACGAAGGAATCTTCTAAACAAATTTCCCCATTGGTTAACATGGAGGCAGCTCATAAGTTGTGGTGAGGTATGAGTCCCCTTAACATCGGCAGTGCGAACGGGGTATTATGGTTGTTCTCTGTCGAAGAGCACAATGTGAAAACAGTCGTTTGTACAGCAGTTAATAGCTAGCAAGTCGAACATGAACCTACTCCCACTTAAAAACCATCACAAGGTCTGGTCTCGCTGGCTATCGGAGGTTGAACATAGCAACAGCTGTTAAATGGCTCGAGCACAGGTACTATGCCTATATGAGATAACGTCCAAACCGAGGTGAAAAATCAGTTTCCTAGGAGCAGCCACTACCAGATAGCTCTGGTTTCAAATAAGGGATCAAAAGCCAAGGCATTAATATTAAAACTAATCTGAATTTGATGTAAATGAAATGGCCGATATCTTTGGAAATAACTCAAGAATTTGTGTGAAATTAAGTTTGACTATTGCAAGAGGTATACACAAAAAATCATTTGATTTTGAGAGAGATTTAGTTAAGGATATATTTCTATTTTTAAAATTTTAATTAACTTGATCTAGTGTTTGTTCAAACATTTTAGGTCCATAATAATAAGGTTTCATTCATCGCAATAATGTGAAATTCAGTATGATGTTTTCTTTTGCGGTATATTTAAGTTATTTCAAATCTCAAGCTTATCGAGCTAGCCCGTCTTGGGCCCACCATAGTAATGTAACTGTTTTTTTAGAGTAACTCAAAAATCAGAGTAAGTAGAAAATCTAAATTTAATATATCCATTTCTGTTGGGGTGCAGTTTAATTCTTTCGATTTTGAACCATATAAGGCGAGCACATTTTGGACCTGCCCTAGAAATTCAGCCATCATATCAGAATAATTCGAGAACAGGAGTATTTAAAAAGCATTTCCTTGTCATTTGCGATATATATTAAATTTTTGGATTTAAAACCTTATCGGGCCAGCCCGTTCTGAGCCCAGCAAAAGGAATGTACTCATGTTTTGAGAATACCTTAAAAACCACAGAATCTAGAATGTCTAAATTTAGTTGTTGGGGTTGTCTTCTGGGATTTATTGTATTTCTTTGAACTTCAAGCCTTATTGGGCTAGTCCATCTTGGCCTGCCATAGAAATTTACTTGATTTTTTATGAATAACTTCAAAATCGAAGCAGCTAGGAAATCTAAATTTAGTGTATCATGGAATATATTTTAAATCTAGATTAACCATATCAGGCCAGCCCATCTTGGGTCCATGTTAGAAGTGCACTCATTTTTGAGGAATAAGTTGAGAACCGAAGTAGTTAAAAATTCCAAGTTTAGCATATCATTGTCTATAGTACATTTCAGTTCTTTCAGTTTTGAACTTTATCGGTTTAGCCCATAGTTGGTCCGACATAGGAATGTACTTGTTCGAGAATAATTCAAAAACTGGTGTAGCTAAAAAATCTCAAAAAATGAGAATTTCTAATTATTTTAAAAAACAAGTACATTGCTATGGTGAGCTCAAAACAGGCTAGACCCATAAGGTTCAACATCCAAGGAAATAAAAAATATCCAAAAAGACAATATACTAAATTGAACTTTCTAGCTACTCTAGATTTGAGGTTATTTAAAGAAAAGGAAGATCAATCTTGCATAAAGTATTGATTATGAAACACTTTCCAACTAAAATGCAATTTTACTTAATCATCTCTAAAATGTGATACATTCAGCATTGATACAATTTAAATTATTACAGTACTACAGTAATTTATTATATTTGAAAACTTCAAAATTCATAGAAAATAATGAACTTTATTCAAATGATGTCATTGAAATATAAATCGTCTGGCTCTCTATGTAAAAGCAATGAATATTTCATTCCTATCATTTTTATTCCAGACTCCAGAGCTACAAAATTTTGCTTGAAAAATTTTCAGCAATTCTTATACAACTCATCTTACAATTACTTGTTTGCATTCTGCATCCCTTAAAATTAGGCTTCGTTGTAGATATAATCAAAGTTAGATGCTTATTTAAATTAAAAAATATTGTAATTGTGATGGCACACAATATAGATGCACAGAAAATATGCAAAAATAAAGCAGTTTTAGGATGGATGCAACACTACATATAAATTAAAATACCTTTTAAAATCACGATTTTTACACTAGGAAAAAAAGATGAATGGCATATTTTATTTTGAGGTGTGTCACGTGATCTCTTCATATGATATAGGTGTAAATATTATTTTAATTGTTATTTAAAAGACTGCCAAACATACTTTGCTGAAATTTTTGTTATATATTTTATGGGATAATTTGAATATTTCCTAAAAGTTTCAAAGCAATTTGTGAATTTTAACTTCGCTAAAATAATGTTTGAAAAAATGAGGTCCCATAGGGTTCAATGCATTTCACTTTTTCAATCCAAAATAATTGCGTGATATCATTCATTTACATTCCCATATGTCACACAGACAGTCTCAACAACATACTAATATTTCATTTTGATAAAGTCATTTTTACTGCAGTTATCGTGCGAAAGGCAGACAGAATGAATGAACAAATTCATAAACACTTTTCGACTATGTTGGAAAGTGTTAAAAAAGACTGCATTCATATGTCAGGCCCAGGACGGGCTACCACGATAAGCTTATAAATCCAAAGAGCTAAAATATACTGCAAAAGATAACGACATGCTAAACTTGGAATTTTTTTGCTACTCGGTTTTCTGAGTAATTCCCCCAAAACGAATTAATTCCTACGGCAAGCCCAAGTTTTCACAGTAAAACTGGCACAATACAGTCAAAAGTCGAAAGAATTAAATTTTAACCCAAAGAAAAATGATGTATCAAATTTAGATTTTTTAACTGCTCTGGTTTTTCTTGAGTTATTCTAAAAAAAAAGGTGTACATTCCTATTGTGGGCCCAAAACGGGCTATCCCGATAAAGTTCAATATAAAAAAATCCGAAATATGCCACAAAAGACAATGACATTCTGAACTTAGAATTTTTAGCTACTTCGGTTTTCGATTTATTTATCAAAAACGAGTATATTCCTAAGGGGGGCCCAAGACGGGCTAGCCCAATAAGGTGAATTCAAAGAATTAAAATATACCCCATGATACACTAAATTTAGATTTTCTATCTGCTTCAATTTTCAAGTTATTTTTGAAAAACGAGTACATTTCTGTGGTGGATCCAACACAAGCTATTCTGATAAGGTATGAAATCCAAAGAAATACAATATACCCCAAAGGACAATAATGTACTAAATTTAGACATTCTAGATGCTCAGATTTTTAATTTATTCTAAGAAAATGAGTATATTCCTTTCGTTTGCTCTAAATTTCGGATTATTCTAATAAAATGGGAACATTCCTATGGCAGGCCCAGGACAGGCTAGCCCAATAAACTTCAAAATAAAAAAAAACTGAAATGTACCTCAAAAGAAAACGTCATACCGAATTTCACATTACTGTGATGAATGGAACCTAAGTATTGTGGACCTCAAAGGTTTGAACGAACACCAGATCAAGTTAAATAAAAATTTAAAAATAGAAATATATCCTCAGTTCAATCTCTCTGAAAATTAAATAAATTTTTGTGTATATACTGGCAATAATCAAACAAAATTTCACATGAATTCTTTAGTTATTTTCAAAAATGTCGGTCATTTCATTTGCATTAAATTCAGTTAGTTTTAATGTTAATGCCTTGGCTTTTGATCTCTTATTCGAAACCAGCACCACCTGGCGGTGGCCCACTTTTAGGGACAGATCCCAGCATTGTTATGTATAGGCGGTCTTCATACTATTACTTCGAGGCACTGCACCCCTGCATGGCCTTCCATTCGAGAAATGAAACTATTCACAAGAAAGTCTAAATGCAGGTTTGATTATGATTATAATTCGATTTAGAATAGCGGTTCCCAACCTTTATTTACTTAAAAGACACCACCTGTTTGTTCATTTTCTTAAACCGATCCCCACCACTCCCGCGTTATTCGATGCAAGAACTATTCTATTGAAAATTAATTACAATGAAGTTATTTTAAAAAGTAGTTCAGTTCTGAAAATTATATGCAAATGTAATAACATTTAATAAAATTAAAATGTGCGAGTCCTATTGAATTTTTCAAAAATCAAATCTGTTAAAAATTACAAAAACATCATTAGAAAATATGTTTACAAATAACTTGCTGTAAAATGAAATGAACAAATAGTATACTGTACTTTCAAAATTCTATTTAGGACTTCATGTACTAAACTAAATTATTTAATGTTTCAGGAGAATATTTTACCAAAATCAAATAAATTTAAATTAGTGACTGCTTTGAAAGAAAATTTCAGATTAAAGATTACATTATTCAATATAAAAAAAAAGAATATAAAAAAGATGTTTTTAAAATATAAATCTACTTTTAGTCATTCATTTCATAATAAAAAATATCTTTGGTTTTATAAAAGAATTTAAATTGGATTTATTCCTCAATACTGAAATTTTTGCATATATCTCAGGTTGTGAAATCCGGCTCTAAAATACATATTATATTAAGAAACAATTACTTACTTTAAAATTTTACATAACAAGCAAATATCTTGCAATAAGCCAATGTTTTTAAGTAGTAGATATAACAAGTTAGCTTTAATAAATACAGTTTTGTTTTAAATCAATCCAGAGTTTAAGTAAGAAACGATAGATCAACAACGACCACGTTACATTGATTTCAAATAATTTCGGCGGCATTCAACCACGCGCTGCAAAAGAAACTCAATGACGTCACAGCAGAGGATCGTGTGCAAAGAAGTTACACCCCCTGATCTGTTTGAATGGGAAGTGCCATCCAATTTAGATCGGAACCCAGTGGGGGCGGCATCCACAGGGACTGTACCCTATTTCCCCTACTACCGACCTCTCAAAAAGTCCTACGGACCCACATATTTGATGTGCCTGTACGCAGCGTGATCACGGGGACAGTTTATGCGGCGCCTGGAACCGAACTCAGGTTGTGTTGAGTACAATACAGCGTCCTTTTTATCGGCAGTTATCGTGCTAACGGACAGACAGACAGACAGAATGAACAAAGTCATAAACAGTTTTCAACTTTGTTGTAAAGTGTTAAAAATGAAAAATAATAATATAAGCTAAAAAAAGTCAGAAAAATCGGAAAATAAGATACATTAATATTAATGTTTTGAATTTTATTTTCGCTTACACATTGTTGTTGGCCAGTTTGAAACTACGATTAGAGAGCCCTTATAATGGTGCATAGTGACATTCTCGTTTATCCATTTCTTCTATGAATCACTTGTTTAGTAAGAATCTTCATCTTCGCTTCATATTCATATTCTGAATTGCTTATACGGTTAATTGTCCTGTCTCCTGCTCTGACTCACTGGACGGGTTTGGGAGTGTTGCTGTGAATGTTCGTACTGCCTCCCTGGTTGTATTTCGACATGTTCATTCCGGTGTTTCTAGATAGTTTATTCTGCTGAGGTTGATTGCGTATACACGTGGTGAAAGAAGAACGGTTCATGTCACATGGTAATAGAAATTTTCTTAATGTTTCTTCATTTTTTGATGGCTGCAGTCTGAATTTGAGCATTTACAGTACTGTACTATTGCTCAATCTGAAACAGGCATTTATTTGGGTTAATTAGAATTAAATACTCAGACATGAAGATGAATTTAGTTCAGATTAATCATCGAATTTGGGCCGGCGCTGTTCTTTTCTCTTATCTGCAATATTGCCGTGGTTTTGCTTCTGTGGTGATGTTAATATTACTTGAATTTTTATTATTACATTTTTATAATATATATATATATATACAATATACAGGGTGAGTCAGAACTCTTGGGCCAAACTTTAAGGGGGTGATAAATCACATCTAAACAAGCAACTTTTGTCATACAAAGCAGGGTCGTAACGCAAGAGGTGAACCGCTAGATGGTAGTTCATGAATGAGGAAATGATGACTCCCTCGTGAAAAAAGGAAACACAAGAATGACAGAGTAGGCACGAAGTACGTTTCACTGACAGAAATTGCAGAATGTATGGACAAAGTTACAGAAACTGCTCAAAGTGCGACCACCAGCAGTAATGCAGGCTTCACACCTGCAACGTAGCGAGCGCCGCACGTTAGCAAAACCACCCGGCATATTTTGGACAACGCCGGCAACAACAGCAATCCTAACAACAAGGTCTTATTCGCAGTCGATGGAGCTATCATAGATGAGACTTTTCATATGGCCCCATAAGAAAAAGTCGAGGCAGGAGAGATCAGGGGATCGTGATGGCCAAGCTATGGGACCACTCCGACTAATCCATTGTCCTGGGAATGTAGCATCTAAGGTATGCCGCACACCCACGCTGAAATGGGGTGGTGCTCCGTCGTATTGAAACCACATACATGCTTTAATGTTGGCAGGAACATGTTGCAGTAACTGCGAGAATACCTCCTGTAAAAATTGGATACATGTTCTGCCGTCCAGTTGGCATGGTAGAAGATATGGGCCAATCAAATGATCTCTAAAGAAATTTCTAACTCAACTTAAACCCTGGCAAGTTCTGACGCAGTCGTCACTGCGTTCAATATGAGCCACGTCTAGCGGTTCAGCTCCTGCGTTACGACCCTGCTTTGTATGACAAAAATTGCTTGTTTAGATGTGATTTATCAACCCTTAAAGTTTGACCCAAGAGTTCTGACTGACCCTGCGTATATATATATTCCCTTATAATTTTAGTCCTTTCATTCTGGCATATATTGGCGTCAATTACGGGTTTATTGATATTTTCAATTTATACATGTAATGTATTAATACAGGTTATATCTTCTAATATTCGCGTATATAAGTAGTACGGGTCCCATAAAATTTTAATGCTTTCATTTTGCATATATTGATACAATTCCCTTTTTTTTTGTAAATTTGCTTACAAAAGGGACCAGGATGTTTTATTCTTCAGACCTACCCGTGAAGATAATTTTGTATAGCGAGAACAGAGATTCTTAAACTTCTTTTTTGGAGCATTAAATTAAATATTTTAACGGAATATTTTGATTAAAAATGTCATTTAGTACATTATAGGTAATTTGCACATGATTGTGAATATTAAGATTCTTTATATTATATACTCCGTACGAAGAAGGGGTGTGCTGCTAGTCTATAATAAGATGCAGTTAGGGGGGGGGGATTGCGAACCGACATATTTTGAAAATTTCAAAGTTTAAAATATGGGTATTTTAGTAATTTTATATAATACTAGCAGCGATTACCAGGCGTTGCTCGGGATTTACCAAGCAAAACTATGATAAAAATTACATCGGAATGTATAGGGTCGATTATGACATATTACCGCTGAATGTATCGCATTTTAGAGATGTTTAAATAAAATTTAAGTTGGAAAGTGTTTCATAATCAATGCTTTATGCATGATTGATCTTTCTTGTGATTTCTTAATACTTTTCGTTGTTGAGTAAGCCTGTGAGGAATAAACCATGGTGATAATTTCTATTTAAATTCATATCTCAAACCTACGATTTTCAAAAGTGTCTTATACGTTCAATAAACTCCCACAAATCTCAGTATTGAGTAAGCCTGTGAGAAATAAACCATGGTGAAAGTTGCCATTTAAATTCATATCTCAAACCTGCGATTTTCAAAAGTGTCTAATACGTTCAATAAACTCCCACAAAACTCAGAGATTTAATTGACTTTCACGTTTTAAACCAACAATGTCCAACCTTTTTCGTTGTGAATCACGGAGTTAGAGAATATAACTCCTAGGAAAAAGTGTCGTTTTTCACTAATATCTCGAGAACCACTGGCCCCACTCGAAACATGGCCTATGTTTTTTGTGGGGTGATTTCAAGACTACCAAGACAAATTTCATGAAATTCGGTTCAGCCGTTCTCCGATTATGGTGGATCATACATACACACTTTTCTTCTTTATATATGTAGATTACGAATATAGTTTCGTAAGTTATTGTTTTTCAAGGTCAAAGTGTAATAATGTATAAGTAAAGTATTGCGACGGGGTCGAAAATTCGAATTCAAGTTTTCGACGGGAGAGCACGTTTCAAGCATCCCTGATCACGAATCAAACATGTTTGAAGTGATGTCTGTGTGTATGTGTGAAAGAATGTGTGTGTGCGTCAGTGAGACTGTGCTGACGATTACTACCGAACTAAAGGACCGATTCGAACGATATTTGGTACAAAAATCACAATGTGTAAGCACTGGAAGCTTATTGTTTTTATACGCAATCGAATGTTCAGAACCCCGCTAAATTTTCGAGTGAAATTTTGAAAAATTGTCAAAAATTCAAAATCGCTAATAAAGTTACGCAAATAGACATTTCTTATGTAATGTTTCATTAGAAAACGATTGACATAAATTTTAGAACGCTAACATGAACCGTTCTTGAGATATTGCACATTTAAAAAAAATTATCAAAAAGTCATGTAAAATAAAAAAAATATATATTTTCTATTGAGAAACATGTTCATTTTTCATATGTAATACCATGCGATAAATTTGGTAACATCATTCTCGTGGATCTAGTTCGTTCCATTCATGAAAAAAGATACTTTGAGTAATACTTTTGTATTTGAACGCCAATAATCATTTATCTGCTGTAAGAATAACTTATTTCTTCGTCCATAACGCTTGGCGAGATTTTGGCGACGAATTTGGTGAAATGTCGCTAACTTGGCGAACTTTTTAAATGTTGTTAAATTAATGAAAAACTCGACAAATGGATAAAAATGACGCTAAATCAATGATGACTCATTGATGATGACGACAAGGAAAATGACGACTCCTTGACGAAAATTCAATATCTTGGAAAGAATATAAATAACTACTATTAATAAATACTAAGAATATAAATAACTACGCTTTCCATGGCTTAATTTTCGGAAAATCAACCGGTCTCTAACGTTTATTGATTGAAAAACGAGTAAATTTGATAAAATGTCGCCAAATTGACGAATATTCAATATATAAGACAAATAATTTTAACCTCTTTAATAATCCATGTCGTTTCGGGAAAATTATTAGTTTAACATTCTTGATTCAAAATATAGTAAGTTTCGTTGCTCCACAGGTAAGTTTCTCTTCTTTCTTTTTGGGGGGTTGAGTGTTGAGGGAGTGGGGGAATTCTACTTTGTCGTAAATTTATTGCGTTTTGTTAAGGAATGGTATATTAATTATGTTTCAATAGGAGTTCGAATAATAATAAAAATGATCAGAATAGTGGTCTATAAAATTTGTGATTTTATAGACCATCCACCAAGTTCTCTGACTTCTCGACATCACAACTGGGAGTATTCCCGTTGCTACGAGTTAATATGAGAGATGTATGTGACAGAAAACGAAGAATGCGTGACGTGATAACATGTATTTTTGTTGTCATAATAAACGGAAGTGTTCGTAAAACGTTCTTTGGTTTTCGGGAATTCACTGTGAGTGTAATTTTAATCAGAAGTTTCCATTTTAAATTCCAGACAACGCCAGGTATACTTTCGAGTGTTTTATATAACTATAAGTTCCTCGTCATATGACGGGCTTAACATGTAGTCTAAACAAAACGAAATCCTGATAACCTCTAAAGAAACCCGCATCGTGGATACATCAGATTTTCCCATTCCTGAAGCGCATGCGCATTGACTCTCGCTTGCTTTTTGTGCGTCTAGAAATTTTTTTATTGCATTTGATGAAACTATTGCAGAAGTTCAACAGGAAAATTCATCTGCTGTAAAAATTTATCCACGCTCGTCGCGCAATTGTTTACTTTAAATCCACAAAAGAGGAAAAATGTCAAAAATAGTGTCTAGACATGCAAATTATGCAAATCGAATTTCGTACCGTCTGTGGCGTGACATTGAAATTCCATGTCTGTAAGCTCCCAGCAATGCAAAAATTACTTTATGAGTATCACATCAAATCCAGTTTCAAAGATATGTCAAAGTTAATTATAAAAATATGCAATCTCGTTTCACGTTGCTGTCAAACCCATTTTCAGTCGAACATTTTAATTAATTTTCCCTCCCCAAAATACGACTTTCTCTATACAGATCAACACTATCAGATTTTACGGCAATTATTATGATTGATTGATTAAAATGCATGCATTTAATGGAAATTGCTTGAGTTTTTCGAGAGAGATATATTGCATCCATCCTAAAACTGCTTTATTTTTGCGTATTTTCTGTGCATCTATATTCTGTTCCAACGCAATTGCAATATTTTTGAGTTTAAATGATCATCAATCTTTGATTATATCTACAACGAAGCCTAATTTTAATGGATGCAGAATGTGAAAAAGTGATTGTAAGATACGTTGTATAAAAATTGCTTCTTCTTCTTTGACCCAGACCGTCCGACCTACCAGAAAGGTGTAAGGTATCTGTTTGAACGTTCGGGAAGTGCCACCCAATTTAGACCGGAACCCAGTGGGGGAGGCATCCACAAGAACCGTACCCTCCTTCCCCTACCACCAACCTCTCGGAAGGACTTACGGACCCACATGTTTAACGTGATCGTACTCCGCGTGAACACGGCGGCAGTTTGGGCAGCGGCGGGAATCGAACCCGGGCCTACCGAGTGCAGATTCCGCGCGCTAACCACAGGGCTACCGCGCCCACTATAAAAATTGCTGAATTTTTTTCACGCAGAATTATTTAGCTCTGGAGTTTGGAATAACAGTGGTATGAATGAAATATTCATTGCTTTTACATAGAGAGCCAGACGATTTATATTTCAATGGCATCATTTGAATAAAGTTCATTATTTTCTATGAAGTATTAAGTTTTCAAATATAATAAATCATTGTCGTACTGTGATAATTTGAAATATATCAACGTTGAATGTATCACATTTTTGAGATTAAATAAAATTGCATTTTAGTTAGAAAGTGTCTCATAATCAATGATTTATGCATGATTGATATTTCTTTTTTTAATATAACCTAAAAGCTAGAGCAGCTAGAATGTTACATATAGTATATTATTGTATTTTCAGTCTGTTAAGATATTTTTTTATTTCCTTGGATTTTGAACCTCATGGATCTAGCCTGTTTTGGATTCGCCATAACAATGTACTTATTTTTTTAGAATAATTAGAAATTCTCGTTTTTTGAGATTTTCTAGCTGCACCAGTTTTTGAGTTATTCTCATAACAAGTGCTTTCCTATGTCGGGCGAAGTACGGGCTAGCCCGACAAAATTCAAAATTGAAAGAACAGAAATGTACTACTACAGACATGCTAAACTTAGAATTATTCACCAAAAATTACAAGCTAACATGCCCAAAAGACTAAAATATTATATAATATTTTCAGCCTAAAAAGTATACTAGCGTGTTGATAGTTAAATTGCTTAGTTCTTAATTTATTCTGTTGTTATTATATATATGTATTTTGCAGAGGCATGACCTTGGCAGAAGAGGATCGAATGAATTATTTCTCCATTTGGAGCGGTGAAAATAATTTTGTAACATAAACAAACAGAGCAATTCTCGTAGCATCAACAATTTTATAATTGAGTTTCGGTTTTTATTTTTATTTCAGCGTTATTATTTCGTTGGTGAATCATAGGAATATAAGAGAGTATTTTTTTTTTGTTTGTGTTTTAGAGGCAGTGAAATTATTCGTTTATTTCGGATAAAAGAATGGGAGCAACTAACGAGTATTTTGTATTCAGATTTGTATGAAAATTATACATCAAATAGAACATAAATATTTCTTTTATTCCTGTAAAAAGTAGATTTCTGTGTTGAATAGGTGATTTTTAGTGAATTTTTTTCGAGAGTTAGGCTTAGCGCAAAAAATGCGCCGTCCTTTTCGACCAGTTCGGAAGCGAAGCGCGTCGTCTTTTGGGCCGCGACAGCTCCGGAATGCCGCCGTCCCGAAAAGGTTAGTAATCCATAAAATAGCAGCGAAAGTATGTTTATCACGTGTAAACATGCGATGATAGAACAAAGCAACAAAGTTCTTCCAAGTTCCAAGTGCTTCGTTCAGTGCCAAATAGGGTTATAATAGCAGAACGCCTTGGCGAAAACCGTCACAGACCATAGCCAAGCGCGCCAACCTTGATACTTTGGTTGGCGGTTGGGGGCGCTGAAAGTCGAGTGAAATATCTGTATTTATTAATCTGTGCGTATAACAACACCGAAAACGAGCTACAACAGACAATTGACAACGCCCTACTTTCCCAAGCACCAAACGACTTAGAGAGAATCTCATTGGCTGAAATTCTACATATCGTCGATGGACTCAAACTCAAGAAGAATTTCGACTGACGGGATTCGGAGCTTAGACTTCGAAGGGTCAGGACGTTTTCTACTGTGCTCCTGCTACCCGTACGTGACTTTCGGCCCTTTCGCCGCTGCCTACGTGACCTTCCTCCTGTTACCATGCGACCTTCAAGCCACCTGCCTGTATCGCAAGGGGAGATGAAAGACGCCGTGGAATTCCCGCCGCTGCCGCACCCCTCCAGACAAGAGAGTCCCATTGATGGAGTTCCACAGCATGGGAGCGGAAATGAAGAATTAACGCTGAGCGATGCCAAAATGGAAACAAGCTATATGAGAGCCATCTACAACGATATGGACATGGAAATGAGACGCTGTAAAGACCCGGATGAAATGCTACAACTGAAGGCCAGACTTCAAAAACATAAAATGAAGATGGGCCGCTTCTTTGCGAAGTACAAGCTGCCGCAATATGGTGAGACCTGTCGGAGACCATCTCCGGCAGTTATTCCTTCTTCTCTTATTTCTGTTAGCCAGCCTGCGATTTCTGTAGCCTTGCCACTTAACCCTCAGGATGTTGATAGAGACCCTGGCAGAATGCCAAATCATAGTGTTAACCCCGCCAATAGCGGTGGGAACCCTAGGCCTAAAAGCACAAAGCTACTGACGAAGATGGATTTCAGCTGCCGCCAAAAAGGCACACAACTAGCTTAGCTAGCGCTAGTTTAGTAAGCAACCCCCTCATCTCTAACTTAAATGTGGGTAACGTTAATGTTACTGATGTACCTGCGCAAGACGCAGAGATTACAGAGGATATGCTCGTCGACGCTCCTGTTAAGAAACGTCGCCCCCCCTTCTTCATAATGGTTACCACTCACTATCATCTCCTGCTGCAGGACATTAAAGAATTAGCTCCTGAAATGTCTGCAAAGATGACCAACACTGGAGACTTTATTAAGGTAAATGTTAGGACGCGTGCAAAGATTTCTGCAAAGACAGTTGGCGCGGGGACCCAAGAGTAAAAAAGTACTCATGCCGCTGTTTTACGTGCAGCTAGGGAAAACCCCTGATAATTCAAAAATTTATGATGTGTCAAAATTAATGTACACAGAGGTTAGGGTCGAGAGGTACAGGGGCCGTAAGCAAATTAATCAGTACTATCGCTGCCAGTCCTTCGGACATGCCAGCATCTCGTGCCAACTTCCGGCTCGCTGCGTCAAGTGTGCGCAAGCGCACTTGACCAGTGAGTGCACTAAAACTATGGAAACTCCTTGTGTGTGCGCCAACTGTGACGGCCCACACCATGCTTCATACAGGAACTTCCCCAAGTACCGCCTCCCCCCTTCCCTCTCGACCAGGGAGCTCCAGTGTTGGAAACAGGTTCGTCGACCCTCAGCATTCATTCGCTGACATCACGAAAGGACGTGACAAGGACTTCGAAAAGACCCAAGAGGTCAACTCAAAATTGTCGGCCCCTAGCGGAGCAAACATTAACAAATCAGATGTCATCCAAGATGACTTTCTAAATCTTCTCTTTAGATTCGGAGAGCAGTATGGTACTGCCGTTGTAAATCTTGCCTTAAAGACGGCCCTTCCCCATCTTCGGTCTGCTCAAACCGAGATGGATAAAATCCAAATTCTGTTTGAGGGTGTAAGCACCCTCATTAGCAAACATTACCCCCCCCCCTTTTTGGCTATGGGTTTTCAGCAAAGGAACTTGAAGGCTCTTACCATTGGCATCTGGAACGCCAATGGACTCAGAGGTAAAATCCATGAGGCTAGGAACTTTTGTACAGCATATAACTTAGATTTGATTTTGGTTCAAGAAACCCACTTCAGTCCAGGGAACATCTGCAGGATTGCTCATTACGATTTATACAATGATGACAGGCCTTGTACTAGCAATCGTACTGACGGTGGCACTGCCATCTACATCAAGAGTAACCTTCCGCACAGTCGGATACCTTCCCCGCCTCTCCAGACTGGACAAGCCACTGTGGTGCAAATCAACCTGCTAAATAATCCTGTCATAACCATTGCGTCTGTATACCTCCCACCGAGGTATGGTAATGCTGGCCTGGCTATTGTTGACCTTTCCTCCCTCTTCAAAATTTCCCCCATGTGATAGTTGCTGGTGATTTCAACGCTAAACACCAAGCCTGGGGTCCATCGTCGAATCCTCGCGGCCAGGGCCTAAAGCGCTGGACTAACGAGCGAAACTACGATGTTATAGCCCCAGGTGACCCCACTCACTTAAATAATGTTCTGGACTTCGTCATCACCAGCAACATCTCCTATACATACCACATGGAAGTAAGTGATGAACTTCCCTCTGATCATCTTCCCATCCTGTATTCCATTGAAATGAACCATTTCTCTCTTGTCACTCCAGCCAAACTTAAAACAAGCTGGTCGAAGTTCAAGAACTTACTTGCTCCCCCCCCCCCCCCTCCTCGCTGCTTCAAATTGGACAACGGACCTTGTGGATGCGGAGATAGAGAAACTCGGAAATTTCCTCCGAGAAACCTACTCTGCATCCTCGAGGCCCCGGACCGCCAAGGTCGATTATTACAAGCTGCCGCCCGGAATACAGGAAATGATCAGAGACAGGAACCGGCTTCGGAAGGAGTGGCAGGCCAGCTGAGACCCTGACCTTAAACGTGAGCTAAACTTCCTCAGAGAGCAAGTTGGTTCACGTATTAAGGCCTTTACAAGTGCACGATGGAACGCTTGCGTTGAGTCCTTAACGACTCAGGACACCATTTGGAGGGCAACCTCACGTATTCGTAGGCTCAAAACTTACATTCCCGCCCTCAACGGCCCCAATTACAGGGCAATCTCCAACACACAGAAGGCTGAACTGCTTGCAGACAGTTTGAACCTCACCACAATGTAATCGATCCGCGGACGGTTGCATTGGTGGACCCCATGGTTGAACAATTCATCTCCACGCCATCACCTAACACGCTCAGGGTGGTCAAA
This sequence comes from Amaurobius ferox, assembly GCA_951213105.1. Lineage (NCBI taxonomy): Eukaryota > Metazoa > Arthropoda > Arachnida > Araneae > Amaurobiidae > Amaurobius > Amaurobius ferox. Next base: position 39,363,916 of record OX578155.1, read on the forward strand.
CACCCTGACCTCACCCCCTATATTCAAAAACTGAAGAGTAATAAAGCACCTGGGAGAGATCTTATCTCTACTAACATGTTAAAAAACCTATCTAAACCTTATGTATCTTATCTTGTAAATCTCTTTAACATTCTTCTTGATCTAAGTTATTTTCCACGGGCTTGGAAGGTAGCCATTGTGTCCCCCCTCCCCAAGCCCGGTCTAAACCATTCTGACCCTTCAAACTATCGTCCCATCTCCTTGCATTCTGTTCTCTCTAAACTTTTCGAGTATGTCTTGGTCAAGCATCTGAATGATTTCTGCAGCCTTAATGATATAGTCATTCCTGAACAATATGGGTTCAGGAAGAAGCATTCAACGCAACACCAGTTGCTTAGGGTTGCGGAGATCATTCACGAGGGCCGATCCAAGCATCTCAACACTATCATTTTCCTGGATGTCCAAAAAGCCTTTGATAAGGTGTGGATATCCGGACTCCTCTTTAAACTAATTGCTCTCCACTTTCCTGCTCACCTTATCAAGATCCTCCACTCTTACCTAACGGAGCGTAACTTCGCGGTAAGAGTATGTAATTTTCTCTCCTCTCCCAGGAATATACTCAGCGGGGTCCCTCAAGGCTATCTTGTCGGCCCCGAATTGTTCAACCTGTACATTAACGATCTGCCACGTTTCCCCGGTGTCACCTTAGGCCTGTACGCCGACGACACAGCCCTGATTGCACAACATAAACACACACATGTCGTGCACAAAACCCTTTCAAGACTACCTCGACTCCATGAAGCAATGGTTAAAAAATTGGAGAATTAAAGTCAACGTCGCTAAGTGTGCTGCCGTCAGTTCCCCCCCCCCCCTCGTCGAACCCCCGTCACTAACTTAACTTTAAACAGTGAACCGATTCCCTGGCAATCTAGTTACAAGTACCTAGGAGTGTACTTAGATTTAAAACTCGAGTGGAAACTTCACATCTCTGAAATCTGTCATAAAGTGAAGTCTGCACTCGCCCATATGTGCCTCCTCTTGGCTGGAAACAGCCGCCTGTCCACAAGGAATAAGTTATTGCTGTACAAATTCTGCAAACGTCCAATTATGACGTACGGATATCCAATCTGGGGAACCGCGGCTGAGATTCACTTTAGGAAGCTTCAAGTTGAGCAAAATATTGCACTTCGTACTTTTGCCAGGTTTGCGTGTTACGTCCGGCTAGAAGTTCTGCATAGAGACCTCAATATTCAACCCTTTTTAGAACACATTAAAAAATTAGCTCAAAATTTTTTCAGAGGTCTCAGTGGAGTAAGCAATCCCACGTTAGATAGCATCCAGGGGTATAACCCGACTCACCCGAAGGCGAGCAAGCGCCCCAGGGCGTTGCCGTGGCGGCGCCCCAAGGATGCATTCCTCCGCCCCTCACGGGGTCGTTCTATCTAGCATTGTTTTGCATCTGCTCCCCCCCTCGTTTGTTTGTTTTTTCTGAACTCTAGTTAACACCGTGCCCCTCCCTTGCTTTTGGAAATTCGCGATTCATCAACGAATCTTCAAACTTTTTTTTGTGTACGGTACACCCCCTCCTGTTCTCAAGCTCAAGGCTCTGCGCCCTTCTTCCTCACTCTCTCTTTTTTCTCCCGCTTGGGCCCTAGCTCTTTCTCCTCCTTCAGTAGACTTGGTGGAAGGGCCCGACTTCGGTCGCAGCCCCCCCCCCCAAGCAAACCTTCTGATGTAAACTTTATCCTTTATGTTTTCCTTTTCGCCCGGAGTTTAAAGAGGGGAATTTTTCTCCTCTTGGGCACTCCGTATAACCCCGTCCTTGAGATCAAACTCAAAAAAGCCCCTGGTCCGGACAGAATTTCAAATCGCATCAAGAACCTTCCTGACTTATACTATTGCTGGTTGATAATGCTGTTCAACTATATGCTGTACTATCGTTTCTTTCCCCAGAGTTGGAAAACAGCCACCATCTGCCCTATTCCAAAGCCGAACCAAAATCTCACATTGGTCGAAAACTGGCGACCAATCTCCCTTCTTTCAAATTTATCCAAAATTTACGAATTAGTGTTGCTTAGTCGTTTGGTTAGTTTCTGCAGACTCAACAACGTTTTGATACCTGACCAGCATGGATTTCGGTCTGCTCATTCCACGCAATCCCAACTCTTGCATGTTGTCGAAACTATCCACACAAACGCTAACAGGCAGTATACCAGCATTGTCTGTTTCGACATTGCCAAAGCTTTCGACAAAACATTAATTCCTGGAGGAATTTGCTAAGCTGGTGCGACTTGGAATCTCAACCCAACTTTTGGCCATCATCAATTCGTACCTCACTCTAATCGTTCCTTTCATGTACGAATTGATCAAACTCTCTCTTCTGTCCGACCAATCAGAGCCGGGGTACCGCAAGGAGGAAACCTGAGCCCCCTGCTGTTCAACATCTTCATCAACGATATTCCAAGCATTCCACAAGTCAATCTCGCGATCTTTGCAGATGACACTGCACTGATAACGCGAAGCTGTTCACCACAAAACTCCATCAACACGCTGCAAAGCTACATCAAACACAGCCTTGAGCACTGGCTCGTCACTTGGAGAATCAAAATTAACGCGACCAAGAGTGCAGTCTGTATCTTCAAACCAAACTACCAAGAATTGAATCCAAATTTCTCCCTCAAAATCTTCCAACGAAAATATTCCTTTCCAGCGCTCTGCAAGTTATCTGGGAGTCACACTCGACGAACACCTAACTTACAGAGAGCATATTGAAAACAAAATTGCTAAAGTCAACAAAACTTATCTTTCCCTCCTCCCCCTTCTCGGAAGAAAATCCCACCTCTCCACCTTCAATAAACTACTGATCTACAAACAAGTCATTGAACCGGCATTTTTGTGCGCTAGCCCTATCTGGGGCGCAGCGACAAAATGCCATACACAGACCAAGTTTTCCAAAACAAAGTCCTACGTTGCATTGTTAAAGCTCCTAGATACGTCCAAAACCAGGTAGTTCACCACAATCTCAGAGTCTCTGGCGTTGCAGAGCAAGTTCGAAAACTCAGTCAAAATTTCTACAAGAAAAACTCTAACAGACCTTGTATGAGGAGCACCGACCAAACTTATGCTTTGACCTCGTTCTCCTATCACGGAAAACGCAGGGCAAGGCACCTTCTACTTGACTCCCAACGAACCAGGTGGAAGAAAGCGAGGTATGTTGTTCGCCAAGTCGGGGTATCCTAGAGTCTTTCACTCCAAAATTTCTAATTTCTTTAGTTGAAGTACTAAACTTCAACGCTTTACCCCCACTTGGTCTCGGTAGATGGAGCCACAGCTGCCCACTTCGATGAGCAGAGGTGGTCTCGTCTGCAGATTCTGAGCCGGCCAATGGAAATCCTAGAGGCTAGCTTTTGGCTCCCCTCTGCCCCCCCCCCCCCCAGACGTCAGCACAGTTCTAGCAGAGCCCAGTTGCTGAGTCATTCTATCTCTGTTATGTACTCTAGAAATCCCCACCTTCAATTTAATTCTTAAATTCTTAATCTTTAAAACTTTAACTTCAGATCTACTTAACAACTTAATTTTTACTAAAACTTGCCACGTGGTTGAAACAGCTCTATGAGAGCTGTTTCAACCACGTGGCACTCTCTTAGTAACGAGCCTTAGCAACGGTTGCTGGTGGTCAAACAACTCATAGATAGGCCATTGCTATACACGTTGTACGTTGCTTCAAAAATATTAATTTAAACTTTAAGTAATAATTATGTCATCTAAATATTTTCAGGATATGGATGATCGAGCTAAAGCTCGATCGAGAACAAATAAAGAATATCGAGCTAAAGCTCGATATTCTTTATTTGTCATGATATTAATAATTTTAAAATGTTTTATATTTGCGAAAATGTAATGTAATGCGAATCCAAATTGTGAGTTGGATTTTCATATGCTTACACCTTATAAAGAGCTAAGACAATATTGGAAAGTCTTGAAAAGTATGTGTGTGTGGAGGGGGGGGGGGGGGGGCAACTGTTTAACATTTGCTTATGCCAGGGTTATTTTAAATGAAAAATACGCATAACATTAAAAAGTCTTGAAAAGTGTGTGTGTGTGTGGGGGGGGGGGGGCAACTGCTTAACATTTGATTATGCCAGGGTTATTTTAAATGAAAAATACGCATAACATTAAAAAGTCTTGAAAAGTGTGTGTGTGTGGGGGGGGGGGGTTCACTGCAAACTTTCCTGTGCTTCAAATTTTCAGTATTCCAATCTTTTCTGTTGATTCTTAAAGGCCATTCTTTGCTTCTTTTAACAGACAAGTCCTTGATTTTATTCCCTTTATTTTCAATTATTCTAGGGAATGAAAAAAATGATACAATTAATTACGGCACAAATCGCCAGTATCAAATTCAATTACTTTATCTTAAAGAAATTATGATTATATATGATATCGGCCGGATATAGTTTTAATAAAACGACTTTTTAAAAAAAAATTCACACCAAAACGTATCCCGGCGCTCTTCACTAAGACGTCTTTTTGACTCATTTCCTCTAATTAATACAGCAGGGAGTCTAAAAAAAGATTTGCTGTCTCGATCAGGACGATTTCCGCATTTGAAAACACCACAAGCGGTAGGCATAATGACAAATATAAAATTTTGTAACACTATACACGGCAGTATATCTACAATTGACTCAAACGCAAAGCCAGCAATATTTGACCACCAGCAACGGTTGCTAGGTGGTAGCTTGGCGGTGTGACGTCAGGTGAAAAAGCTCTATTTCTCGCCCTTTCCACCCTTCTTCCAGCCGAGTAGGCACAAACCATTTCCAGGACCCACCATCAAGCTGACCCATCACTCTAGCTGAACACAGTGGAGCACACCTGCAGACCAGCATATTGCTATCAAAAACAACACCTTCGGTCTGACATGACAATTTCGATCTGGGGGATGAGTCTCCTAGAGGCAGGTACCCCGAAACCAAACGTCATGGACTTGGACTTGATAAAACAGTTTACAAAATTTGAAGATAAATCAGAAAAATAAGACTATTATTCTTTAAATAATCTAACAGAAATTGTATATAAAATTTTTCACAGATAATAGCATAATTATCAGAGGCTTTACCAACATAGGTAATAACAAAAGATCTTTGTAAATCATTAATGGAATGTTTTATATTATCAATATTATATATAGATCTAGACAATTTAATACTACTAATAGCATTTTTAATAAATTCTAATAAAGTAAATTTCCACATATTAAATGCCTCATATAGTCAGACATATAGCCCCTGATAGTCAGACCATATTTAGAAGCTAATTTATATATATATAACAAGGTCAAGATTCATTGATTCTAAAACTTTAAAAGAATTATTACAAGATGGTATCCTGAATTTAGTGCCAAATGACATAATGGTTCTTAACGTATTCTCTTTAACTATACCCAAGTCTCCTGTAACTATATGCCCTAAGTCTGGATTTAAAATTTTAGCATATTTGTTTACTTTACAAATACATTCATTATCTACAATTGACATAGAATCATGATCTATAGAGAGAGATTGTGAAATTTCATTATAATTAAATATAGATCTACCGATAGGATTGTTGTATTTAAAAGTCTTTGAAACACTCAAATCTCCAACAGGCAATAAATGTTTGAACTTGTTAAATAGATGACCAAAATTTATAGAATTATAAATGGGATGCTTGAAAGAAATTACACAATAAGAATTAGCAGACATATTATTATTATGACATTGTTTAAGTTTTAAATTTAATTTAAATATTTAGATCTTGTAATGAGCAAAACATATAAAATAAGATTAAAATGTTCATTAGCAAGATTTAATTTTAAGAAAATGGCATAAACTTTATTTAAATGTTTTTTCTTTACTGCAAAAACCTAGGATTTTATAAATTTCAATTGAAAAGTGCTATTAAATTGATTATGTAAACAAATTATCTCAGCTTTATAATCATGTAAGGATTTTCCTTTGCCATGTTTAAATCTTTTGAATTTGACTGATTTACTATTATTTAAATGGGGTTTCAGAAAAAGGTGATTAAAAATAGAATAATTATTATCTACAAAATTATTTCTTACAATATTACCATTTAGATATATTTGATTTAATCCATATGGAAAAAATAGTACAATTTGATTTAATATATTAGTTTTCAAAATAAATCCTATCTGCTGTATTTGTTTTTATATCCAAAATATGTTTATTAATATTTTTAAAACAATTTTTAGCAAAATGTTTATTTTCTATTTTATTGGAAGTAGGAAGAACATTATTATTGAGGATATATTTTTTGATGTGATCTCTGTGGACATTCATACGTAGATGAATGGGATTACTAGTTTGTGCTATATGTGATAGATTGCAAATGTTACAAGATAGTCGGTAGATGCAATTAAAAATGTAACAAAAAGGCAGATATATATATATATTGCACAGAGAGACCAAATATTTACATTCAGCTTTGCTTGAGCTTAATAAAAGTAATGTTGATTTAAACACTTTTTGTTAATTTCATTTATAACTGGGTTTTCACTAGTATGATTTTCATAAGTGAAGGTTTATTCAAATGATTCTTGTGAGTAAATGCTCTCTGACATATTTAACACAGATGTTTTTCACAGAGTTATAACTTCTCACTACAAATTCTTTCTAATATATTTTACACACAAAAAAAAATTCTTTCACACCAGTGTACACAGACTTGATAGATTCAGATAACTTTTGAAAATGTTTTTCTGCATTTTACATACAAAATTTGGCTGTGTTTAGGCAACCTGCAAGTATGGTCATGGATAGAGGTGCAGTAGAAAACCTGCAAGTGCGCTTCCGTCAAATTAATCAGATGGTTTCCGTCTTCCAGTGAAGATATCATATTCTGTTTACTAATGCTGGCCGGCATTATGCTGACTGCAGTATATGAAATTCTCATATATTTTAAAATTTAAACCTTTTTTTATAGCCAAGTTATGCAATATGTTTGCCTGTAGCTGTAATATAAGAATAAATATTTTAAAAATTCATTGGACAGATTTTTTCAGCTAACTTGCAAGATTGAAAATAATTTCAATATTTTCCAGAAAATCCCCACTTCTAAGAGCTAAAAAACCCAACATTTTCAGCATCTATGTTATTGTTATATGCATTGGTGAGAGCTTGAAATAAAATCCGTTCGTTTCAACTATGATATCTGTAGTTTATTTTTAAGAGCTTTTTTTTCTGGAAAAAGAAAAATTATAATATAAATATGTTCTATAAGATTTTTTTTTTTTTTTACAAATTTTAAACTTTATGCAAAAGGAATAGCAGAAAAAAATAATATAAGAATCGTAATACTAGTCAGGATTCTAAATAATTTATTGTTTATTATATGCATAAAAAGTACATTATTAAGTATAATATTATAAGAACAAATTTCAAAATGATTATAAGAAATAAATTATTAAATATTATATTCAAATTCGTTTAAAATACTTACAAATGGGAAATATTTCTGCAACTTATAAGAAAATAAAATTAATAATAAAAAGAAAAAATAAATTATTCATTTTATTCTATGCATAAAAAATTAATTATTAAATATAAATATTATAAGACAAAACTAAATGAGAGACCAGTTTATAAATATAACCTTTATTAAAAATCTATATAAATAAAATTGAAAATTTGTTTGTCTGTTTGTCCCATCATCAAGGATCAATGGCTAAACCGAATTTGATGAAATTTTGACCTAGCTCTTAGATTGTGCAGAAATTTGTCGAGCCCTGCCATAACCACAGTTGTAGGTAGCCTAACCACTTCGACAAAACGTTTCTCATGAGTATGATGATTATTAAAATAAGCTTAGTGAGAAATTGCTTTCAAACATATTTCACAAAAGGTTTTTCATTAGTAAGCAAGAGTAAATGCTTTTTAATTTACTTTTATATACAAATGTTTTCTGGCATACTTCACAAACAAAAGGCTTTTCACAAGTAGATGCGAATTTAAATTGCTTTTTTATCTGAATGTTTTCTGGTATATTTCAAAACAAAAGGCTTATCACCATTCTGTATAAGTAAATGTGCATTAAACACACTTATATATAGGTATAAATGCTTTTCTATATATTTCATAAACAAAAGGCTTTTTTACCAGTATATATCAGTAGATGGATGTTCAATTTGCTTTTCTGTGTAAATGCTTTCTGGCATACTTCACAAACAAGATGTATTCATGAGCATGAATACGTAGATGTGAATTTAAATTCCTTTTCCATGTGATTGTTTTCTGTCATAATTCACAAACAAAAGGCTTTTTTCATCAGTATGAATCAGTAGATGTGAATTTAAATTGATTTTTCATGTCTGAATGTTTTCTGGCATGTTTCACAAACAAAAGACTCCCGGCCGTCCAAATAGTTACTTTGCACCTTTCTGGTAGGACGGACGGTCTGTGTCTCAACAACAACAAATACAAGCCTTTTCACTAGTAAGAATAAGTAGATGTGAATATAAACTGCTTATATGTATGAATGTTTTCTGGCATATTTTACAAAAAGGTTTTTCACCAGTATAAATAAATAGATGTGAATTTAAACGGCTTTTTCGTCTGAATGCTTTCCTATACTTCAAACAAAAGCCTTTTCACCAGAATGAATACGTAGATGTGAATTTAAATGGCTTTTATTTGTGAATGTTTACTGGCATATTTCAAAAAATATGATTACTGGCATATTTGCTTTTTGACAATATGAATAAATAGATGTGAATTTAAACAGCTTTTTTGTCTAAATATTTTATGTCATACATCACAAACAAAATGCTTTTCAACAGTATGCATCAGTAGATGGATATTTAATTGGATTTTCTGCAGGGGTAGAAATTAGAAAAATGAAGTCACTGGTCCGGACCAGTGACTTCATGACTTCAGTGGCCTGCAACCTTTGTTACTGGTCCGTACACGGGACTTCAGTAAATTATAAAATAAAATAAATTACATGTGGAATGTTATTGTGTGGATTTCCATAAATTCCATACCTAGTTCAATTAAAAATTAGAGATTCCGTAAAAAAAAAAATTTAAATAAATAAATAACAAGTTATCGTAAAACTATGGTAAAAGCCTCTCTTTCTGCGCCATAAATGAAAATTGTCTGCAAATTCCCCCCCTCCCCTTTATAAACTTAGCTAGTGTGCATTATCAATGCCTTCTTTGTAGGAGAGCTGTCAGGTCTGCATTGTAACTACAGGCGCTAGTTAATTTCTCACCCCTCATCCCCCACCCAGTGAATCCGATGACTAAACAAAAAGGCGATAGATAGGGCGCTCATGATTGAAGTGACTTGTTCTGCGCTCCTTTTCGAGGTCTACATGTGATCGAAATTTTGTATTTTCACCTGACCGACAATACCAATGCTTAAACCAGAGCCAAGACCGAAGAAATTTATAAATGTAGAATGAATTCGGCCTGAAGATAACTGTATCTCGACGGGGCCGAAATGATTTGTATTCAAATATGTTAAAAAGAAATTTGTGAAAATTTTGTACGGAGAATTGACCTTATTTTCTTAAACATTGATCTTTAGATAGTTGAAATAAACGGAATAAGTTCATGTATTCAATTTAAATCCATTGAAAAAAAATTCAGAATAAATATATTCGGCCCAGTCGTAATGGACGTTTAAAAAAAAAAAAAGACTTAACCCGGCCCGAAACAGTAGAAAACTCACGTCCAGCCCAGGCCAAAGCCCAAACCCGTGCAGAGCTCTATCCCCTTTTAATTCTTAATAAAATTTCCATTTGCTGTAATAGGCGGGAGTACGTAACAAAATTGAATTTTTGGTATGGATTCTTCTATTTTCAGCCAGAAGTATTTTCTTTTCTTCCCCACTTTAGTTTCAACTTTAAAACTAATACATTTACAATTCATTCATGGCATTTGTTCCAGTTGTCTGATAACTGAAGTTAAGGTATGAAACATCTATTCAGTTCAAAGTGTGTCAATGAGGTTTAAACTGCTTAGGGACAAGAGGATTTATATGATTATTTATTTACCAAACGTTGGAAAGAGAGGAAGGAGATTCCTTACATCTGTTACCCCTCTGCACCCAGTTTATTCCCGTTTCATCCCTTCCCATTTCGTCCCTTACGCTACCCTTTTTGAAAATAGTAGCATTTCATCCCTTATCCAAAGTACACCTGTTTTCCACCTTTTCTCCCAACTGAGAGGGGTGCAAATGACTCCGTAGGGCATGAGTTCCGAGGAGCTCCGTCCCTCTTGCAACCGCTTTGAACATTGTATTGTGATTGCAGGTGTCTCAGAGGGAGTAGATCCAAACGACCTTCGCCAGTCGTGATACTGGTTAACTGTGATACTAGTGTTGAGAACAAATTAAAAATATTGCTTGTAAATATGTTGTTTGGCGTTATTTAAATATATTTAAATAATTTAGATAGAGTACATTCTATCTTGTCATATATCCCTATGAAATGGATACTTATAATTGTTTTGTAGTACAATGAATATATATGTTTATGTAGTGGTTGTTGTGCAAACCCGTAACTGACGAACAGAATCGAAAATTTTTTAACATATCACTTTCTCTAGTATTGTAAAGTACTCTTTAGTAGCAAAAGTATTATAACTGAGTGAAACATTATAACTCTTATTTTTGACCGTTTCACAAGTTTGAATTTCAATATAATGTTTTCAGGGTCATATATGTGTATATATCAGTAAGTGTGTACAGTAGCATAGGCAAAGGGGGGGGGGGATAAGAGTCCTACCTCCTCTTGCTTGAAAAATTACATAAACGAAACTTAGTATTTTCAACATTCCAAGATCCTGGCTATGTGTATGTGTGTAGATCATAGCTCAAAGAGCCTAGAAGCGATTGGGTGTGTAAAGGCCATACAAAAGGGCTTTACACACACAGACATAGCCAGGACACCTTTACACACACATAGACATATGTAAAGGCCGTGTGTCAAAGGTCTGCACGAGTCAAAAATATAGTTTCACTTTCACCCCACCTGACAGAGTCAATGCTTAAACCCGGCCCGAGCTCGAAGAATTTTACCCGAGCCCAGCCTAGCTATGTTCAAAGACCATTGAATCTCGGCCCAGTCCAGCCCGAAATAATTTATATTCAAATGTGCTAAACATCGGAATTTGAAAGGTTTGAAAAACGCAGAATTTTTTTAAAACAACACAACCCACCCGAATTTTATTGGGCTTTGTTGGGTTTTAGTAGGTATTTTCCAGAAACTCTTAAATTTTGATTTCCTCATATTTGTTGTACCTAAATTGATCATTTACTAGTGAAAGCTGGGGAACATTTGTGGAAAATGTTGAGTGCAAATTTGTAAAAGTAATTAATAATGTAACTAGCTTTCAAAATTTTCTTCAAACTCAGACCAAGTTCGGGAACTGGAACTTGTGAGCCAAACCGGTAAAAATCTGAAATTTTGGCCCATGCGAGTAATTAAAAAAATATTACATCCGATTTTTTTAGCCATTTTTATACGAAATTCCATATTTAAACTTTTAAATTCAGAAAAAAAAAATAATAATTTCGTAGTTATGAAATAGTTAAATAATTTAGCAATTATGAAAAAGAAAACAATGATGAAATTTTAACATGAAAATGATGAGTTCATATTACTTGATAAAATAACTTCAAAAATGACCGAAATATTGCGATCAAGATAATTTAGAAATTACTTATAAATAATTAAACAAATTTAAATGAATAAAAAACCACCTAAAGTTATCGCTTAAATTAAAGAAAAATTAGTAGCCTGCAGTCTTAATAATAATAAAAGCAGAATTTTATATCAAATGGTCATTCAACATAGAAATATAAAAAAAATGAAATGTCAATATCAGAAAATTTGAAAACAAAGAAAATGACATGCAAAATCGGAAATAATTGGTGATTTCACTAAAAAATAAGACCTGAAAAATTCTAGAATGATCAAGTAGGGAAAGGAGTTTAAAATTGCCTCAAAAGTATTTAAGTGCTTCAAGGTAAGTGAAATTTTTAGGATGTCCTGAAAAACATATGAAATTTAGGATGTCATGAAAAGCCTAAAATGGAAAGCAGTAAGATTTTAAAAAAAGTTAGAAAATAATTAGTCACTATAAATGTTTAAAAATATTCAGAAAATGAACTGGGAATAAAATTTGGAAAACTCTAAAAGTTAAAAAAATAAAGGATACTGACAATGACTTAAAGAAACTTAAAATCAGAAAATGTGAAGAAAATACCTTAAATAAGAAAAACCAGATACCAGAAACTAGAAGATAGTACTAATAAATACAACCAAAAGGGAGAAGATAGTACTAATAAATGTATTAATATTACCTCTATAAAAAGTATAAATATTTGTGAATTTTTGCCAGTTTTGTATTTTGTGGGCAAATCTTTTGAATCTACACTGATAATATCTGCAAATAAGTCACCAAGTTTGCCAAATTGATTGCCAAGCGTTACACACAGATTAAGAGAGGAGTTTTTCTTATATATGAATGACTATTGGTGAATTTTCAGTCCTTAAAATACACAAGTATCTTCTCTTATGAATAGAACAAATTAGATCCACAAGAATGATGTTAGCAAATTTATAGCATAATATTGTATGAAAAGTGAACATATTTCTCGATAGTTTATACTTTTTTTATTTTTATGTAATATTTTTGATAAATTTATTAGAAAAACGTGCAATATCCTGAGAAGGGTTCACGCTAGCCTTAAGTTTATGTCATTTTTACTTTCCCTGCAATACATAGTAATCTATAGGGAAAGTATTGGAGTCATGTCGAAAATCGCAACTCGTGTTTTCGACGGATTTACACATTTCGAGACGTCTAGAATACGAAAAAACTATTTTTTGCATGACGTCTGTGTGTCTGTCTGTGCAATGTATGTATCCACTCTAACTCAAAAACTAATGAACCGAATTTCATAAAATTTGGTAGGTAAGTCACTTGGATGTGACACTAGATTAGTTTTTGGTATGGTTCGTAAAAACAGAATCCGCCTTTTTTTGCGAAATGGCCCTTAAAAATTTCATTTATCCACTCTAGCTAAAATACTAACCAAATTTCACAAAATTTGGTAAAAAAGTTACTTGTTGGATACTCCGGTGCTGAATAGAATCTGGTACGATTCAGAAAAGAAAAAACCACCTTTTTTTATGAAATGGCCAACAAAAAATTTCATGTATCCATCCTAGCTAAAATACTAATTGACCAAATTTCACAATATTTGTTAGATAAGTTACTTAGCAAATCACTGCTCGGACAAAATCTTTTCGAAAAATATTTAAATATTGAAATCATTTTATATATTCATAATGTGCACCATATTTTTATTTTCAACAAAAGAAGTAAAAAAATTGTTTACATATTTAACTATTAGGTTTGGAGATATAAACGTCCAAAGGGTTTACATTTATCTTACCACTTTGATTAAGATAGCTAGTATTTTAAAAATAAAAACTATAATACTGTTCTGGAGTAATATAATCTCGTAAAATAAAGCTACAAAATGTAATGTCTAAAGAAAATAATTTTGAGCTTTTCTATCACTTATCAATTATTAATGTTATGTCAGTTAACAAATACTTTAAAATAATATGTCACTCATGGCATTTTTGAAAGAACGCTTAACATTTCTTTGAGACAGAGGCACATTTGTATGTAATGAAAAAATGACCTAAATGTCAAAGATATTGTCGAATCGAAGGCAGATTGGGAAATTGCAAGTAAATTATTCTAAATAGAAATTAAAAATGTTCGTTCGGACAATTAGAAAAATATGTCAATGATTGTTAACCATCTTCGTGAGAAAATTTTTCTGGTCATTAATTTTTCGAGATGTTCATTCAATGATGTCTTCATTAACAATAAAAAAATTCTTATTATGGGACCTACTCATCAGCCATTTTAAATTGCAGTATACGTGACCTTCATTTTACCCCCCTAAATATTGAGTTTTGTATAGCGAGAATAGAGAACTTCTTTTTTGGAGCTTTAATTTAATTATGTAATAGAATGTTTTGAATGACAATGTCATTTAGAATACTATAGGAATTTGCACGTGATGGTAAATTTTAAGTTTCTTTATAATGTATTTTCAATACAGAAACGGGAATACTGCTAGTTATGTATAAAATAGATATAGACGAACATAGATCTTCCCAAAGGGAAATTATCTTTACTGTATATTTTTTTGACAAATTAAAGCCATTCCAAATGGAACGGCTGCAAGGGGAACAAATCTCAGCCCCTCCAACAAGCGAGGAGAGCTGTGAAGAGACTATTGGGAAATGCACACAATTTTCCCCTCTACCAACAGGTGAGGATCACAAGATAATTAGGAGGGGGTGCAGACTGGATGAAATAGGACATCACCCTGCACCCACCCATAGATCGGAATTCCGACAGGTTCGGTCCTTTATCAGACTCTGCAGTGGCTGTAGGGGTGGTGTATGAATATGCAGTTACCGCACTTCATCGTGAGGCAGTTGCTTCTAATTTATTATTGTTGTGCGATGTAATTGAGCACACATGTTAAAGAATATAATGTGAAAAAAAAATTCTTAGGACGGGTAAAAAATGTAAATAGCCGTTCTGGAGGACGGGCTAGATTTTACAGATTTCCCAAAGCCTGGTAGGGAGTCAGAATTGCCAGATGTCTTGTGGGGAGGGGGGGGGGGGAGAGAAATGGGGTGACAAAATTACAAACACGGAAGGAGTATTATTTACTTTTCCCAGACTGTTGAATATCGTCTTTGTTTATATAATGCTGAAGGGAACAGGGGAAAATTTAATTTACGAGAGGGAAATGAGAATAAAAGGTTACTAGTCCGATGGACCAAAATAATTTATATTCTGCTAGTCTGTTGAGTGTTTTTGCGGTCCCTGACCAACAGACCACAGTTAATTTCGAGCCTTGTTCTGTGGAAATGCTTTCAGACATACTTCACAAACAAAAGGCTTTTCAGCAGTATGAATAAGTAGATGTGAATTTAAATGGCTTTTGTTCGCAAATGTTTTCTGGCATATTTCACAAAAAGGATTTTCACCAGTATGAATAAGTAGATGTAAATATAAATAGCTTTCATTTCTGAATCTTTGCTGTCATATTTTACAAAAAGGCTATTCACCAGTATGCATCAGTAGATGGATATTTAATGTGCTTCTCTGTGTAAATGCTTTCAGACATACTTCACAAACAAAAGGTTTTTCACCAGTATGAATACGTAGATGTGATTTTAAATGGCTTTTATTTGTGAATGTTTTCTGACATATTTCACAAACACAAGGCTTTTCACCAGTATGAATAAGAAGATGTGAATTTAAATTTCTTTTCGTTGTGAATGCTTTCTGGCATACTTCACAAAAAGGCTTTTCACCAGTATGAATAAGTAGATGTGAATTTAAATTGCTTTTATCTCTGAATGTTTTCTGGCATATTTTACAAATAAAAGGCTTTTCACCAGTATGAATACGTAGATGTGAAAGTAAATAGCTTTTATTTCTGAATCTTTGCTGACATATTTTACAAAAAGGCATTTCACCAGTATGCAACTGTAGATGGATAATTAATTGGCTTTGCTGTGTAAATGCTTTCAGACATACTTCACAAACAAAAGGCTTTTCACCAGTATGAATACGCAGATGTGAGTTTAAATGGCTTTTTTTTAAGAATGTTTTCTGACATATTTCACAAACACAAGGCTTTTCACCAGTATGAATACGTATATGCGAATTTAAACAGCTTTTTACTCTAAATGCTTTCTGGCATACTTCACAAACAAAAGGCTTTTCACCAGTATGAATAAGTCGATGTGAATTTAAACTGCTTCTCACTGTGAATGCTTTCTGGCATACTTCACAAACAAAAGGCTTTTCACCAGTATGAGTAAGTAAATGTGTATTTAGGTTACTTCTTTGTGCAAATGTTTTCTGGCATATTTCACAAAAAGGCTTTTCACCAGTATGAATAAGTAGATGTGATTTTAAGGAACGTTTATGTCTAAATGTTTTCTGGCATACTTCACAAACAAAAGGCTTGTCATTAGTATGAATAAGTAGATGTGAATTTAAGTGGCTTTTATGTTTGAATGTTTTCTGGCATATTTCACAAACAAAAGGCCTTTTATCAGTGTGAATAAGTAGATGCGAGTCTAAATCCTTTTTTCGTTTGAATGTTTTCTGGCATATTTCACAAACAAAAGGCTTTTCACCAGTATGAATAAGCAGATGTGAATTTAAATGACTTTTCTTTGTGAATGTTTTCTGGCATACTTCACAAACAAAGGGATTTTTACCATTATGCGTTAGTGTATGGTCATTTAACAGATTTTTACATGCAAATGCTTCCTTACATATTTCACAAACAAAATGCTTATCAGTATGCATTATTAGATGGCTATTTAATCTGTATTTATCAGTATATGCTTTGTAACATAATTCACAAAGGAAAGGCGTTTCAACAGTACGCATAAATAATGTGTATTTAAATTAAATTCCTTTGCGAATATTTTCTAGTATACTTCACAAAGTAAAAGCTTTTTACCAGTATGCAAAAATAGGTGTTAAGTGGTTTTATGCTTTCTAGTATATTTCATAAACACAAGGCTTTTCAGCAGTAGTCCTTTTATCTTGTCTGCGAATTTCAACATTTTTAAGATTCAAATAATTATCCTCCTGTGTGAAGAAATTTATGTTCATGTAAATGGCCTGCTGTTGTTAATACTTCCTGCAGCTTTTCACATTTTAGCAATTCTCCTCCTGAATGAATAAGTTTATGTTGATTCAAATTACTTATATAAGTTTTCTGATATTTGCGACGGGCTTTTTTAAATGTGCACAAGTGTTTATTGAATTACCATTATGTATCCACTTTTTCTGACATATTTAACCATACCAATAATTTGCAACCGTTCATAAGTTGTTCGATTCAAGTTACTTGCATTTAAAAATATTTTGTAACAAACTTAACTTTATAAAAGTATCTTTCACAAATATTGCCTGCATGAGTTACAAGATTCTCCCATTTCTTCTGTTTGCAATGTTCTATTTATTCTAAAGATTTCAACTTACAATACAAGAGTCTACGGAGAGAAAAGAATCCCAACGGACAGGGACACGAAGACAGAATACCATATTCAGAAGGTTCACTCCCATAGGAACCTATGGCAACATTGTTAACCATGGAGTTGGAAGTAAGGAGGAAAATATCCATGTTGAGAAAACGCCAATTGAGACAGTAATTCAGGGGACGCTAGTGGGTCTTCTGACGTTTTACATTGTATGAAGTTCTACGGCAAAAAGCTGGTTTGCATTGAATAAAACTTATTTAAATTGTTTATTTCGGAGAAATGAATTAGCGGTTCAATGTACATTATCATTCAAGCAATGAAGAAAATTTCTATGCACTAATTGACGGGAAAAATAGTTGGGAAATATTTTTTTTTAATTTTAAAATAACTCATTCATTTGCGCGAAGTGTCATGCGCAATGCGTCTGAACATGACGTCATTGGATGTGGCAAAAGCAGGAAAATGAAAAATTATTTCGGACATTGGGGCAATAGAGCTTTTTCACCTGACGTCACATCGCCAAGCTACCCCCTAGCAACCGTTGCTGGTAGTCATATATTGCATGCTTTGCGTTTGAGTCAATTACAGATATACTGGCCTGTATAGTGTTACAAAATTTTATATTTGTCATTATGCCTACCGCTTGTGGTGTTTTCAAATGCGGAAATCGTTCTGATCGAGACAGCAAATCTTTTTTTAGACTCCCTGCTGTATTAATTAGAGGAAATGAGTCAAAAAGACGTCTTTGTGAAGAGCGCCGGGTTTTGGTGTGAATTTTTTTAAAAAAGTCGTTTTATTAAAACTATATCCAGCCGATATCATATATAATCATAATTTTGAATTTGATAATGGCGATTTGTGCCGTAATTAATTGTATAATTTTTTACATTCCCTCGAATAATTGAAAATAAAGGGAATAAAATCAAGGACTTGTCTGTTAAAATAAGCAAAGACTGGTCTTTAAGACTTAACAGAGAAGATTGGAATACTGAAAATTTGAAGCACAGGAAAGTTTGCAGTGAATCCCCCTTCCCACACACACTTGTCAAGACTTTTTAATGTTATGCGTATCTTTCATTTAAAATAACCCCTGGCATAAGCAAATGTTAAACAGTTTCCCCCCCCCCCCCACACACTTTTCAAGACTTTTTAATGTTATGCGTATTTTTCATTTAAAATAACCCTGGCATATTCAAATGTTGCCAAACACCTCACCCCACAATTTTTGGAGTCAGGATAAGCCACTGGTGAGCATTTTATTCATGGTGAGTACATTATATGGCACAGTATGCTTTTCAATTTAAGTTTAATAAATCTTTAAAAAAAAGCGTAAACTTTTATAGTTTTATAATTTGATTATACAATCATTGATTTATTATAAATGTTATATTTTTACAATAAATGTGTAAAATATGAAAAAATACAATATCAATCTAAAAATCATCATCAAAATAAATAAAAACTAGCATGTAATCTTACCTTTCCAATTACGAGGCATAATCCTGAGATCTTGACTGTGTATGCATCTTTTACTAAGCCACACGCAAACTGATTAAAAGCTTCTTAAATTCGTCGAACGTATATGCACTTTTCCCGAAAACTAAGTAATTCACCATATCGAAATAACCAAGTTTTGGAAAATCTGATGCACATGTTGTAAATTCACTTTTACACATTGAATAAAAATCTTTGTTTCCTATTGATGCAATTTTTAGTAAATATCGAGCTTTAGCTCGATCATCCATATTCTGAAGATATTTAGATGGCATAATAATTACTTAAAGTTTAAATTAATATTTTTGAAGTAACGTACAACGTGTATAGGAATGTCCTATCTATGAGTTGTTTGACTACCAGCAACCGTTGCTAAGGCTCGTTACTGAGAGAGTGCCACGTGGTTGAAACAGCTCCAATATATTTTTTTTATCAATATTTCTTCTAAGTAATCTTAAGAGCAGATAAATCTTGAGAGATCCTACTAAAATTATGCACTAATTGATTGTAAATTTCTAAAAATATTCTGTAATATGTAAACTTATATTTGACAACAAACCGATGCGTTGATGCCGTGCAGTTGAATCGCGAACCTGACGTCACATTGGAATACATTAGTCGCCCAGAACTCCTTGCGCAGGCGGAGCTTCCTCTGTCTCTAACAAAAGGTTCTTTTTTTGTTTCTTTTCAACGGGGGAAGGCTACGAAAGACGTCAAGAGCGACCTCAAACATTCAATGTTTGGTGTGTAAAGGTGAAGCAAACTTACAGGCGAATTTGCTCCCGCACAATCTCACTCCAACTCCCGTGACGCATGCGCATTAGCTCGGGGGAAATAGTTGTGTACCAAGCAGGGGGGAAATGGGTTATTTCTTTTCTTCATCGCAAGTCAATGTGTGTGTGGTATATTTCCACGTGGTCCGAATTTATTACAATTTTAAGCTGTTAATTTAATTTTTTTATCACTTCTTTTACATGGTTGACATGTATTTAATCGTGTATTACAATTCTGGGCTGTGTACATTTGATTTTCCGATTGTAATTGTTTTAAAATGACCAATTTGCTGAGTTTCTTGCAAACACAAAAGGTACGTGAATTATTTCCTATCCTAAAAGTATTTAATCTATTGTTTTATTTAGTATGCATATGTAGTCGCAATAAACACCTTTAGAAATAAGGGATCTTGTCGTTTAGGATTCTTATCATGATTATATTTATTCGATGTATACTTAGAATTTTGATTCTACTAATCTACTGCCAGTTGATTAGAATAGCTTGACATAAGCCAGTTGATTAGCTTGTTTGAGATAGAATTATTTTTAATTTTCTGTCTGTTCAGGTTGATTTGCTGGATGTGTTGAAGCAGATAGCATTAGAAATAAAATACTATTAGATTATTTATACTGTGTAATGACTATGCTATGTTTTTAATTTCTACTGATTTTAATGAGTCTCCAAATACATTAATTAACAAGAGTTTTTCTTATTTGGATTATTTGATAAAATAAAGAGTGGAATGACTGTTTATTTTCCGAAACATTGCCGTTGCTTAAAAATTTTGGCCCCTCAATCATTTAAAGCAAAATATTCAATTCATACAATTTAGTATTTTTTAGTTGTGTTAAATTTTAAGTAAAATTAAAAATAGTTTATAAATTTTGAATTCAAAAAGCTGAAATTTTATTTTTATCTAATTTGCTAATTGGATTTTTGATTATAAAGGGGCCGGTGTAAAGAAATCTTATTTTCTTCATTTTTCAATCACAGAATAGTAGTTTGAAACTTTCATATATTTTAAAGCTATATGTTAATGGTGTCACTCAAAATATACAAATTTGAGTTATCCTTTTCAAAACTAATTTGATTATGAATTAAAATTATTTCTTGAAATATGTTTATACCCTTAATTTTTTTTCTTTACATTCTTAACATTTTCTTTATTAAAATTAAGGAATATATATAAAACAATAATCTGTTAAAAATAATGTTTATACCATTTCATAAGTGAAGGCAAAGGATTAATTAGGTTTTCCTTTCCGTTAAGGAAAAATTCACATATTTCACTAATATGTAAATTTTATTCTAATTTTTTTATCAATAAGTAAATAACATCTGTTTTCAATATATTTTACAATCTGTGAAAAAACTAATTTTTTATCAATATGAAATTAATGTGAATATTTTAAAACAAATTCAGAAAATATAATTTTGAAAACAAATTGAAAAACAAATGCATTCCATACTCTTTTTTTAATTTCTTCATAACATAAAATATTTTTCCATGTTATACGAACAATTTTGACCTCTCGATCATTTAAAGCGAAGTAGTTTATTCATACAGTACGGCAATATTTTAGATTTTTAATAAATTTAAGGAAAAACTATATATGTTTGTTTTGTAAATTTAACAAATCATGTTATACAAAATTTATGAGAAAGAAATATGTAACGTAATCAGTTTTGCATAATCTTTGAAAAAATAGTCTATACTGAAATCACATCAGTATTAATACTATTACAATACCACAAAAAAGAAAAACAAAATATTTTATGTTACAAAGTCTTGTACAAAAAGATTTCGTAGGCATTAAAAAAAAAAAAAAATAGGAGGAAAAGCTGGGATGCAACGCGTTGCGGCCCCGGAATGTTGTTTTCTCTGCATACCTCCGTCAATTTTTCATAGCGCATGCGCCGGATTTCGTGTTTACATTAGCCCAATGGAAGCTTCCCTTCTTTATATGTATATTCCTTGGCCAGAACTCCTTGCGCAGGGGGAGCTTCCTCTGTCTCTAACAAAAGGTTCTTGTTCGTTGGGATACATTCCTATCCATAGACTTTTGCATTTTAAGTTGAAATCTTTCGAATAAGACAAGAAGATGGAATAAAGAGAACTTTGCAAAGAGATGAAATGGCATAATTTTATAATTCATGCAAGCAATACTTGTGAAAGATACTTTTATAAAGTTTGTTACAAAATATTTGTAAATATAAGTAATTTGAATCAAATAACTTATGAACGGTTGCAAATTATTGGTATGGTTAAATATGTCAGAAAAAGTGGATACGTAATGGTAATTCAATATTAAACACTTGTGCACATTAAAAAAAGCCCGTCGCAAATATCAGAACACTTATTAAATATAAGTAATTTTAATCAAATTAAACATTCAGGAGAATTGCTAGAATGTGAAAAGCTGCAGGAAGTATTTGCAACAACAGGCCATTTACATGAACATAAATTTCTTCACACAGGAGTAAAATTATTTGAATCTTAAAAATGCCGAAAATCGCATACAGGATAAAAGGACGTAAATAAACATTAGCTAGTAAAGATCTACTGGTATGTGAAATATACAGGAAAGCATTTATGCATAAAAGTGCATTAAATACATATCTACTTTCGCATTATTGTTTACAGCCCTTTGTTTGTGTTATATGCCAGAAACGATTCACACAGAAAAGCAATTTAACACATTTACTTATTCATACTGGTGAAAAGCTTCTGAGATACACCAAAACCATTCACACAAAAATGCAGTTTAAATTTACATCTACTTGGACATACTGGAGAAATAATTTTTGTTTATTATGCATGCCAGAAAACTTTCACACATGAACAAAATTTAAATTCCTATCTACTTATATATACTGCAAAAAAGCCTTTTGCTGGTCAAACATGTCAGAAAATATTTCCTTCTAGAAATAATATAAATAATAATCTACTTGTGCATACTGCTGAAAAACCCTGTGTTTATGAAATATGCCAGAAAACATAAACCCGCTTAAATAAACATCTTCTTTTGCATACTGTTAAAAAGCCTTTACTTTGTGAAGTACGCCAGAAAACATTTGCACAGAAATTTTATTTAAATACACATTACTTCTGCATACTGGTGAAAAGCCTTTCTTTTTTTAATTATGTCACAAAGTATATACCGATAAATACAGATTAAATAGCCATCTTATAATGCATACTGATAAGCATTTTGTTTGTGAAATATGTAGTGAAGCATTTGTGTGTAAAAGTGTGTTAAATGAACATTTACTAACGCATAATGGTAAAAATTCCTTTGTTTGTGAAGTATGCCAGAAAATATTCAGAAGAAAAAGCATTTTAAATTTTCATCTACTTATTCACACTGGTGAAAAGCCATTTGTTTGTGAAATATGCCAGAAAACATTCAAACGTAGAGACCAATTAAATAGCCATTTGCTTATTCACACTGATAAAAGGCCTTTTGTTTGTGAAATATGCCAGAAAACATTCAAACGTAGAGACCACTTAAATTTACATCTACTTATTCATACTGGTGAAAGGCCTTTTGTTTGTGAAGTATGTCAGAAAACATTCACAGCTAAAGGTCAGTTAAATGCACATCTACTTATTCATACTGGTGAAAAGCCTTTTTGTAAAATATGCCAGAAAACATTCACAAAAAAAAGCAGTTTATATTCCCATCTACTTATTCATACTGGTGAAAAGCCTTTTGTTTGTGAAATATGCCAGAAAACATTCACATATAAAAACAGTTTAAATGCACATCTACGTATTCATACTCATGAAAAGCCTTTTGTTTGTGAATTATGTCAGAAAGCATTCACACATAAAGGTCAGTTAAATTCACATCGACTTAATCATACTGGTGAAAAGCCTTTTGTTTGTAAAATATGCCAGAAAGCATTCACACGGAAAATGAATTTAAAAACGCATCTAATTATTCATACTGGTGTTTTCACCAGTATGCCTTTTTGTACAATATGCCAGAAAACATTCACAGCGAGAAAGAATTTAAATACCCATCTACGTATTCATACTGGTGAAAAGCCTTTTGTTTGTGAAATATGCCAGAAAACATTTAGATATAAAATCACCTTAAATTCACATCTACTTATTCATTCTGGTGAAAGGCCTTTTGTTTGTGAAGTATGTCAGAAAACATTCACACTTAAAGGTCAGTTAAATGCACATCTACTTATTCATACTGGTGAAAAGCCTTTTTGTGAAATATGCCAGAAAACATTCACAAAAAAAAGCAGTTTATATTTTCATCTACTTATTCATACTGGTGAAAAGCCTTTTGTTTGTGAAGTATGCCAGAAAACATTCACACAGAAAAAGAATTTAAATTCACATCTACTTATTCATACTCGTGAAAAGTCTTGTTTGTGAATTATGCCAAAAGCATTTACACAGAAGAGTGAATTAAATATCCATCTACTTATGCATACTGGTGAAAAAGCCTTTTCTTTGTGAAATATGCCAGAAAGCATTTACACAGAAAAGCAAATTAACTATCCATCTACTGATACATACTAATAAAAAAGCTTCTTGTTATGTGACATATATAGGAAAGGGTTTGTACCTATATAAAAGTGTGTTTAATGCACATCTACTTATATAGAGTGCTGATAAGCCTTGTGAAATATGCCAGAAAACATTCAAACAAAAAAGCAATTTAAACTCACATATACTTATTCATACTGGTGAAAAGCCTTTTATATGTAAAGTATGCCAGCAAACATTCATATATAAAGGCAAATTAAATAAGCATTTACTCATGCTTATTACTGAAAAACATTTTGTGAAATATGTTTGAAGCCATTGACTCACTAAGCTTATTTTAATAATCGCCGTATTCATGAGAAAAGTTTCGTCGAAGTAGTTAGGCTACCTGCAAGTGCAATTACGGAAATGATGTAATATGGCTGCCGTCAAGTTCAGATGCACATTGAACTACCATGCCAGTGCGTTACCATCAAATTCGTTGGGCGGTTGTTGTCTTATGGTGGAAATGGAAAATAGCCCATTATATTTAGTTCACTAATCTTAGCCGAAAGTCTTATTTAAATAGTAATTCAAATATATTTTAAAATAAACAAATGATAAAAAGTATGGATTTTTATGGTAGAGCATGAAGAATGGAGTAATTCCATTTTTTGACTTCTATTATTCTGAAAATGTAATATAATTACCTTTCCAAATTTTTTTTTTTTTTTTAAGCAAGCTTTACAAGCAGTACTTGATTATACAGTTTTCTAATTCATAAGCTGGAGCCATGCCCGGTTTGCTGGGGGATCTGGCTCAGTGACGATAGGAAAAATTAGGTACAAAAAAAGAGGGTAAGGAGCCCAAGTAAATTGTCTTTTACATTTCATGATACTCAACCACTCAATTACAATAGAATAACCTATTACTTAAATAATTTTTTATATATTATACTAGCAGCATACCCGTTCTTCCTACCGAGAATATAACATAAAGAAACTTAAAATTCACAATCATGTGCAAATTCCTATAGTATACTAAGTGACATTTTTAATCACAATCTTCTGTTAAAATATTTAATTTAATGCTCCTAAAAAGATGTTTAAGAATCTGTGTTCTGGCCCTGCAAAATTATCTTCACAGGCAGATGTGAAGAATAAAATATCCCGGCCTCTTTCGTAAGCAAATTCACAAAAAATATGGAACTGAATCAATATATGCAACGTAACAGTGTTAAAATTGTATGGGACCTCTACTACTTATATATGCGAATATTAGAAGATATAACCTTTATTAGTAGATTACATGTATAAATTGAAAATATCAATAAACCCGTAATCTTTAAACCTGAAGGCAGTAATTGACTACAGTATATGCTAATATGAAAGTGCTAGATTTATATGAGAAGATATGTACGTACTACTTATAATGTTGACCTCCATATATACTATACGTATTATGGAAGAGATATCTTCATTGGCAGATTGGAATGTTGAATTCCAGCTTAGCAGAGTAAACTTTAAAAATAAATGTCCATGGTTGAAAAGAAAGACTGAGCCGTATTAGAAAAACAAATAACTTTTATTAATAAATGTAGAATCCATTACCAAAATAGTATTACATCACTTGGTGACATTTTTATGGTAAAAAGCAGGAGTATGTACAGTATGATTAAACATGCTCAAAAGATTTTCATTCATTACTTTCCGGATTATCTCAAAGGCATTGCAGATTATCAAGGTAATAAAATTAACTACATTTCCTAATCTTTATGCGTGCATTTGCGAAGCCTCCTAGACTGGTGTCACACTTAGCATAAATGATTCATTTGGATAAGCATTTTCCAAATAAAACTGATATCATAAAAGCACTTTACGCGACTTCACAAACTATCAAAAAGTAAGTATAATGACCTTTAATTGCATGGTCATTCAGACATAATTCGTTCACTAACTACGATTTAAATGCACATTAATCAGCATCCTGTTAGTCTTGATTATCTCTCCGTTCGAACTTCGTCGAACTAACTCTGTCTTACTTCTTCTCTGAAGTGCCTTTGAATGAGTCCGCTATTTATATATAAAGACGGGATTGTTCTGGAACAAGTTTGTTTCTGAAAATGCTTCCAAATATGTAAATTACTTGCATATGCTTCGGGCGGTCAATTTGCATGATTCGCATGTTGGAAAAACGTCGCGATTCACTTCTGAGAACGAAGGAATTTGTTCACATGGAAAATTAAAATATGAACAACACGTTTATGGGAAACGTGAATTGTGATGTTTACATCCGTGTTTCCAACAATGATGTCGTAGATTAGAAGATATGTCCGAGTGTTAGAAGATTACCCGTATTACAATATGAGTATCAAAAATCTTTGCCAAAATAAAACAGATGACATAATAAATTGAAAATATCAATAATCCTCATAATCTTTACACTAGAAGTCCGTAAATGATTCCAATATATGCCAATCAAATTATATGCCAATATACCTGTACTACTTATATATTCTCGTAGATTAGAAGATATACTTATGCATTTGTAGAAGATTACTCATACAAAGTGCAATATATGAGTTTCAACAAATTTTGCTGCAATAAAACAATGGCATAATAACTTGAAAATATCAATTTTTTAATCAATAATCCTCGGAAAAATACCAATAAT
This sequence comes from Amaurobius ferox, assembly GCA_951213105.1. Taxonomy (NCBI): domain Eukaryota; kingdom Metazoa; phylum Arthropoda; class Arachnida; order Araneae; family Amaurobiidae; genus Amaurobius; species Amaurobius ferox. Next base: position 39,390,443 of record OX578155.1, read on the forward strand.
AATAATGTTTAAACCTGAAGACTGTAATTGATATTATCCAGTCAAAAATGCAATGTCAATGAAATTTATTTTACATACATATTGCTGAAAAAATGGTTTTTTATTTATTTTTGTCTTATAATATTTATATTTAATAATTTATTTTTTATGCATATAATAAACTAAGTAATTTATTCTTTTTACTATTAATTTTATTTTTTCTTATAACTGGCAAAAAGATTCCCCATCTGTAAGTATTTTAAACGATATTTGTTATTATAATATTATATTTAATAATGTACTCTTTATTACTCAAATTATTTTGAATTCGGAATAGTATTATGATTCTTACATTATATTTTTTTATGCTATTCCTTTGTGTAAAATTTAAAATTTGTAATTAACGATATTTGTTATTATAATATTATATTTAATAATGTACTCTTTATTACTCAAATTATTTTGAATTCTGAATAGTATTATGATTCTTACATTATATTTTTTTATGCTATTCCTTTGTGTAAAATTTAAAATTTGTAAAAAACGAAAATCTTTGTTATAGACAAAACATATTTCTATTATAATTTTTCTTTTTCCGGAAAAGAAACTCTTAAGAATAAACTACAGATAAAATAGTCAAAATGTACGGATTTTATTTCTAACTCTCACCAATGGATATATAACAATAAGATGTTAAAAATTTTAGTTTTTTTTCATCTTAGAAGTTTGGGTTTTCTAGAAAATATGGAAATTATTTTCAATCTTGCAAGTTAGCTGAAAAAATCTATCCAATGAATTTTTAAAATACTTATATCACAGCTACAGTCAAACACATATTACATAACATGGCTATAAAAAGGTTTAAATTTCAAAATATATGAAAATTTCACATACTGCAGTCAGCATAATGTCGGCCAGCATTAGTAAATGGAATATAATGTGATATCTTTACTGGAAGGCAGAAACCATCCGATTCATTTTACAGAAGCCCACTTGCAGGTTTCCTACTGCGCCTCTATTCGCAACCATACTTGCAGGTTGCCTAAACACAGCCAAATTTTGTATGTAAAATGCAGAAAAGCATTTTCAAAAGTTATCTGAATTCATCAAGTCTGTGCACACTGGTGTGAAACATCTTTTGTGTAAAATATATTGAAAGAATATCTGGTGAGAAGTTATCACTCATTGAGAAACATCTGTCTTAAATATGTCGGAAAGCATTTACTCACAATAAACATTTGAATAAAACTTCACTTATAAAAACCACACTAGTGAAATCCTAGTTGTAAATGAAATTATCAGAAAGTGTTTAAATCAACATTGCTTTTACTTTTAAGTTCAAGCAAATCTGAATGTGAATATTTGGTATCTCTGTGCAATATATATATATATATATATATATATATATATATATATATATATATATATATTTGAAATGTAATAATAAGAATTATGTAAAAATAAAAAAATAAATAAAAATACAATTCAAGTAATATTAACATCACCATAGAAGCAAACTCACGGCCATAATGCCGATAAGAGAAAAGAACAGAACCTTCCCAAATTCGATGATTAATCAGAATAAAATTCCTCTTCAGGTCTGAGTATTTAATTCTAATTAACCCAAACATATGCCTGTTTCAGATTAAGCAATAGTACATTACTATAAATGCTTAAACTCAGACTACAGACATAAAAAATTGAAAAAATGAAAATATATATTTGTGTGTGTATGTGTGTAATAAAAGTTTAAAAAACCAATGAAAGAAAAGAGAGCATTTTCAACTCAAATAACCTCAACATTACAAAATGCTTTATAAATAAAAGTATCAAACAGAGAATAATCAATCAAGTGGAAAATATAAATGCAAGCCACTGGTCATCAATCTGAAGACAATCAAAAAACATCAATGGAAAGGAATCGATAAAATAATATCAAATAAAATCCAAGCATGAAAGCTTTACACATAGACAAGCCCTAGGTCTAATAATAAATTATTCATTTCGATAAAACTCTTTATCAAGTCCAGGTATTTCATAAAAATGAACACAAAATGCATGTTTCTGATATCAGTGATAGAATATAACTATAAACTTAAATAACCTGGACAACATGCATAAAGATTGAAAAATAATAGGAAACAAGAATAGCTGAAAAAACAGTGCATACGATTCATTGGATCCTTGAATAAAGATACCAATGTTGCCAATCTCAAAAAATAAAAAAGTTGAGAAATGCTGTTACCAATCATGAGAAAGAAATAACAGTAATGCAAAAAGACAATAAAAGGTGATATTCAACAGTAAGAACAAGTAAATACATGGTAATGCTTATTCAAGAGAAAGTGGATGTCGGGCTAAAATAAGATACTAAGGAGAGAATTTAAGTGTAATCTACCATTCCAAACTTTTTAACTATACTATGTTCTAAGTAAGCTTGATATTTATATAATTTGCTAATAATTTTAAGTTTATTAATATGCATAGCCAGAGCCCGATCTAGGAATTTCAAACTGTTAGCCAACAAATTAGCCAAATTGAAAAATCATTAGCCAAATTACATGATAATTAGTCAAAGTTATCGTTGCTATCGGTGAAAAAAATGTCTACTTTTAAGCCATAATGCAGCTAATAATATTCATTTCATTCTAAACAAGATATAAAGATAGGTAAATTTCATTATTTTAATCATTAAATAGGCTATTAGTACATTAAACATGTATTTACCAATGAAAGATCACAATGAGTTACAAAAATGACAAATTTATTTTATAATTCACATAGTTTCATTATCATATAAACCAGCAAGCATCGAATTTTTGTATTATACACCAATTTTCAAAAGCTGCCTTAAAGTTAAAATTTTTCATGTCTGGCCCTTCACTATTTATAAGAATCAAGTCACTGAGATTTCTTACTCTGATGTTACTACTTAATTAAATTTATGTTCTGTTTACTAAAGCCTCTTTCAACGATGGCTGTTGTCATAGGACATGTGAAACCAATTCTTGCTACATCCATAATATTTTTATATGCAGTATCATCATTATATTTCTGTAAAATTAGGCACCAAAACTATCTAAGGGATAAATTTTTATGTCGGCTTTAAAATTCAGGCAGGTGTAAGGATCGTATAAAAACCACAAAGATGATGCTGAAGATGAAACGAAAACAAGCCAGGCAGGCTTAAAAATTCGTAATAAAAAGATAAACTACGATTCAACTTATGACAAAAACAGCAAACCGCAAGTTGGCATCTGTGATAATAATCAGCAGTGACCTTTTTTCAGTTGGTTTTAACTAAAATTAAATGCTTTTTTATTTACCGTATATACTCGCTTAAGTCGAGAAATTTGTGACAAAAAAAACCCTGCTTCAAAGTGTGTGTGTGTGTGTGGGGGGGGGGGGGGTCGATTTATATGCGGAGTCTGAAAAAAAAAAAAAAAAAAAAAGCGTCGTATGTCTAAAAGTTTTTTTTTCCCACAAGACAATGGATCCTAAAATGATGCGGTAGTAATTACACAATCGCACACTCCTAATTTCTCTGCCATCTAGATGCTCCGGACTACCATTGTATACGCGTCATCAAAAAATATACATACATTTTCGTTCGAAGTTTATCACTTGTTTCTCTGATTACGGCTGATCGTTTTTGACAAAAAATGGCTCTTTTCAGAAATAATTCTGTAACACGGATTGTTTAAAACTATAATGCAGGATTTAAGTTGAAAGTGTTTTTTTGTTTTGTTTATTGGAGAGTATCTAATAACTGTGTTGGTGGTTAACGGTTGTGCAATTCAGGGTTAACGAAAAAAATCGGCTCACATAACGGGTGGAATCCAGATAATGTATTGATTGCCGCAGTGGGTCAAGGATGCTTGAGAGACAGGAATGTGCTGTCTGCCGTCCGTTTTGAGGAGCAGCATGCTGGGAATTAAAGAATACCTGGAGCTTGTCATATGAGAACGAGCGTTCCCAAAACAGACGGGAGACAACGCTCGTATGTCATAGGTCTACTTCTCTGGAATCTGACTTTTATTCCATATTACTTCCCAAAAAAATATTTACGAAATTTTCACAGTTTCCAAAAAATCATTTTCCATTTTTTTCTCCAAAGTATTTTTTTTATCGCCAGTTTTGTGATCTTTTCGCATTTGGCGCATAGGCGAATGGCTAGCGCGGACCTTGCATAGCATGAAATTTTTTATCGTATATTCTCAGGCCCTTAGCCAGAATTTTATTCAGGGGGGGAGCACCCTCTTTTTCAGGGGGAGGCATCATATATTTTTAGTATTTTATTTAGTTTAATGTTTCGTGTTATCTAATACATCATGTTAATAAAACATACATAATAAAATATAAACATACATAATAAAATATAAAACATACATAATAAAATATAAAACATACATACATTTCATTTCTACACATTTTAGTAAACATTTTGCTACAATACATGTTATATATTATTTTTATACATAGCATGGGTATGTATGTATACATAAATCAAAACAATTGTAATCGTCTTCTTTTCATGTCATTAAATTTCTGCAAAAATTTTTGTAAATCGATATTATTGGTGCGATTTTTTTCAAAAGCAAGGAAAACTAAGTTAGCTAATTTCTGGTGTGTTATTGATAAGCGTTGCACATAATCTATTTGAGTCAGAACAGAAAGTGTCTATTCACATAAAGTGGTACTGCATCCAAATGTACGCAAAGTTGCTAGCAATTTGTAAGTATCTTCAAATGATACTTTTTGATCATAGATTTTTTGAAAAATGTTGTAGTTTTCAAACTTTACCAAATAAAATTTAACCACTGCCAATTCTTCTTTAGAGGGCAATACAATTCCTAAGGAAGAGAAATGGTGAAAATTGTCATAATCTAATTCTTCTGCAGCTGAAATGGCTTTTAACAAATTTTTATTTTCACTGAATCGCCTAGTCAGTTCAATTAAGATTATGTCAATTGTCTCAATGAAAATTTGTTTCAATGAATCATTATATTGCTTGGTTCCAATTGTTTCCATTGTAACAAAGCATGTAAGAGATGAACTGGGTATTTCTCATCTTTTAATTTGCTCTTCCGATTCATTTGCGATGTCAAAATCTCCAGTAGTACTAAAGTTACTAATTTCTTCATAATTTTCGTCATCCCTCATATTTTTAATAGATTCTGTTACAGCTTCTATTATTTTGGAGGTATCATTAAGATTAGTTTCACGTGCATGTAATTGTTTATCAGCTGGTTCCAATGTTTTTAACAATTTTCTCATGAAAACTATGCAAAATAGAAATTTGCGTTTGGTTATAACAGTAAGTAAACCAGTAACTTCTGTTACAACATCACCATCATATTCTCTACTAGCAGCAATTAAGTTTAAAACATTAACAATTGCTCTGTAATTATTATAAATTATATCTGTTACATGCAAGTGTCCACTCCAACGTTGTTCCAGGAGACTGCTCAATGCATGACCCTCATTGTTTTTTGCAACACAACCACGTTTAAGAAGCATGTATAACATGGAACATTGATCAAAGAATTGTTCAGTGACAGGAACATCATACTTGCTTTCACTACAACTAAATGGAGACGATGATTGCAGGAATGAACATAAGGTATAGATCGGTTCAGCAGTTGTATTATCGCTTGAGGTCTACCCCGTTTTCCACTCATTACCGAAGCTCCATCATAACATTGACTAAGTATATGATCAGTATTTAATCCATTTCCCTGAAGAAAATTTAAAGTTAAATCCACTAAAGATTGTGCATCTAATTCAGCAGTAGCTTTCAAACCTAATGCCGATTCTTAAATTTTACCATCTTTCACATAACGAATTCCAATAGCAAAATTTTCGTTACCTCTTTTGTCTTTTGTACCATCTGTCAGAATTGTAAACCAAGGTACATCTGCACTTTTTACATCATCAACGAAACCTCACGAACACAGTTGGACAAGATCTGAATGACATCGTTTTGTATTTCTGGTGAAAGATATGTAGCATTTGGTGGAATAAATTTGGAATAATTCTTTAATTTTTCGTCTTTATTCATTGTAAATTCAAATCGATTTTTGAACAAACCTTGTTTTTCATGTTCTTGAGTATCATAAGTTCCTCGGCAGTTCATTTACAACTAGAAATTGTATAATTTCAGCAATAGATGTCACATAATAGCTATTTCTTTCAAGCACCTCAATGTTTACAAGTGTAGAAACTCTGTGTGCCCTGTAGATAACGGTAGTTTCTTTTTAGACCACATAGCCATTGCAGTTATATGAATTTGCAAAGAATTGTGTTTTTGAAAGCTTTTGGATTTTTTTGAAAGCGGTTTTCCAATTTTTAAATCCAATGCTGGTAAAAAGATTCTCTTTTGATGCATGTGGTTGAAATTGGCAACAAGCATAACAAAAAAACTGCATCTCTAGAATGGGAATATTCAATCCTAGAGAATTTTTCAAACCATTCTTTCCTGAAAATCCACCCGTCTTTATTTCTTAAATATGATGATAATCTAATTTCAAAGATGTTTTCTCCAATGGCAGCAATGTCTTTTGGTGGATCGAAATTGTCTGCTTTCTGACTTGATGATGAGGATCTCTCTCTCTCTCCATCTTTTTCAGTATATCGTTCAATGAATTTATCCATTGTAAAGCCTCTTTGCCCCTTTGATGGCCGATGTCCTGAAGGTTTTGTTTTAGATGCGAGGAATGGCGCGAAAAAATCAAGAACGAAAAGTGTTTATCTTTATGCTCGCTGAAACTCGACCACTTGATTTAGCATAAATCCAATGGGGCACTCCTGATGAAGATGTTCGGCAAAACCGCTGTCAAATGCTCTGTTCAATGAGTTAGCAAAGTAAGAAAAACAACGAAAATCATGCGGACGCAGTCAATCAAATCGTTTGTCAATCACAAGAACTAGCAACACTCAATAATAATACTGATCCAAGAAATCAGTCTCTGTTCGATTAGGTGTAGCCAAAATAGTGCTGCCATCTGTTATTATTAGACTTGTTTAGGCTTATTGGTATTCATGCTTTATAAAACAACTTTTGGTTTAAACCTTACCATGTTAAACCACTATGCATTCATATCTGAAAAACTAAAGGCAATTTGCCAAACAATAAATTTTTTATTTAAAAAAACTGTTCAAGAAAGGAAAAGCTACTGTAACATTTTACCTTTGAAGATATGAGATGTTTACAGTTGGTTCAACTGTTTTCAAACCTTTTAATGTGAAAATCTTCTGGGGGGGGGGGGGGGGCAAATGAGGCTGCTAGGTAGAGCTCAGCCCCACCTGGCACTCCCATGGCTACGGCCCTGTATATTCTATAAGTTCTAAAGAGCTGATTAAGTATAATATTTATAAACAATTGAATCGAGTTACAATAATTAAAAGGTAATAATTTATTAATGTTAAAGTTAAAATAGTATTTTAAGATTTAAGTCCAAAAAATATAATATATATATATATGTGTGTGTGTATGCAACACGTGTATGGTAAAAAATAAGTAGGCTGGAGGTGCAATTTGTTTCATGCTAAAAAAATTTTTGGCATCTCTAGGCATTTGTCTAAACTTACATGTTAGCAGATCTGGTCATGGATGAGGCTACAGGAGAGAAGGCCAATTAAATGTTAAAAAATTCTCTTAAATGTCACATAATTTTCACATTTCATAAACTGTCTTTGATGTTCAAGTAGTGCCTCTAGTGCAAGAGATTATAGTGCTGCTGGATGTATTTATAAAAAAAAAGTGGATGCAACTTAAAGCCAAAATCAGTTGACTTCTTTTCTCTTTCTAGAAAACTGGGATTCCTGTGGAATTAAAATCAAGGTACATGTGATTGCTTTAAAATTGGGAAAGTACTTGAATTTTAAATGATCATTTTCAAGGCCTTGAAAGTACCTGAAAATTCACATTTTTTTGGTTAGATCCTTGCAAATTCTTGAAAAGACAGGAAGAAACTGTTCTGATCTACAGTATGGTGTTTTTTCCTAAGAAATTTTGCTTTTTCCTAAATTTTTCTCTAGTAATTCCCCTTTTCCTGAACATTTCGTAAATAAGCATTTTTATCCCAAAAATTTTCTTAGCTTCACCTGGGACTCCTGTGATGCACCATTCTATTCTGATCAAGCATTTAGCACAAGCATCTAGAATGTGAAAGATAATAGTTGCTTGTGGACAAGTCGCAAACTTGTTGCTTTACAAATGATGGAAAGGAGATAAGACATTATTATTTATTTGGAAATTACGAAAAATAATTTAGAATGATGTAAGCTCACAAGAAGCAATTTAAAGTGCAAAAATTTGAATTTGATATATTTTCACCAAAAATTGCATCTATAATTTCAGTTAAAAATTACACCTGTATCATCTTACTTTATTAAAAGTATTTTATTCAATCATTCAAAATATGTTGAATAAAATTAGAAATGGCAAGGGTGTCATGGTCAATTTTGCAAATATAGAGAATAATTCATGATATGCTGTATTTTAAAATTATGTCAATTCTGAAGTAACACTGCAAGTATTTAACTCTTTTTTCAATGTTTTCCATTTTTAACCCTGGAAAGGATTTTTAATTTACTTAAAAAATAAAGTTAATTGCTTTCCGATCATTATTTATTTTATTATTTTATATTTTTCTGTAAAGTTTGTTAGGAAATTATTGGAGGAGGTTCGCCAATCCATTGATTTTGCAACTGTCAACGGATTACTTTTAATAATTCATTGATAAAAAGATTAGTTTTTCTAATCTAGATGTTTTATAACTGTTTGTAAAACTAGCTTTTATCATATGATGGTATTAAGAATGTGTTTTATTAATTTTATTACGCATTAATTTTATTAAATAAACAGTAACATCAGTTTCCTATGATTTTTAATTCCAGAATTACATACAACTCTATAATGAAGAGTTGGTTGGCCCTTGAAAAAAATTGCATGGTACTTGAAAGTCCTAAAAATGTATTTGAAATTTTTTTATGGAAAAGTGTATCCACCCTGTAAAATATAAAAGTATTTCTTTTCATGTGTATTTGATCAAACAACGATTAATGTGTATAAACATATTGATAAATAGGAATATTTGTTATAATATGTAGAATATTCAAGGTATTGCAATATGCCAAAAAAAATGGGTTAAAAATTAAAATGTTCTATTTTTATTCTCATATTCTAAGTTTTCATTTACATCATATCTGTCAAAATATAGAGTATAGAGAAGAAAAGACAGAGCAGCTTTAGTATCAGCTTGCAGCTTTAGTATCTTGGCATAATTCACCTTTTTTGTTTTGGCGGACAAAAATTTGTGAATGTAGATAGTATTTAAAATGTGATTACGAACGCTATGTTACGTAAATAATTAATGTATAAACAATTGAAAATATAAGTAATGTATAAATAATTGAAAATATAAGTAATGTATAAATAATTGAAAATATAAGTAAAATTCAAAAATGCATAAAAAAACATAAATATCACATCTCTGAAATATCAAGAAAAACATAAATATTACACATCAACATAATGACACATGTCAACACTATAAAAATGGATATAATAATGTAGAAACAGAAAATGTACATAGGAATGATTGTTCTCTGTCGAAGTGCACAATGTGAAAACTGTCTTTCTTTTGTGCAGCAGTTATTAGCTTACAAGTCGAACATGAACCTACTCCCACTTAAAAACCATCACAAGGTCTGGTCTCGCTGGCTATCGGAGGTTGCACATATCAACAGCTGTTAAATGGCTCGAGCACAGGTACTATGCCTATATGAGATAACGTTCAAACCGAGGTGAAAAATCAGTTCCCTAGGAGCAGCCACCACCAGATAGCTCTGGTTTCAAATAAGGGATAAAAAGCTAAGACATGAATATTAAAACTAATCTGAATGTAATGTAAATGAAGTGACCGATATCTTTGGAAATAACTCAAGAATTTGTGTGAAATTAAATTTGATTATTGCAAGAGATATACACAAAAAATCATTTGATTTTGAGAGAGATTTAGCTAAGGATATATTTCTATTTTCAAAATTTTAGTTAACTTGATCTAGTGTTTGTTCAAACATTTTAGGTCCATAATAATTAGGTTTCATTCATCACAATAGTGTGAAATTCCGTATGATGTTTTCTTTTGAGGTATATTTAAGTTATTTCAAATTTCAAGCTTATCGAGCTAGCCCATCTTGGGCCCACCATAGTAATGTAACTGTTTTTGTAGAATAACTCAATCAGAGTGAGTAGAAAATCTAAATTTAATATATCCATTTCTGTTGGGATGCAGTTTAATTCTTTCGATTTTGAACCATATAAGGCGAGCACATTTTGGACCTGCCCTAGAAATTCAGCCATTGTATCAGAATAATTCGAGAACAGGAGTATTTAAAAAGCATTTTCTTGTCATTTGCGATATATATTCAATTTTTGGATTTAAAACCTTATCGGGCCAGCCCGTTCTGAGCCCAGCAAAAGCAATGTACTCATGTTTTGAGAATAATTTAAAAACCACAGAATCTAGAATGTCTAAATTTAGTTGTTGGGGTTGTCTTCTGGGGTTTATTGTATTTCTTTGGAGTTCAAGCCTTATTAGGCTAGTCCATCTTGGCCTGCCATAGAAATTTACTTGATTTTTTATGAATAACTTCAAAATAGAAGCAGCTAGGAAATCTAAATTTAGTGTATCATGGAATATATTTTAAATCTTTGAATTAACCATATCAGGCCAGCCCATCTTGGATCCATGTTAGAAGTGCACTCATTTTTGAGGAATAAGTTGAGAACCGAAGTAGTTAAAAATTCCAAGTTTAGCATATCATTGTCTATAGTACATTTCAGTTCTTTCAGTTTTGAACGTTATCGGTTTAGCCCTTACTTGGTCCGACACAGGAATGTACTTGTTCGAGAATAATTCAAAAACTGGTGTAACTAGAAAATCTCAAAAATTGAGAATTTCTAATTATTTTAAAAAACAATTACATTGCTATAGTGAGCTCAAAACAGGCTAGACCCATAAGGTTCAACATCCAAGGAAATAAAAAATATCCAAAAAGACAATATACTGAATTGAACTTTCTAGCTACTCTAGATTTTAAGTTATTTAAAGAAAAGGAAGATCAATCATGCATAAAGCATTGATTATGAAACACTTTCCAACTAAAATGCAATTTTACTTAATAATCTCTAAAATGTGATACATTCAGCATTGATATAATTTAAATTATCACAGTACTACAGTAATTTATTATATTTGAAAACTTCAAAATTCATAGAAAATAATGAACTTTATTCAAATGATGTCATTGAAATATAAATCGCCTGGCTCTCTATGTAAAAGCAATGAATATTTCATTCCTATCACTTTTATTCCAGACTCCAGAGCTACAAAATTCTGCTTGAAAAATTTTCAGCAATTCTTATACAACTCATCTTACAATTACTTGTTTACATTCTGCATCCCTTAAAATTAGGCTTCGTTGTAGATATAATCAAAGTCAGATGCTCATTTAAACTCAAAAATATTGTAATTGTGATGGCACACAATATAGAGGCACAGAAAATATGCAAAAATAAAGCAGTTTTAGGATGGATGCAACACTACATATAAATTAAAAAACCTTTTAAAATCACGATTTTTACACTAGGAAAAAAAGATGAATGCCATATTTTATTTTGAGGTGTGTCACGTGATCTCTTCATATGATATGGGTGTAAATATTATTTTAATTGTTATTTAAAAGACTACCAAACATACTTTGCTGAAATTTTTGTTATATATTTTATGGGATAATTTGAATATTTCCTAAAAGTTTCAAAGCAATTTGTGAATTTTAACTTCGCTAAAATAATGTTTGAAAAAATGAGGTCCCATAGGGTTCAATGCATTTCACTTTTTCAATCCAAAATAATTGCGTGATATCATTCATTTACATTCCCATATGTCACACAGACAGTCTCAACAACATACTAATATTTCATTTTGATAAAGTCATTTTTACTGCAGTTATCGTGCGAAAGGCAGACAGAATGAATGAACAAATTCATAAACACTTTTCGACTATGTTGGAAAGTGTTAAAAAAGACTGCATTCATATGTCAGGCCCAGGACGGGCTACCACGATAAGCTTATAAATCCAAAGAGCTAAAATATACTGCAAAAGATAACGACATGCTAAACTTGGAATTTTTTTGCTACTCGGTTTTCTGAGTAATTCCCCCAAAACGAATTAATTCCTACGGCAAGCCCAAGTTTTCACAGTAAAACTGGCACAATACAGTCAAAAGTCGAAAGAATTAAATTTTAACCCAAAGAAAAATGATGTATCAAATTTAGATTTTTTAACTGCTCTGGTTTTTCTTGAGTTATTCTAAAAAAAAAGGTGTACATTCCTATTGTGGGCCCAAAACGGGCTATCCCGATAAAGTTCAATATAAAAAAATCCGAAATATGCCACAAAAGACAATGACATTCTGAACTTAGAATTTTTAGCTACTTCGGTTTTCGATTTATTTATCAAAAACGAGTATATTCCTAAGGGGGGCCCAAGACGGGCTAGCCCAATAGGGTGAATTCAAAGAATTAAAATATACCCCATGATTCACTAAATTTAGATTTTCTATCTGCTTCAATTTTCAAGTTATTTTTGAAAAACGAGTACATTTCTGTGGTGGACCCAACACAAGCTATTCTGATAAGGTATGAAATCCATAGAAATACAATATACCCCAAAGGACAATAATGTACTAAATTTAGACATTCTAGATGCTCAGATTTTTAATTTATTCTAAGAAAATGAGTATATTCCTTTCGTTTGCTCTAAATTTCGGATTATTCTAATAAAATGGAACATTCCTATGGCAGGCCCAGGACAGGCTAGCCCAATAAACTTCAAAATAAAAAAAAACTGAAATGTACCTCAAAAGAAAATGTCATACCGAATTTCACATTACTGTGATGAATGGAACCTAAGTATTTTGGACCTCAAAGGTTTGAACGAACACCAGATCAAGTTAAATAAAAATTTAAAAATAGAAATATATCCTCAGTTCAATCTCTCTGAAAATTAAATACATTTTTGTGTATATACTGGCAATAATCAAACAAAATTTCACATGAATTCTTTAGTTATTTTCAAAAATGTCGGTCATTTTATTTGCATTAAATTCAGTTAGTTTTAATGTTAATGCCTTGGCTTTTGATCTCTTATTTGAAACCAGCACCACCTGGCGGTGGCCCACTTTTAGGGACAGATCCCAGCATTGTTATGTATAGGCGGTCTTCATACTATTACTTCGAGGCACTGCACCCCTGCATGGCCTTCCATTCGAGAAATGAAACTATTCACAAGAAAGTCTAAATGCAGGTTTGATCATGATTATAATTCGATTTAGAATAGCAGTTCCCAACCTTTATTTACTTAAAAGACACCACCTGTTTGTTCATTTTCTTAAACCGATCCCCACCACTCCCGCGTTATTCGATGCAAGAACTATTCTATTGAAAATTAATTACAATGAAGTTATTTTAAAAAGTAGTTCAGTTCTGAAAATTATATGCAAATGTAATAACATTTAATAAAATTAAAATGTGCGAGTCCTATTGAATTTTTCAAAAATCAAATCTGTTAAAAATTACAAAAACATCATTAGAAAATATGTTTACAAATAACTTGCTGTAAAATGAAATGAACAAATAGTATACTGTACTTTCAAAATTCTATTTAGAACTTCATGTACTAAACTAAATTATTTAATGTTTCAGGAGAATATTTTACCAAAATCAAATAAATTTAAATTAGTGACTGCTTTGAAAGAAAATTTCAGATTACATTATTCAATATAAAAAAAAAGAATATAAAAAAGATGTTTTTAAAATATAAATCTACTTTTAGTCATTCATTTCATAATAAAAAATATCTTTGGTTTTATAAAAGAATTTAAATTGGATTTATTCCTCAATACTGAAATTTTTGCATATATCTCAGGTTGTGAAATCCGGCTCTAAAATACATATTATATTAAGAAACAATTACTTACTTTAAAATTTTACATAACAAGCAAATATCTTGCAATAAGCCAATGTTTTTAAGTAGTAGATATAACAAGTTAGCTTTAATAAATACTGTTTTGTTTTAAATCAATCCAGAGTTTAAGTAAGAAACGATAGATCAACAACGACCACGTTACATTGATTTCAAATAATTTCGGCGGCATTCAACCACGCGCTGCAAAAGAAACTCAATGACGTCACAGCAGAGGATCGTGTGCAAAGAAGTTACACCCCCTGATCTATTTGAATGGGAAGTGCCATCCAATTTAGATCGGAACCCAGTGGGGGCGGCATCCACAGGGACTGTACCCTATTTCCCCTACCACCGACCTCTCAAAAAGTCCTACGGACCGGGGCCGGCGGGATTTCTTCTTCTTATCGGGCCTAGATGCAGGTTTTGTGACGTCACAACTTACATCCCATCTACGGCGTTTACACTTTGCTCCAGTTCTTAATCAGCGTCGATTATGGAGTCGATATTTTAGAATGATAGAAGTTGGTTGAAGTAAAAATGATTTAATTAAATAAATATAACGAAAACAAATTATATATGTAAAGAAGGAATATAAATAAGATTGTAAAGTAAAAAAATACTGAATATTTCCGTCCGTAGTTACGAGTTTTTTTCCCCCTTTTCTTCTAAAAGATTCAATGGCAGGTTTTAACCTTTTGAATTTTATTTTTTCATAAAATTCATTTACTTGAGAAATCTGGCTTTTGTTCTTAAGTAACCTAATACACAGAAACACATTATGACCTCTTATACATATATATAATAATGCTTTTGGGCAGAGTTAATTCAATTTCTAATTACATAGTTCTCCTAAAACATTTTTATAATAAGGTCTTTCAAAAGTTTTAACTGTCAGATTTACATAACATATATCCTAATATACATACATACTTAATAATAATATTTATTAATTAATATCTATTAATAATTATTTAATACTATTAATTAATATAATATTAATACTTATTTAATACTACTATACAATAATTAATATACATACATATTTAATAGTAATATACATACGTACTTAATAATAATACACACTTAATAGTAATATACATACATACTTAATAATATATATATACTTAATAATACACACTTAATAGTAATATACATACTTAATAATATATATATACTTAATAATAATACATACTTAATAGTAATATACATAATACTTAATAATATATATATACTTAAAAATAATATGCATCCATACTTAATAATAATACAGACATTAGATTTATATTTTAAGCATCAATGAGTGATCACGCCCATTATGAACGACTATTTTGGAAGTTACATTTGTAATTGACAGCAGGGTTGTGATATAAAAATATTTATTTTTCGTTATTGTGCACTTTCAGATTAAATTGAAATCCCTGTTTTGGTAAAATAAAATGCAGAGATCAGCGTGAATGACAGGAAAAGACAGTAGTCTCAAATAGTAATAATTTTAAAAAGAATAAAAAATCGCTTTCGGGTGATACGCTTTTTTACAACAGAAATAGTTTAATAAATTTGAATAAATCGGTTAAATATTAAATATAATACTGTATTACAATGACAAACCATTTTATCAAACTTATTTTAATAGCTTAAATCTTACCTGTTTTTTTTTTTTTTCAACGAAAATAATTTTAGACGTTACTTATTGACAGACGATTTTCACCTGTGATGTGAAGTTTTGAAAATTCTACTTTTAACACTTTAAGGTTGCTGAGTGTTGTCATCTGCAAGTTTTTGGTACCAATATGAATTTCAGTTTTTCCAAAAAAAAATTATGAAATTCAGATTTTTCTTTTTGTAATTACAAAAATGCATGTAAAAAAACAAAACAATGATTTGTGTATTTCACATTTTATATTTAATACACATGTGCATAAAATAAATAAAACCATTGGTTTCCAGTCTCTTTGGAGGTCAGATGATTGAAAGAATAAAGTTACATTATTCATTAATTGATAGTACTGTAGCAATAACATTCTCAATTTTAATCTTACCTTTTGCTACGACAATATGACAATTGCCCATAGACCATTTACAAATGATCCTTTTTGACTCACTAATAAAAAATCAAAACACGTACACAAAAAGAACAAGATTAAAGGAAAAATTTTATTTACATGAAATTTTCTGCACATTTACTTTTTAATTACTTACACCAAAAAATTTGGGTGTGTATAATCCATAAATTTGGGGGGGGGGGGTACCAAAAATTGAAATTGTTTGCTGAAATTGTTTCTCTGAATTTACATTCATTTTTACTACCCTTTTTTGAATATCACCTTGCACTATAAAAGTCGCCATACTAAGCTTTTATAATTAGTTAGAAAATTTATTTTACAATTTTATTTTTGTGGTTCATATAACTAGAAAGGGTTATCTTATCTTTAAAGGGCATTTTAATTATTTGGTAAAGTCATTTAACATTGTAAGACCCTAATGATAAAATTGCAATTAACAGGCTGAATTTTAATTTTTATGAAAATTGTCCCTCTTGACTTTAGTTTTAAAAAATGTCAAGCTACATGATGTGACACTTTTGTTGCGACCTTTACCA
Source organism: Amaurobius ferox (assembly GCA_951213105.1). Lineage (NCBI taxonomy): Eukaryota > Metazoa > Arthropoda > Arachnida > Araneae > Amaurobiidae > Amaurobius > Amaurobius ferox. Next base: position 39,407,058 of record OX578155.1, read on the forward strand.
AACACCCTATATATATATATATATATATATATACTGAAGAGCCATTACATTACATGCATGTTATTTCAATGGAAGAGGTACATCTTTTGACATATTTAACTTTATAACTTTCGATATATTTTACTTATAAAAAACATTTTCCAGGAAATAAAAGAGCTTCAGAGACTTGACATGATAACTAATAATTAAAAATTATCAAGCATTTTATCAATTAAAGATTTGCTGTTAAAAAAGAGCGTAAAAATTGAAGGTTGAAAGAAAAGTTTCGCAGAAACTTATTTAGAATAACAAATTTTCTCTTTGTTATTCTAAATAAGTTTCTGATGAATGGAGAATTATTAAGAAATATCTATTAATACCCATAGGAGCAAATTCATTATACTCTAAATCAGATTTTAAGACATTTTTCCTCCAACCTTATACTTTTATGCCATTATTCGATACTGAATGTTTAAGTGATGTCGTGTTCGAAAATATTCAGTTATTTGTAATTATATTAAGCATTCGAAACTCTTTTCCATGAATGATTTTTTATGACTAAAATACGTTGAAAGTTACAGAGCAAAATATGTACCTCTTCGATTGAATTTACATGCAAGTGGTCATAATGTAATGGCCGTTCGGTGTATATAAATATATGAAAAATCATTAAGAAATACCTATCCATTGGGTAGAGGAGATTTCACAAAGAGAGGAGATTTCACATTAAAAATTGTTATAAGTTGAAAGTTTTCGTTTATAGTTTTTTGATGTTCTTTTATCATTTCGGACCTTCGTATAATTATTTAAAAAAATATTTGCAATTACGGAGAGACATCTTTTACCCAAAATACTATGCTCTGTTCCACAACTACATGTTACATCTGGAATCAAATTTAATAAATCAAGTTTCTCTACAACAAGTTGAATTATGAGATTTTTTTGTCTTCCATTTCTTAAAAATTCTTCCTCATACTTTATGCTTATTAGTTTTTGAAAAATTTGATAAGTATGTATAACGATATTTACTGTAAATTCTTGGGGCCATTTAAATGCACCTCTGTCCATGAGTCTCAAATATTGTAAAACTTCTTCCCTCTCAGGATTTTCATGTTCCAGTGTTTTGTTTTTAGTTAAAATGGAATAACACAATTTACAACTAAGTTTTTTACTCACACTGTGTGCTACATATCCAGCAATAAAAATTAAAACTGACAATCAGTAGAATCAGTTATTTCCATGTCATCAAAAGTATTGAAAATCTCATAGAAGGTTTCGGGAACCTCATAGTCTTGGATTTCGGCGTCCAAATTGAGACGGTCAAGGTATTTTATCTTGAACTCTCCCATATTGTGGGAGTATAAGTCAATGAGATTTAAAACTTTAAGTTTTTTTTCCGATTCTAGTACTTGTCTGTAGGAAACATTATAATTTCCCCCACTCATCTGACGATATTGCCCAAACCGAGCCTCAAGACTATCGGTCTGAAACTTTCCCAGTAATATATATTTACACCCAAAAGTGGTAAAAATATATTCAATCAATTGAAGTAGTGATTCAACAGTAAAACTGAGAGCAAAATGAGTTTCCCCGTACGGACCCACATATTTGATGTGCCTGTACGCAGCGTGATCACGGGGACAGTTTATGCGGCGCCTGGAACCGAACTCAGGTTGTGTTGAGTACAATACAGCGTCCTTTTTATCGGCAGTTATCGTGCTAACGGACAGACAGACAGACAGAATGAACAAAGTCATAAACAGTTTTCAACTTTGTTGTAAAGTGTTAAAAATGAAAAATAATAATATAAGCTAAAAAAAGTCAGAAAAATCGGAAAATAAGATACATTAATATTAATGTTTTGAATTTTATTTTCGCTTACACATTGTTGTTGGCCAGTTTGAAACTACGATTAGAGAGCCCTTATAATGGTGCATAGTGACATTCTCGTTTATCCATTTCTTCTATGAATCACTTGTTTAGTAAGAATCTTCATCTTCGCTTCATATTCATATTCTGAATTGCTTATACGGTTAATTGTCCTGTCTCCTGCTCTGACTCACTGGACGGGTTTGGGAGTGTTGCTGTGAATGTTCGTACTGCCTCCCTGGTTGTATTTCGACATGTTCATTCCGGTGCTTCTAGATAGTTTATTCTGCTGAGGTTGATTGCGTATACACGTGGTGAAAGAAGAACGGTTCATGTCACATGGTAATAGAAATTTTCTTAATGTATCTTCATTTTTTGATGGCTGTAGTCTGAATTTGAGCATTTACAGTACTGTACTATTGCTCAATCTGAAACAGGCATTTATTTGGGTTAATTAGAATTAAATACTCAGACATGAAGATGAATTTAGTTCAGATTAATCATCGAATTTGGGCCGGCGCTGTTCTTTTCTCTTATCTGCAATATTGCCGTGGTTTTGCTTCTGTGGTGATGTTAATATTACTTGAATTTTTATTATTACATTTTTATAATATATATATATATATACAATATACAGGGTGAGTCAGAACTCTTGGGCCAAACTTTAAGGGGGTGATAAATCACATCTAAACAAGCAACTTTTGTCATACAAAGCAGAGTCGTAAGGCAAGAGGTGAACCGCTAGCTGATAGTTCATGAATGAGGAAATGATGACTCCCTCGTGAAAAAAGGAAACACAAAAATGACAGAGTAGGCACGAAGTACGTTTCACTGACAGAAATTGCAGAATGTATGGACAAAGTTACAGAAACTGCTCAAAGTGCGACCACCAGCAGTAATGCAGGCTTCACACCTGCAACGTAGCGAGCGCCGCACGTTAGCAAAACCACCCGGCATATTTTGGACAACGCCGGCAACAACAGCAATCCTAACAACAAGGTCTTATTCGCAGTCGATGGAGCTATCATAGATGAGACTTTTCATATGGCCCCATAAGAAAAAGTCGAGGCAGGAGAGATCAGGGGATCGTGATGGCCAAGCTATGGGACCACTCCGACTAATCCATTGTCCTGGGAATGTAGCATCTAAGGTATGCCGCACACCCACGCTGAAATGGGGTGGTGCTCCGTCGTGTTGAAACCACATACATGCTTTAATGTTGGCAGGAACATGTTGCAGTAACTGCGACAATACCTCCTGTAAAAATTGGATACATGTTCTGCCGTCCAGTTGGCATGGTAGAAGATATGGGCCAATCAAATGATCTCTAAAGAAATTTTAAACTCAACTTAAACCCTGGCAAGTTCTGACGCAGTCGTCACTGTGTTCAATATGAGCCACGTCTAGCGGTTCAGCTCCTGCGTTACGACCCTGCTTTGTATGACAAAAATTGCTTGTTTAGATGTGATTTATCAACCCTTAAAGTTTGACCCAAGAGTTCTGACTCACCCTGCATATATATATATTCCCTTATAATTTTAGTCCTTTCATTCTGGCATATATTGGCGTCAATTACGGGTTTATTGATATTTTCAATTTATACATGTAATGTATTAATACAGGTTATATCTTCTAATATTCGCGTATATAAGTAGTACGGGTCCCATAAAATTTTAATCCTTTCATTTTGCATATATTGATACAATTCCCTTTTTTTTTTGTAAATTTGCTTACAAAAGGGACCAGGATGTTTTATTCTTCAGACCTACCCGTGAAGATAATTTTGTATAGCGAGAACAGAGATTCTTAAACTTCTTTTTTGGAGCATTAAATTAAATATTTTAACGGAATATTTTGATTAAAAATGTCATTTAGTATATTATAGGTAATTTGCACATGATTGTGAATATTAAGATTCTTTATATTATATACTCCGTACGAAGAAGGGGTGTGCTGCTAGTCTATAATAAGATGCAGTTAGGGGGGGGGGGATTGCGAACCGACATATTTTGAAAATTTCAAAGTTTAAAATATGGGTATTTTAGTAATTTTATATAATACTAGCAGCGATTACCAGGCGTTGCTCGGGATTTACCAAGCAAAACTATGATAAAAATTACATCGGAATGTATAGGGTCGATTATGACATATTACCGCTGAATGTATCGCATTTTAGAGATGTTTAAATAAAATTTAAGTTGGAAAGTGTTTCATAATCAATGCTTTATGCATGATTGATCTTTCTTGTGATTTCTTAATACTTTTCGTTGTTGAGTAAGCCTGTGAGGAATAAACCATGGTGATCATTTCTATTTAAATTCATATCTCAAACCTACGATTTTCAAAAGTGTCTTATACGTTCAATAAACTCCCACAAAACTCAGTATTGAGTAAGCCTGTGAGAAATAAACCATGGTGAAAGTTGTCATTTAAATTCATATCTCAAACCTGCGATTTTTAAAAGTGTCTAATACGTTCAATAAACTCCCACAAAACTCAGTGATTTAATTGACTTTCACGTTTTAAACCAACAATGTCCAACCTTTTTCGTTGTGAATCACGGAGTTAGAGAATATAACTCCTAAGAAAAAGTGTCGTTTTTCACTAATATCTCGAGAACCACTGGCCCCACTCGAAACATGGCCTATGTTTTTTGTGGGGTGATTTCAAGACTACCAAGACAAATTTCATGAAATTCGGTTCAGCCGTTCTCCGATTATGGTGGATCATACATACACACTTTTCTTCTTTATATATGTAGATTACGAATATAGTTTCGTAAGTTATTGTTTTTCAAGGTCAAAGTGTAATAATGTATAAGTAAAGTATTGCGACGGGGTCGAAAATTCGAATTCAAGTTTTCGACGGGAGAGCACGTTTCAAGCATCCCTGATCACGAATCAAACATGTTTGAAGTGATGTCTGTGTGTATGTGTGAAAGAATGTGTGTGTGCGTCAGTGAGACTGTGCTGACGATTACTACCGAACTAAAGGACCGATTCGAACGATATTTGGTACAAAAATCACAATGTGTAAGCACTGGAAGCTTATTGTTTTTATACGCAATCGAATGTTCAGAACCCCGCTAAATTTTCGAGTGAAATTTTGAAAAATTGTCAAAAATTCAAAATCGCTAATAAAGTTACGCAAATAGACATTTCTTATGTAATGTTTCATTAGAAAACGATTGACATAAATTTTAGAACGCTAACATGAACCGTTCTTGAGATATTGCACATTTAAAAAAAATTATCAAAAAGTCATGTAAAATAAAAAAAAAATATTTTCTATTGAGAAACATGTTCATTTTTCATATGTAATACCATGCGATAAATTTGGTAACATCATTCTCGTGGATCTAGTTCGTTCCATTCATGAAAAAAGATACTTTGAGTAATACTTTTGTATTTGAACGCCAATAATCATTTATCTGCTGTAAGAATAACTTATTTCTTCGTCCATAACGCTTGGCGAGATTTTGGCGACGAGTTTGGTGAAATGTCGCTAACTTGGCGAACTTTTTAAATGTTGTTAAATTAATGAAAAACTCGACAAATGGATAAAAATGACGCTAAATCAATGATGACTCATTGATGATGACGACAAGGAAAATGACTACTCCTTGACGAAAATTCAATATCTTGGAAAGAATATAAATAACTACTATTAATAAATACTAAGAATATAAATAACTACGCTTTCCATGGCTTAATTTTCGGAAAATCAACCGGTCTCTAACGTTTATTGATTGAAAAACGAGTAAATTTGATAAAATGTCGCCAAATTGACGAATATTCAATATATAAGACAAATAATTTTAACCTCTTTAATAATCCATGTCGTTTCGGGAAAATTATTAGTTTAACATTCTTGATTCAAAATATAGTAAGTTTCGTTGCTCCACAGGTAAGTTTCTCTTCTTTCTTTTTGGGGGGTTGAGTGTTGAGGGAGTGGGTGAATTCTACTTTGTCGTAAATTTATTGCGTTTTGTTAAGGAATGGTATATTAATTATGTTTCAATAGGAGTTCGAATAATAATAAAAATGATCAGAATAGTGGTCTATAAAATTTGTGATTTTATAGACCATCCACCAAGTTCTCTGACTTCTCGACATCACAACTGGGAGTATTCCCGTTGCTACGAGTTAATATGAGAGATGTATGTGACAGAAAACGAAGAATGCGTGACGTGATAACATGTATTTTTGTTGTCATAATAAACGGAAGTGTTCGTAAAACGTTCTTTGGTTTTCGGGAATTCACTGTGAGTGTAATTTTAATCAGAAGTTTCCATTTTAAATTCCAGACAACGCCAGGTATACTTTCGAGTGTTTTATATAACTATAAGTTCCTCGTCATATGACGGGCTTAACATGTAGTCTAAACAAAACGAAATCCTGATACGAGCGGATAAATAGCACCGGACCCACTCCGGCATCATGATGTGACGTCACCCGACGTCAATATCGACGACCAATAATAGCTTCAGAGAACTGCGCCTGTGCACGGAGATGGTAGTTTATAATACGAACTCATCATCACTCAGCTGTTAAATTTGCTATCGTATACCAGTATTATTAGACAGTTTAGAATATTAAATTCTAAGTTATAGTTGATGCTTAAAATGAACTACGCCTGTGCAAGGAGTATTTTGTTTTAATGCCGATCTCGGTATTATTCAAGGAGACTTAAATATATTTAAATCTCCTTCGTATTATTGAATAGAATAGAATATTAAACGCTACAATTGATGGCTAGATGTGATATATAGATATAATTTATTCATTTTGAGAGCCATGTGTCAATGGAACCTAACCAATTTTCCCCATTTGAAAAATTGTTCTACATAGATGCAATTTAAAAATTATTTGCTTTGTTTATATTATGCGACTCACAAAATCAATCTTCTTTTATTAGTCATGCATTAATTAGATTATCAAAATAAAACATAGTTCTTTGCAACATTCAAGTTGTCAAGTTCAATTTAAAATTCACAATCATGTGCAAATTCCTATAATATACTAAATGACATTGTTAATCAAAATATTCTATTAAAATATTTAATTTAATGCTCCTAAAAAGAAGTTAAAGAATATCTGTTCTAGCTATACAAAATTATCTTCACGAGCAGATCTGAAGAATAAAATGTCCTGGTCTTGTTTGCAAACAAATTTACAAAATATATGAAGTTGAATAAATATATGCAAAATAACAGAGCTAAAACTGTATAGGACCCATACTACAACTTATGAGTTTCTAAAATCTTTACCAAAATAAAACAAATGACGTAATAAATTGAAAATATCAATAATTCCGTAATCTTAAAACCTAAAAGGTCGTAATTGATTCCAATATATGCCAAAATATGTGCTAATATACTTGTACTGCTTATATTCTCATAGAGTAGAAGCAGCAGCGTATGCTTGGGAGGGGGGGGGGCAGGCCCCCTTACTTTTCAAGGCTTTTTATTGTTATGCGTATTTTTCATTTAAAATAACCGTCGCATGAGCAAATGCTAAAGAGTTGCCCCCCCCCCCCCCCACACACACACTTTTTAGAGTCAGGATAAGCCACTGAGTAGAAGATATACCCATGCATTTGTAGAAGATTACTCGGTACTACGTACAATATATGAGTTTCAAAATTTTTTGCAAAAATAAAACAATGACATAATAAACTGAAAATATCAATAATAATAATGTTTAAACCTGAAGACCATAATTGATATAATCCAGTCAAAAATGCAATATCGGTGAAATTTATTTTATATATATCTTTATTATTTAAATTCGAAAGGATTTAATAAAAATCAGCTGCCGTATAAACAAATTGGATTTAAATTTGTTGCTAAATGACATGATAAAATTTTCTTCAAACAAATTGACGGAAAAAATATCATCTGCTTAATGCTATATGAAAGGTTTAATTATTGTTCGTTTTTAATTAATATCTGGGCAACCTCTGGTCTTAAAAACTCAAAACATGGACTAAATTTTAAGTCAGGATATTTCAAGGCTATCTACAAATTTCATTCATTCGGTTCATTTGTTCTCCCATGATACTGAGACACACATAGAGACATATTTTCAATTTTATAGATTTAGAGAAATATATAGATTTAGAGAAATAGATTGAAAATAAGCAAAATGAGTAAACTTGCATTATATCTATTAAAAGTCTACATTTGGATAATTTTAATCCAGAATCAGTCATTTATAAATGATATGTTTCAGCTGACAAATGTAAATATGTCAATAGCTAGGAAGAAATTGTTATCCACTCAAAAATTTTACTCAATTTTGTATTTTTGTTATTTTCTTACATATTATTATCAGCTTATGTAGAAATGTACTAAAATTTGTATTTGCACAAGACTTTACAGTTATGTGCATATTTATGTTATTTTATATTTTTGACATAGCAATTGCATAATCGATATAAAGAAATTTGAAAATCTGTCTGTCTGTATCATTATCACGAGAGGCATAGTGAAACTATTTTATTTTATTCACCAATAAATAAAACTTATTGAAATAGAAATTATGAAAATGCGAACATACCTAAATAATTTTAAAAATCATTATCATGTTTTATTACTTTCCTTCTATACATAATGTATAAGAAAAGTATTGTGACGGGGTCGAAAATTCGAATTCGAATTTTCGACGGGAGAGCACGTTTCAAGCATCCCTGATCACGAATCAAACATTTTTGACGTGATGTCTATGTGTGTGTGTCAGTGAGTCTGTGGAGACGATAACTGACGAACGAATGGACCGATTCAAACCAAATTTGGTACAAAAATCACAATCCATAAACACTGGAAGCCTATTGTTTTTATACGCAATCGAATGTTCAGAACCCCCTAAATTTTCGAATGAAATTTTGATAAAATTGTCAAAAAATCAAAACCACTAACAAAGTTACGCAAATAGACATTTCTTGTGTAATTTTTCATTAGAAAACGATTGACATAAATTTTAGAACGCTAACATGAACCGTTCTCGAGATATTGTACATTTTTAAAAAAAATATCAAAAAGTTATATAAAAAAACTTTCTATTGCGAAACATACACTTTTGTATTTGTACGCCAATAGTCATTTATCTGCTGAAAGAATAACTTATTTCTTAGTGCATAACGCTCGGCGAGATTTTGGCGGAATGTCGCCAACTTGGCGACTTTTTGAAATGTTGCCAAATTAACGAAAATCCCGCCAAATGGATAAAAATGACGCTAAATCAATGAAAATGACGCTAAATCAATGAAAATGACGACTAATTGTCGAAACTTCAATATCTTGGAAATAGTATTAGTATCTACTATAAGAAAAACCTATTTTTTTTACTGTAAATGTAGTAAATTCATTACATCATATAAGGAAAGTCATGTGTTGCCCACATCAGATTTTTTCTTCTATGCCATGAAATGCGACTTCAGTTCTGTAAAATTACAATTTATTTCTCTACAAACATAATTTGTTTTTTCAGCAACTGGTGAACATTTTTTTTTATGTCTGTAAAAGGTAGATTTACTGGAAAATATATTTTTGCAATTGCACATTTTAGAAAACTTTTCCGTTTTCTGTGAGTTTTTGGCTTGTGAAGTGTTTGGTCCATCCTTAAGCTTTGGATCAACATTCATATTTCTCAAAAAGAAAAAATTCACGAAACATAAATTTGCGGCGAATGCTAAATAAAATCTCCGCTAACCAGAATCAACGTGTACCCTACGTCATCGGCTACGTCAATCGCATCATCGTCAGTAGCGGTTCCTTGTTGGTCGAATCGGAGTGGGTCCGGTGCTATTTATCCGCTCGTATCCTGATAACCTCTAAAGAAACCCGCATCGTGGATACATCAGATTTTCCCATTCCTGAAGCGCATGCGCATTGACTCTCGCTTGCTTTTTGTGCGTCTAGAAATTTTTTTATTGCATTTGATGAAACTATTGCAGAAGTTCAACAGGAAAATTCATCTGCTGTAAAAATTTATCCACGCTCGTCGCGCAATTGTTTACTTTAAATCCACAAAAGAGGAAAAATGTCAAAAATAGTGTCTAGACATGCAAATTATGCAAATCGAATTTCGTACCGTCTGTGGCGTGACATTGAAATTCCATGTCTGTAAGCTCCCAGCAATGCAAAAATTACTTTATGAGTATCACATCAAATCCAGTTTCAAAGATATGTCAAAGTTAATTATAAAAATATGCAATCTCGTTTCACGTTGCTGTCAAACCCATTTTCAGTCGAACATTTTAATTAATTTTCCCTCCCCAAAATACGACTTTCTCTATACAGATCAACACTATCAGATTTTACGGCAATTATTATGATTGATTGATTAAAATGCATGCATTTAATGGAAATTGCTTGAGTTTTTCGAGAGAGATATATTGCATCCATCCTAAAACTGCTTTATTTTTGCGTATTTTCTGTGCATCTATATTCTGTTCCAACGCAATTGCAATATTTTTGAGTTTAAATGATCATCAATCTTTGATTATATCTACAACGAAGCCTAATTTTAATGGATGCAGAATGTGAAAAAGTGATTGTAAGATACGTTGTATAAAAATTGCTTCTTCTTCTTTGACCCAGACCGTCCGACCTACCAGAAAGGTGTAAGGTATCTGTTTGAACGTTCGGGAAGTGCCACCCAATTTAGACCGGAACCCAGTGGGGGAGGCATCCACAAGAACCGTACCCTCCTTCCCCTACCACCAACCTCTCGGAAGGACTTACGGACCCACATGTTTAACGTGATCGTACTCCGCGTGAACACGGCGGCAGTTTGGGCAGCGGCGGGAATCGAACCCGGGCCTACCGAGTGCAGATTCCGCGCGCTAACCACAGGGCTACCGCGCCCACTATAAAAATTGCTGAATTTTTTTCACGCAGAATTATTTAGCTCTGGAGTTTGGAATAACAGTGGTATGAATGAAATATTCATTGCTTTTACATAGAGAGCCAGACGATTTATATTTCAATGGCATCATTTGAATAAAGTTCATTATTTTCTATGAAGTATTAAGTTTTCAAATATAATAAATCATTGTCGTACTGTGATAATTTGAAATATATCAACGTTGAATGTATCACATTTTTGAGATTAAATAAAATTGCATTTTAGTTAGAAAGTGTCTCATAATCAATGATTTATGCATGATTGATATTTCTTTTTTTAATATAACCTAAAAGCTAGAGCAGCTAGAATGTTACATATAGTATATTATTGTATTTTCAGTCTGTTAAGATATTTTTTTATTTCCTTGGATTTTGAACCTCATGGATCTAGCCTGTTTTGGATTCGCCATAACAATGTACTTATTTTTTTAGAATAATTAGAAATTCTCGTTTTTTGAGATTTTCTAGCTGCACCAGTTTTTGAGTTATTCTCATAACAAGTGCTTTCCTATGTCGGGCGAAGTACGGGCTAGCCCGACAAAATTCAAAATTGAAAGAACAGAAATGTACTACTACAGACATGCTAAACTTAGAATTATTCACCAAAAATTACAAGCTAACATGCCCAAAAGACTAAAATATTATATAATATTTTCAGCCTAAAAAGTATACTAGCGTGTTGATAGTTAAATTGCTTAGTTCTTAATTTATTCTGCTGTTATTATATATATGTATTTTGCAGAGGCATGACCTTGGCAGAAGAGGATCGAATGAATTATTTCTCCATTTGGAGCGGTGAAAATAATTTTGTAACATAAACAAACAGAGCAATTCTCGTAGCATCAACAATTTTATAATTGAGTTTCGGTTTTTATTTTTATTTCAGCGTTATTATTCAGTTGGTGAATCATAGGAATATAAGAGAGTATTTTTTTTTTGTTTGTGTTTTAGAGGCAGTGAAATTATTCGTTTATTTCGGATAAAAGAATGGGAGCAACTAACGAGTATTTTGTATTCAGATTTGTATGAAAATTATACATCAAATAGAACATAAATATTTCTTTTATTCCTGTAAAAAGTAGATTTCTGTGTTGAATAGGTGATTTTTAGTGAATTTTTTTCGAGAGTTAGGCTTAGCGCAAAAAATGCGCCGTCCTTTTCGACCAGTTCGGAAGCGAAGCGCGTCGTCTTTTGGGCCGCGACAGCTCCGGAATGCCGCCGTCCCGAAAAGGTTAGTAATCCATAAAATAGCAGCGAAAGTATGTTTATCACGTGTAAACATGCGATGATAGAACAAAGCAACAAAGTTCTTCCAAGTTCCAAGTGCTTCGTTCAGTGCCAAATAGGGTTATAATAGCAGAACGCCTTGGCGAAAACCGTCACAGACCATCGCCAAGCGCGCCAACCTTGATACTTTGGTTGGCGGTTGGGGGCGCTGAAAGTCGAGTGAAATATCTGTATTTATTAATCTGTGCGTATAACAACACCGAAAACGAGCTACAACAGACAATTGACAACGCCCTACTTTCCCAAGCACCAAACGACTTAGAGAGAATCTCATTGGCTGAAATTCTACATATCGTCGATGGACTCAAACTCAAGAAGAATTTCGACTGACGGGATTCGGAGCTTAGACTTCGAAGGGTCAGGACGTTTTCTACTGTGCTCCTGCTACCCGTACGTGACTTTCGGCCCTTTCGCCGCTGCCTACGTGACCTTCCTCCTGTTACCATGCGACCTTCAAGCCACCTGCCTGTATCGCAAGGGGAGATGAAAGACGCCGTGGAATTCCCGCCGCTGCCGCACCCCTCCAGACAAGAGAGTCCCATTGATGGAGTTCCACAGCATGGGAGCGGAAATGAAGAATTAACGCTGAGCGATGCCAAAATGGAAACAAGCTATATGAGAGCCATCTACAACGATATGGACATGGAAATGAGACGCTGTAAAGACCCGGATGAAATGCTACAACTGAAGGCCAGACTTCAAAAACATAAAATGAAGATGGGCCGCTTCTTTGCGAAGTACAAGCTGCCGCAATATGGTGAGACCTGTCGGAGACCATCTCCGGCAGTTATTCCTTCTTCTCTTATTTCTGTTAGCCAGCCTGCGATTTCTGTAGCCTTGCCACTTAACCCTCAGGATGTTGATAGAGACCCTGGCAGAATGCCAAATCATAGTGTTAACCCCGCCAATAGCGGTGGGAACCCTAGGCCTAAAAGCACAAAGCTACTGACGAAGATGGATTTCAGCTGCCGCCAAAAAGGCACACAACTAGCTTAGCTAGCGCTAGTTTAGTAAGCAACCCCCTCATCTCTAACTTAAATGTGGGTAACGTTAATGTTACTGATGTACCTGCGCAAGACGCAGAGATTACAGAGGATATGCTCGTCGACGCTCCTGTTAAGAAACGTCGCCCCCCCTTCTTCATAATGGTTACCACTCACTATCATCTCCTGCTGCAGGACATTAAAGAATTAGCTCCTGAAATGTCTGCAAAGATGACCAACACTGGAGACTTTATTAAGGTAAATGTTAGGACGCGTGCAAAGATTTCTGCAAAGACAGTTGGCGCGGGGACCCAAGAGTAAAAAAGTACTCATGCCGCTGTTTTACGTGCAGCTAGGGAAAACCCCTGATAATTCAAAAATTTATGATGTGTCAAAATTAATGTACACAGAGGTTAGGGTCGAGAGGTACAGGGGCCGTAAGCAAATTAATCAGTACTATCGCTGCCAGTCCTTCGGACATGCCAGCATCTCGTGCCATCTTCCGGCTCGCTGCGTCAAGTGTGCGCAAGCGCACTTGACCAGTGAGTGCACTAAAACTATGGAAACTCCTTGTGTGTGCGCCAACTGTGACGGCCCACACCATGCTTCATACAGGAACTTCCCCAAGTACCGCCTCCCCCCTTCCCTCTCGACCAGGGAGCTCCAGTGTTGGAAACAGGTTCGTCGACCCTCAGCATTCATTCGCTGACATCACGAAACATCACGAAAGGACGTGACAAGGACTTCGAAAAAACCCAAGAGGTCAACTCAAAATTGTCGGCCCCTAGCGGAGCAAACATTAACAAATCAGATGTCATCCAAGATGACTTTCTAAATCTTCTCTTTAGATTCGGAGAGCAGTATGGTACTGCCGTTGTAAATCTTGCCTTAAAGACGGCCCTTCCCCATCTTCGGTCTGCTCAAACCGAGATGGATAAAATCCAAATTCTGTTTGAGGGTGTAAGCACCCTCATTAGCAAACATTACCCCCCCCCTTTTTGGCTATGGGTTTTCAGCAAAGGAACTTGAAGGCTCTTACCATTGGCATCTGGAACGCCAATGGACTCAGAGGTAAAATCCATGAGGCTAGGAACTTTTGTACAGCATATAACTTAGATTTGATTTTGGTTCAAGAAACCCACTTCAGTCCAGGGAACATCTGCAGGATTGCTCATTACGATTTATACAATGATGACAGGCCTCGTACTAGCAATCGTACTGACGGTGGCACTGCCATCTACATCAAGAGTAACCTTCCGCACAGTCGGATACCTTCCCCGCCTCTCCAGACTGGACAAGCCACTGTGGTGCAAATCAACCTGCTAAATAATCCTGTCATAACCATTGCGTCTGTATACCTCCCACCGAGGTATGGTAATGCTGGCCTGGCTATTGTTGACCTTTCCTCCCTCTTCAAAATTTCCCCCATGTGATAGTTGCTGGTGATTTCAACGCTAAACACCAAGCCTGGGGTCCATCGTCGAATCCTCGCGGCCAGGGCCTAAAGCGCTGGACTAACGAGCGAAACTACGATGTTATAGCCCCAGGTGACCCCACTCACTTAAATAATGTTCTGGACTTCGTCATCACCAGCAACATCTCCTATACATACCACATGGAAGTAAGTGATGAACTTCCCTCTGATCATCTTCCCATCCTGTATTCCATTGAAATGAACCATTTCTCTCTTGTCACTCCAGCCAAACTTAAAACAAGCTGGTCGAAGTTCAAGAACTTACTTGCTCCCCCCCCCCTCCTCGCTGCTTCAAATTGGACAACGGACCTTGTGGATGCGGAGATAGAGAAACTCGGAAATTTCCTCCGAGAAACCTACTCTGCATCCTCGAGGCCCCGGACCGCCAAGGTCGATTATTACAAGCTGCCGCCCGGAATACAGGAAATGATCAGAGACAGGAACCGGCTTCGGAAGGAGTGGCAGGCCAGCTGAGACCCTGACCTTAAACGTGAGCTAAACTTCCTCAGAGAGCAAGTTGGTTCACGTATTAAGGCCTTTACAAGTGCACGATGGAACGCTTGCGTTGAGTCCTTAACGACTCAGGACACCATTTGGAGGGCAACCTCACGTATTCGTAGGCTCAAAACTTACATTCCCGCCCTCAACGGCCCCAATTACAGGGCAATCTCCAACACACAGAAGGCTGAACTGCTTGCAGACAGTTTGAACCTCACCACAATGTAATCGATCCGCGGACGGTTGCATTGGTGGACCCCATGGTTGAACAATTCATCTCCACGCCATCACCTAACACGCTCAGGGTGGTCAAACACCCTGACCTCACCCCCTATATTCAAAAACTGAAGAGTAATAAAGCACCTGGGAGAGATCTTATCTCTACTAACATGTTAAAAAACCTATCTAAACCTTATGTATCTTATCTTGTAAATCTCTTTAACATTCTTCTTGATCTAAGTTATTTTCCACGGGCTTGGAAGGTAGCCATTGTGTCCCCCCTCCCCAAGCCCGGTCTAAACCATTCTGACCCTTCAAACTATCGTCCCATCTCCTTGCATTCTGTTCTCTCTAAACTTTTCGAGTATGTCTTGGTCAAGCATCTGAATGATTTCTGCAGCCTTAATGATATAGTCATTCCTGAACAATATGGGTTCAGGAAGAAGCATTCAACGCAACACCAGTTGCTTAGGGTTGCGGAGATCATTCACGAGGGCCGATCCAAGCATCTCAACACTATCATTTTCCTGGATGTCCAAAAAGCCTTTGATAAGGTGTGGATATCCGGACTCCTCTTTAAACTAATTGCTCTCCACTTTCCTGCTCACCTTATCAAGATCCTCCACTCTTACCTAACGGAGCGTAACTTCGCGGTAAGAGTATGTAATTTTCTCTCCTCTCCCAGGAATATACTCAGCGGGGTCCCTCAAGGCTATCTTGTCGGCCCCGAATTGTTCAACCTGTACATTAACGATCTGCCACGTTTCCCCGGTGTCACCTTAGGCCTGTACGCCGACGACACAGCCCTGATTGCACAACATAAACACACACATGTCGTGCACAAAACCCTTTCAAGACTACCTCGACTCCATGAAGCAATGGTTAAAAAATTGGAGAATTAAAGTCAACGTCGCTAAGTGTGCTGCCGTCAGTTCCCCCCCCCCCCGTCGAACCCCCGTCACTAACTTAACTTTAAACAGTGAACCGATTCCCTGGCAATCTAGTTACAAGTACCTAGGAGTGTACTTAGATTTAAAACTCGAGTGGAAACTTCACATCTCTGAAATCTGTCATAAAGTGAAGTCTGCACTCGCCCATATGTGCCTCCTCTTGGCTGGAAACAGCCGCCTGTCCACAAGGAATAAGTTATTGCTGTACAAATCCTGCAAACGTCCAATTATGACGTACGGATATCCAATCTGGGGAACCGCGGCTGAGATTCACTTTAGGAAGCTTCAAGTTGAGCAAAATATTGCACTTCGTACTTTTGCCAGGTTTGCGTGTTACGTCCGGCTAGAAGTTCTGCATAGAGACCTCAATATTCAACCCTTTTTAGAACACATTAAAAAATTAGCTCAAAATTTTTTCAGAGGTCTCAGTGGAGTAAGCAATCCCACGTTAGATAGCATCCAGGGGTATAACCCGACTCACCCGAAGGCGAGCAAGCGCCCCAGGGCGTTGCCGTGGCGGCGCCCCAAGGATGCATTCCTCCGCCCCTCACGGGGTCGTTCTATCTAGCATTGTTTTGCATCTGCTCCCCCCCTCGTTTGTTTGTTTTTTCTGAACTCTAGTTAACACCGTGCCCCTCCCTTGCGTTTGGAAATTCGCGATTCATCAACGAATCTTCAAACTTTTTTTTGTGTACGGTACACCCCCTCCTGTTCTCAAGCTCAAGGCTCTGCGCCCTTCTTCCTCACTCTCTCTTTTTTCTCCCGCTTGGGCCCTAGCTCTTTCTCCTCCTTCAGTAGACTTGGTGGAAGGGCCCGACTTCGGTCGCAGCCCCCCCCCCAAGCAAACCTTCCGATGTAAACTTTATCCTTTATGTTTTCCTTTTCGCCCGGAGTTTAAAGAGGGGAATTTTTCTCCTCTTGGGCACTCCGTATAACCCCGTCCTTGAGATCAAACTCAAAAAAGCCCCTGGTCCGGACAGAATTTCAAATCGCATCAAGAACCTTCCTGACTTATACTATTGCTGGTTGATAATGCTGTTCAACTATATGCTGTACTATCGTTTCTTTCCCCAGAGTTGGAAAACAGCCACCATCTGCCCTATTCCAAAGCCGAACCAAAATCTCACATTGGTCGAAAACTGGCGACCAATCTCCCTTCTTTCAAATTTATCCAAAATTTACGAATTAGTGTTGCTTAGTCGTTTGGTTAGTTTCTGCAGACTCAACAACGTTTTGATACCTGACCAGCATGGATTTCGGTCTGCTCATTCCACGCAATCCCAACTCTTGCATGTTGTCGAAACTATCCACACAAACGCTAACAGGCAGTATACCAGCATTGTCTGTTTCGACATTGCCAAAGCTTTCGACAAAACATTAATTCCTGGAGGAATTTGCTAAGCTGGTGCGACTTGGAATCTCAACCCAACTTTTGGCCATCATCAATTCGTACCTCACTCTAATCGTTCCTTTCATGTACGAATTGATCAAACTCTCTCTTCTGTCCGACCAATCAGAGCCGGGGTACCGCAAGGAGGAAACCTGAGCCCCCTGCTGTTCAACATCTTCATCAACGATATTCCAAGCATTCCACAAGTCAATCTCGCGATCTTTGCAGATGACACTGCACTGATAACGCGAAGCTGTTCACCACAAAACTCCATCAACACGCTGCAAAGCTACATCAAACACAGCCTTGAGCACTGGCTCGTCACTTGGAGAATCAAAATTAACGCGACCAAGAGTGCAGTCTGTATCTTCAAACCAAACTACCAAGAATTGAATCCAAATTTCTCCCTCAAAATCTTCCAACGAAAATATTCCTTTCCAGCGCTCTGCAAGTTATCTGGGAGTCACACTCGACGAACACCTAACTTACAGAGAGCATATTGAAAACAAAATTGCTAAAGTCAACAAAACTTATCTTTCCCTCCTCCCCCTTCTCGGAAGAAAATCCCACCTCTCCACCTTCAATAAACTACTGATCTACAAACAAGTCATTGAACCGGCATTTTTGTGCGCTAGCCCTATCTGGGGCGCAGCGACAAAATGCCATACACAGACCAAGTTTTCCAAAACAAAGTCCTACGTTGCATTGTTAAAGCTCCTAGATACGTCCAAAACCAGGTAGTTCACCACAATCTCAGAGTCTCTGGCGTTGCAGAGCAAGTTCGAAAACTCAGTCAAAATTTCTACAAGAAAAACTCTAACAGACCTTGTATGAGGAGCACCGACCAAACTTATGCTTTGACCTCGTTCTCCTATCACGGAAAACGCAGGGCAAGGCACCTTCTACTTGACTCCCAACGAACCAGGTGGAAGAAAGCGAGGTATGTTGTTCGCCAAGTCGGGGTATCCTAGAGTCTTTCACTCCAAAATTTCTAATTTCTTTAGTTGAAGTACTAAACTTCAACGCTTTACCCCCACTTGGTCTCGGTAGATGGAGCCACAGCTGCCCACTTCGATGAGCAGAGGTGGTCTCGTCTGCAGATTCTGAGCCGGCCAATGGAAATCCTAGAGGCTAGCTTTTGGCTCCCCTCTGCCCCCCCCCCCCCAGACGTCAGCACAGTTCTAGCAGAGCCCAGTTGCTGAGTCATTCTATCTCTGTTATGTACTCTAGAAATCCCCACCTTCAATTTAATTCTTAAATTCTTAATCTTTAAAACTTTAACTTCAGATCTACTTAACAACTTAATTTTTACTAAAACTTGCCACGTGGTTGAAACAGCTCTATGAGAGCTGTTTCAACCACGTGGCACTCTCTTAGTAACGAGCCTTAGCAACGGTTGCTGGTGGTCAAACAACTCATAGATAGGCCATTGCTATACACGTTGTACGTTGCTTCAAAAATATTAATTTAAACTTTAAGTAATAATTATGTCATCTAAATATTTTCAGGATATGGATGATCGAGCTAAAGCTCGATCGAGAACAAATAAAGAATATCGAGCTAAAGCTCGATATTCTTTATTTGTCATGATATTAATAATTTTAAAATGTTTTATATTTGCGAAAATGTAATGTAATGCGAATCCAAATTGTGAGTTGGATTTTCATATGCTTACACCTTATAAAGAGCTAAGACAATATTGGAAAGTCTTGAAAAGTATGTGTGTGTGGAGGGGGGGGGGGGGGGGGCAACTGTTTAACATTTGCTTATGCCAGGGTTATTTTAAATGAAAAATACGCATAACATTAAAAAGTCTTGAAAAGTGTGTGTGTGTGTGTGGGGGGGGGGCAACTGCTTAACATTTGATTATGCCAGGGTTATTTTAAATGAAAAATACGCATAACATTAAAAAGTCTTGAAAAGTGTGTGTGTGTGTGTGTGTGGGGGGGGGTTCACTGCAAACTTTCCTGTGCTTCAAATTTTCAGTATTCCAATCTTTTCTGTTGATTCTTAAAGGCCATTCTTTGCTTCTTTTAACAGACAAGTCCTTGATTTTATTCCCTTTATTTTCAATTATTCTAGGGAATGAAAAAAATGATACAATTAATTACGGCACAAATCGCCAGTATCAAATTCAATTACTTTATCTTAAAGAAATTATGATTATATATGATATCGGCCGGATATAGTTTTAATAAAACGACTTTTTAAAAAAAAATTCACACCAAAACGTATCCCGGCGCTCTTCACTAAGACGTCTTTTTGACTCATTTCCTCTAATTAATACAGCAGGGAGTCTAAAAAAAGATTTGCTGTCTCGATCAGGACGATTTCCGCATTTGAAAACACCACAAGCGGGCATAATGACAAATATAAAATTTTGTAACACTATACACGGCAGTATATCTACAATTGACTCAAACGCAAAGCCAGCAATATTTGACCACCAGCAACGGTTGCTAGGTGGTAGCTTGGCGGTGTGACGTCAGGTGAAAAAGCTCTATTTCTCGCCCTTTCCACCCTTCTTCCAGCCGAGTAGGCACAAACCATTTCCAGGACCCACCATCAAGCTGACCCATCACTCTAGCTGAACACAGTGGAGCACACCTGCAGACCAGCATATTGCTATCAAAAACAACACCTTCGGTCTGACATGACAATTTCGATCTGGGGGATGAGTCTCCTAGAGGCAGGTACCCCGAAACCAAACGTCATGGACTTGGACTTGATAAAACAGTTTACAAAATTTGAAGATAAATCAGAAAAATAAGACTATTATTCTTTAAATAATCTAACAGAAATTGTATATAAAATTTTTCACAGATAATAGCATAATTATCAGAGGCTTTACCAACATAGGTAATAACAAAAGATCTTTGTAAATCATTAATGGAATGTTTTATATTATCAATATTATATATAGATCTAGACAATTTAATACTACTAATAGCATTTTTAATAAATTCTAATAAAGTAAATTTCCACATATTAAATGCCTCATATAGTCAGACATATAGCCCCTGATAGTCAGACCATATTTAGAAGCTAATTTATATATATATAACAAGGTCAAGATTCATTGATTCTAAAACTTTAAAAGAATTATTACAAGATGGTATCCTGAATTTAGTGCCAAATGACATAATGGTTCTTAACGTATTCTCTTTAACTATACCCAAGTCTCCTGTAACTATATGCCCTAAGTCTGGATTTAAAATTTTAGCATATTTGTTTACTTTACAAATACATTCATTATCTACAATTGACATAGAATCATGATCTATAGAGAGAGATTGTGAAATTTCATTATAATTAAATATAGATCTACCGATAGGATTGTTGTATTTAAAAGTCTTTGAAACACTCAAATCTCCAACAGGCAATAAATGTTTGAACTTGTTAAATAGATGACCAAAATTTATAGAATTATAAATGGGATGCTTGAAAGAAATTACACAATAAGAATTAGCAGACATATTATTATTATGACATTGTTTAAGTTTTAAATTTAATTTAAATATTTAGATCTTGTAATGAGCAAAACATATAAAATAAGATTAAAATGTTCATTAGCAAGATTTAATTTTAAGAAAATGGCATAAACTTTATTTAAATGTTTTTTCTTTACTGCAAAAACCTAGGATTTTATAAATTTCAATTGAAAAGTGCTATTAAATTGATTATGTAAACAAATTATCTCAGCTTTATAATCATGTAAGGATTTTCCTTTGCCATGTTTAAATCTTTTGAATTTGACTGATTTACTATTATTTAAATGGGGTTTCAGAAAAAGGTGATTAAAAATAGAATAATTATTATCTACAAAATTATTTCTTACAATATTACCATTTAGATATATTTGATTTAATCCATATGGAAAAAATAGTACAATTTGATTTAATATATTAGTTTTCAAAATAAATCCTATCTGCTGTATTTGTTTTTATATCCAAAATATGTTTATTAATATTTTTAAAACAATTTTTAGCAAAATGTTTATTTTCTATTTTATTGGAAGTAGGAAGAACATTATTATTGAGGATATATTTTTTGATGTGATCTCTGTGGACATTCATACGTAGATGAATGGGATTACTAGTTTGTGCTATATGTGATAGATTGCAAATGTTACAAGATAGTCGGTAGATGCAATTAAAAATGTAACAAAAAGGCAGATATATATATATATTGCACAGAGAGACCAAATATTTACATTCAGCTTTGCTTGAGCTTAATAAAAGTAATGTTGATTTAAACACTTTTTGTTAATTTCATTTATAACTGGGTTTTCACTAGTATGATTTTCATAAGTGAAGGTTTATTCAAATGATTCTTGTGAGTAAATGCTCTCTGACATATTTAACACAGATGTTTTTCACAGAGTTATAACTTCTCACTACAAATTCTTTCTAATATATTTTACACACAAAAAAAAATTCTTTCACACCAGTGTACACAGACTTGATAGATTCAGATAACTTTTGAAAATGTTTTTCTGCATTTTACATACAAAATTTGGCTGTGTTTAGGCAACCTGCAAGTATGGTCATGGATAGAGGTGCAGTAGAAAACCTGCAAGTGCGCTTCCGTCAAATTAATCAGATGGTTTCCGTCTTCCAGTGAAGATATCATATTCTGTTTACTAATGCTGGCCGGCATTATGCTGACTGCAGTATATGAAATTCTCATATATTTTAAAATTTAAACCTTTTTTTATAGCCAAGTTATGCAATATGTTTGCCTGTAGCTGTAATATAAGAATAAATATTTTAAAAATTCATTGGACAGATTTTTTCAGCTAACTTGCAAGATTGAAAATAATTTCAATATTTTCCAGAAAATCCCCACTTCTAAGAGCTAAAAAACCCAACATTTTCAGCATCTATGTTATTGTTATATGCATTGGTGAGAGCTTGAAATAAAATCCGTTCGTTTCAACTATGATATCTGTAGTTTATTTTTAAGAGCTTTTTTTTCTGGAAAAAGAAAAATTATAATATAAATATGTTCTATAAGATTTTTTTTTTTTTTTACAAATTTTAAACTTTATGCAAAAGGAATAGCAGAAAAAAATAATATAAGAATCGTAATACTAGTCAGGATTCTAAATAATTTATTGTTTATTATATGCATAAAAAGTACATTATTAAGTATAATATTATAAGAACAAATTTCAAAATGATTATAAGAAATAAATTATTAAATATTATATTCAAATTCGTTTAAAATACTTACAAATGGGAAATATTTCTGCAACTTATAAGAAAATAAAATTAATAATAAAAAGAAAAAATAAATTATTCATTTTATTCTATGCATAAAAAATTAATTATTAAATATAAATATTATAAGACAAAACTAAATGAGAGACCAGTTTATAAATATAACCTTTATTAAAAATCTATATAAATAAAATTGAAAATTTGTTTGTCTGTTTGTCCCATCATCAAGGATCAATGGCTAAACCGAATTTGATGAAATTTTGACCTAGCTCTTAGATTGTGCAGAAATTTGTCGAGCCCTGCCATAACCACAGTTGTAGGTAGCCTAACCACTTCGACAAAACGTTTCTCATGAGTATGATGATTATTAAAATAAGCTTAGTGAGAAATTGCTTTCAAACATATTTCACAAAAGGTTTTTCATTAGTAAGCAAGAGTAAATGCTTTTTAATTTACTTTTATATACAAATGTTTTCTGGCATACTTCACAAACAAAAGGCTTTTCACAAGTAGATGCGAATTTAAATTGCTTTTTTATCTGAATGTTTTCTGGTATATTTCAAAACAAAAGGCTTATCACCATTCTGTATAAGTAAATGTGCATTAAACACACTTATATATAGGTATAAATGCTTTTCTATATATTTCATAAACAAAAGGCTTTTTTACCAGTATATATCAGTAGATGGATGTTCAATTTGCTTTTCTGTGTAAATGCTTTCTGGCATACTTCACAAACAAGATGTATTCATGAGCATGAATACGTAGATGTGAATTTAAATTCCTTTTCCATGTGATTGTTTTCTGTCATAATTCACAAACAAAAGGCTTTTTTCATCAGTATGAATCAGTAGATGTGAATTTAAATTGATTTTTCATGTCTGAATGTTTTCTGGCATGTTTCACAAACAAAAGACTCCCGGCCGTCCAAATAGTTACTTTGCACCTTTCTGGTAGGACGGACGGTCTGTGTCTCAACAACAACAAATACAAGCCTTTTCACTAGTAAGAATAAGTAGATGTGAATATAAACTGCTTATATGTATGAATGTTTTCTGGCATATTTTACAAAAAGGTTTTTCACCAGTATAAATAAATAGATGTGAATTTAAACGGCTTTTTCGTCTGAATGCTTTCCTATACTTCAAACAAAAGCCTTTTCACCAGAATGAATACGTAGATGTGAATTTAAATGGCTTTTATTTGTGAATGTTTACTGGCATATTTCAAAAAATATGATTACTGGCATATTTGCTTTTTGACAATATGAATAAATAGATGTGAATTTAAACAGCTTTTTTGTCTAAATATTTTATGTCATACATCACAAACAAAATGCTTTTCAACAGTATGCATCAGTAGATGGATATTTAATTGGATTTTCTGCAGGGGTAGAAATTAGAAAAATGAAGTCACTGGTCCGGACCAGTGACTTCATGACTTCAGTGGCCTGCAACCTTTGTTACTGGTCCGTACACGGGACTTCAGTAAATTATAAAATAAAATAAATTACATGTGGAATGTTATTGTGTGGATTTCCATAAATTCCATACCTAGTTCAATTAAAAATTAGAGATTCCGTAAAAAAAAAAATTTAAATAAATAAATAACAAGTTATCGTAAAACTATGGTAAAAGCCTCTCTTTCTGCGCCATAAATGAAAATTGTCTGCAAATTCCCCCCCTCCCCTTTATAAACTTAGCTAGTGTGCATTATCAATGCCTTCTTTGTAGGAGAGCTGTCAGGTCTGCATTGTAACTACAGGCGCTAGTTAATTTCTCACCCCTCATCCCCCACCCAGTGAATCCGATGACTAAACAAAAAGGCGATAGATAGGGCGCTCATGATTGAAGTGACTTGTTCTGCGCTCCTTTTCGAGGTCTACATGTGATCGAAATTTTGTATTTTCACCTGACCGACAATACCAATGCTTAAACCAGAGCCAAGACCGAAGAAATTTATAAATGTAGAATGAATTCGGCCTGAAGATAACTGTATCTCGACGGGGCCGAAATGATTTGTATTCAAATATGTTAAAAAGAAATTTGTGAAAATTTTGTACGGAGAATTGACCTTATTTTCTTAAACATTGATCTTTAGATAGTTGAAATAAACGGAATAAGTTCATGTATTCAATTTAAATCCATTGAAAAAAAATTCAGAATAAATATATTCGGCCCAGTCGTAATGGACGTTTAAAAAAAAAAAAAAGACTTAACCCGGCCCGAAACAGTAGAAAACTCACGTCCAGCCCAGGCCAAAGCCCAAACCCGTGCAGAGCTCTATCCCCTTTTAATTCTTAATAAAATTTCCATTTGCTGTAATAGGCGGGAGTACGTAACAAAATTGAATTTTTGGTATGGATTCTTCTATTTTCAGCCAGAAGTATTTTCTTTTCTTCCCCACTTTAGTTTCAACTTTAAAACTAATACATTTACAATTCATTCATGGCATTTGTTCCAGTTGTCTGATAACTGAAGTTAAGGTATGAAACATCTATTCAGTTCAAAGTGTGTCAATGAGGTTTAAACTGCTTAGGGACAAGAGGATTTATATGATTATTTATTTACCAAACGTTGGAAAGAGAGGAAGGAGATTCCTTACATCTGTTACCCCTCTGCACCCAGTTTATTCCCGTTTCATCCCTTCCCATTTCGTCCCTTACGCTACCCTTTTTGAAAATAGTAGCATTTCATCCCTTATCCAAAGTACACCTGTTTTCCACCTTTTCTCCCAACTGAGAGGGGTGCAAATGACTCCGTAGGGCATGAGTTCCGAGGAGCTCCGTCCCTCTTGCAACCGCTTTGAACATTGTATTGTGATTGCAGGTGTCTCAGAGGGAGTAGATCCAAACGACCTTCGCCAGTCGTGATACTGGTTAACTGTGATACTAGTGTTGAGAACAAATTAAAAATATTGCTTGTAAATATGTTGTTTGGCGTTATTTAAATATATTTAAATAATTTAGATAGAGTACATTCTATCTTGTCATATATCCCTATGAAATGGATACTTATAATTGTTTTGTAGTACAATGAATATATATGTTTATGTAGTGGTTGTTGTGCAAACCCGTAACTGACGAACAGAATCGAAAATTTTTTAACATATCACTTTCTCTAGTATTGTAAAGTACTCTTTAGTAGCAAAAGTATTATAACTGAGTGAAACATTACAACTCTTATTTTTGACCGTTTCACAAGTTTGAATTTCAATATAATGTTTTCAGGGTCATATATGTGTATATATCAGTAAGTGTGTACAGTAGCATAGGCAAAGGGGGGGGGGGGGGATAAGAGTCCTACCTCCTCTTGCTTGAAAAATTACATAAACGAAACTTAGTATTTTCAACATTCCAAGATCCTGGCTATGTGTATGTGTGTAGATCATAGCTCAAAGAGCCTAGAAGCGATTGGGTGTGTAAAGGCCATACAAAAGGGCTTTACACACACAGACATAGCCAGGACACCTTTACACACACATAGACATATGTAAAGGCCGTGTGTCAAAGGTCTGCACGAGTCAAAAATATAGTTTCACTTTCACCCCACCTGACAGAGTCAATGCTTAAACCCGGCCCGAGCTCGAAGAATTTTACCCGAGCCCAGCCTAG
Organism: Amaurobius ferox; assembly: GCA_951213105.1. Taxonomy (NCBI): domain Eukaryota; kingdom Metazoa; phylum Arthropoda; class Arachnida; order Araneae; family Amaurobiidae; genus Amaurobius; species Amaurobius ferox. The sequence goes on from OX578155.1 coordinate 39,433,450, forward strand.
CTATGTTCAAAGACCATTGAATCTCGGCCCAGTCCAGCCCGAAATAATTTATATTCAAATGTGCTAAACATCGGAATTTGAAAGGTTTGAAAAACGCAGAATTTTTTTAAAACAACACAACCCACCCGAATTTTATTGGGCTTTGTTGGGTTTTAGTAGGTATTTTCCAGAAACTCTTAAATTTTGATTTCCTCATATTTGTTGTACCTAAATTGATCATTTACTAGTGAAAGCTGGGGAACATTTGTGGAAAATGTTGAGTGCAAATTTGTAAAAGTAATTAATAATGTAACTAGCTTTCAAAATTTTCTTCAAACTCAGACCAAGTTCGGGAACTGGAACTTGTGAGCCAAACCGGTAAAAATCTGAAATTTTGGCCCATGCGAGTAATTAAAAAAATATTACATCCGATTTTTTTAGCCATTTTTATACGAAATTCCATATTTAAACTTTTAAATTCAGAAAAAAAAAAAAAATAATTTCGTAGTTATGAAATAGTTAAATAATTTAGCAATTATGAAAAAGAAAACAATGATGAAATTTTAACATGAAAATGATGAGTTCATATTACTTGATAAAATAACTTCAAAAATGACCGAAATATTGCGATCAAGATAATTTAGAAATTACTTATAAATAATTAAACAAATTTAAATGAATAAAAAACCACCTAAAGTTATCGCTTAAATTAAAGAAAAATTAGTAGCCTGCAGTCTTAATAATAATAAAAGCAGAATTTTATATCAAATGGTCATTCAACATAGAAATATAAAAAAAATGAAATGTCAATATCAGAAAATTTGAAAACAAAGAAAATGACATGCAAAATCGGAAATAATTGGTGATTTCACTAAAAAATAAGACCTGAAAAATTCTAGAATGATCAAGTAGGGAAAGGAGTTTAAAATTGCCTCAAAAGTATTTAAGTGCTTCAAGGTAAGTGAAATTTTTAGGATGTCCTGAAAAACATATGAAATTTAGGATGTCATGAAAAGCCTAAAATGGAAAGCAGTAAGATTTTAAAAAAAGTTAGAAAATAATTAGTCACTATAAATGTTTAAAAATATTCAGAAAATGAACTGGGAATAAAATTTGGAAAACTCTAAAAGTTAAAAAAATAAAGGATACTGACAATGACTTAAAGAAACTTAAAATCAGAAAATGTGAAGAAAATACCTTAAATAAGAAAAACCAGATACCAGAAACTAGAAGATAGTACTAATAAATACAACCAAAAGGGAGAAGATAGTACTAATAAATGTATTAATATTACCTCTATAAAAAGTATAAATATTTGTGAATTTTTGCCAGTTTTGTATTTTGTGGGCAAATCTTTTGAATCTACACTGATAATATCTGCAAATAAGTCACCAAGTTTGCCAAATTGATTGCCAAGCGTTACACACAGATTAAGAGAGGAGTTTTTCTTATATATGAATGACTATTGGTGAATTTTCAGTCCTTAAAATACACAAGTATCTTCTCTTATGAATAGAACAAATTAGATCCACAAGAATGATGTTAGCAAATTTATAGCATAATATTGTATGAAAAGTGAACATATTTCTCGATAGTTTATACTTTTTTTATTTTTATGTAATATTTTTGATAAATTTATTAGAAAAACGTGCAATATCCTGAGAATGGTTCACGCTAGCCTTAAGTTTATGTCATTTTTACTTTCCCTGCAATACATAGTAATCTATAGGGAAAGTATTGGAGTCGTGTCGAAAATCGCAACTCGTGTTTTCGACGGATTTACACATTTCGAGACGTCTAGAATACGAAAAAACTATTTTTTGCATGACGTCTGTGTGTCTGTCTGTGCAATGTATGTATCCACTCTAACTCAAAAACTAATGAACCGAATTTCATAAAATTTGGTAGGTAAGTCACTTGGATGTGACACTAGATTAGTTTTTGGTATGGTTCGTAAAAACAGAATCCGCCTTTTTTTGCGAAATGGCCCTTAAAAATTTCATTTATCCACTCTAGCTAAAATACTAACCAAATTTCACAAAATTTGGTAAAAAAGTTACTTGTTGGATACTCCGGTGCTGAATAGAATCTGGTACGATTCAGAAAAGAAAAAACCACCTTTTTTTATGAAATGGCCAACAAAAAATTTCATGTATCCATCCTAGCTAAAATACTAATTGACCAAATTTCACAAAATTTGTTAGATAAGTTACTTAGCAAATCACTGCTCGGACAAAATCTTTTCGAAAAATATTTAAATATTGAAATCATTTTATATATTCATAATGTGCACCATATTTTTATTTTCAACAAAAGAAGTAAAAAAATTGTTTACATATTTAACTATTAGGTTTGGAGATATAAACGTCCAAAGGGTTTACATTTATCTTACCACTTTGATTAAGATAGCTAGTATTTTAAAAATAAAAACTATAATACTGTTCTGGAGTAATATAATCTCGTAAAATAAAGCTACAAAATGTAATGTCTAAAGAAAATAATTTTGAGCTTTTCTATCACTTATCAATTATTAATGTTATGTCAGTTAACAAATACTTTAAAATAATATGTCACTCATGGCATTTTTGAAAGAACGCTTAACATTTCTTTGAGACAGAGGCACATTTGTATGTAATGAAAAAATGACCTAAATGTCAAAGATATTGTCGAATCGAAGGCAGATTGGGAAATTGCAAGTAAATTATTCTAAATAGAAATTAAAAATGTTCGTTCGGACAATTAGAAAAATATGTCAATGATTGTTAACCATCTTCGTGAGAAAATTTTTCTGGTCATTAATTTTTCGAGATGTTCATTCAATGATGTCTTCATTAACAATAAAAAAATTCTTATTATGGGACCTACTCATCAGCCATTTTAAATTGCAGTATACGTGACCTTCATTTTACCCCCCTAAATATTGAGTTTTGTATAGCGAGAATAGAGAACTTCTTTTTTGGAGCTTTAATTTAATTATGTAATAGAATGTTTTGAATGACAATGTCATTTAGAATACTATAGGAATTTGCACGTGATGGTAAATTTTAAGTTTCTTTATAATGTATTTTCAATACAGAAACGGGAATACTGCTAGTTATGTATAAAATAGATATAGACGAACATAGATCTTCCCAAAGGGAAATTATCTTTACTGTATAATTTTTTGAAAAATTAAAGCCATTCCAAATGGAACGGCTGCAAGGGGAACAAATCTCAGCCCCTCCAACAAGCGAGGAGAGCTGTGAAGAGACTATTGGGAAATGCACACAATTTTCCCCTCTACCAACAGGTGAGGATCACAAGATAATTAGGAGGGGGTGCAGACTGGATGAAATAGGACATCACCCTGCACCCACCCATAGATCGGAATTCCGACAGGTTCGGTCCTTTATCAGACTCTGCAGTGGCTGTAGGGGTGGTGTATGAATATGCAGTTACCGCACTTCATCGTGAGGCAGTTGCTTCTAATTTATTACTGTTGTGCGATGTAATTGAGCACACATGCTAAAGAATATAATGTGAAAAAAAAATTCTTAGGAGGACGGGTAAAAAATGTAAATAGCCGTTCTCGAGGACGGGCTAGATTTTACAGATTTCCCAAAGCCTGGTAGGGAGTCAGAATTGCCAGATGTCTTGTGGTGAGGGGGGGGGGGGGGGGGGGGGAGAAATGGGGTGACAAAATTACAAACACAGAAGCAGTATTATTTACTTTCCCCAGACTGTTGAATATCGTCTTTGTTTATATAAATGCTGAAGGGAACAGGGGAAAATTTAATTTACGAGAGGGAAATGAGAATAAAAGGTTACTAGTCCGACGGGCCAAAATAATTTATATTCTGCTAATCCGTTGAGTGTTTTTGCGGTCCCTGACCAACGGACCACAGTTAATTTCGAGCCTAGTTCTGTGGAAATGCTTTCAGATATACTTCACAAACAAAAGGCTTTTCAGCAGTATGAATAAGTAGATGTGAATTTAAATGGCTTTTGTTCGTAAATGTTTTCTGGCATATTTCACAAAAAGGATTTTCACCAGTATGAATAAGTAGATGTGAATATAAATAGCTTTCATTTCTGAATCTTTGCTGTCATATTTTTCAAAAAGGCTTTTCACCAGTATGCATCAGTAGATGGATATTTAATGGACTTCTCTGTGTAAATGCTTTCTGACATACTTCACAAACAAAAGGTTTTTCACCAGTATGAATACGTAGATGTGCTTTTAAATGGCTTTTATTTGTGAATGTTTTCTGACATATTTCACAAACACAAGGCTTTTCACCAGTATGAATAAGAAGATGTGAATTTAAATTTCTTTTCGTTGTGAATGCTTTCTGGCATACTTCACAAAAAGGCTTTTCACCAGTATGAATAAGTAGATGTGAATTTAAATTGCTTTTATCTCTAAATGTTTTCTGGCATATTTTACAAACAAAAGGCTTTTCACCAGTATGAATACGTAGATGTGAATGTAAATAGCTTTTATTTCTGAATCTTTGCTGACATATTTTACAAAAAGGCATTTCACCAGTATGCAACTGTAGATGGATATTTAATTGGCTTTGCTGTGTAAATGCTTTCAGACATACTCCACAAACAAAGGGCTTTTCACCAGTATGAATACGCAGATGTGAGTTTAAATGGCTTTTTTTTAAGAATGTTTTCTGACATATTTCACAAACACAAGGCTTTTCACCAGTATGAATACGTATATGTGAATTTAAACGGCTTTTTACTTTAAATGTTTTCTGGCATACTTCACAAACAAAAGGCTTTTCACTAGTATGAATAAGTCGATGTGAATTTAAACTGCTTTTCACTGTGAATGCTTTCTGGCATACTTCACAAACAAAAGGCTTTTCACCAGTATGAATAAGTAAATGTGTATTTAGGTTTCTTCTCTGTGCAAATGTTTTCTGGCATATTTCACAAAAAGGCTTTTCACCAGTATGAATAAGTAGATGTGATTTTAAAGAACTTTTATGTCTAAATGTTTTCTGGCATACTTCACAAACAAAAGGCTTGTCATTAGTATGAATAAGTAGATGTGAATTTAAGTGGCTTTTATGTTTGAATGTGTTCTGACATACTTCACAAACAAAAGACTTTTTACCAGTATGAATAAGTAGATGCGAGTCTAAATCCTTTTTTCGTTTGAATGTTTTCTGGCATATTTCACAAACAAAAGGCTTTTCACCAGTATGAATAAGCAGATGTGAATTTAAATGGCTTTTCTTTGTGAATGTTTTCTGGCATACTTCACAAACAAAGGGATTTTTACCATTATGCGTTAGTGTATGGTCATTTAACAGATTTTTACATGCAAATGCTTCCTTACATATTTCACAAACAAAATGCTTATCAGTATGCATTATTAGATGGCTATTTAATCTGTATTTATCAGTATATGCTTTGTAACATAATTCACAAAGGAAAGGCGTTTCAACAGTACGCATAAGTAATGTGTATTTCAATTAAATTCCTTTGCGAATATTTTCTAGTATACTTCACAAAGTAAAAGCTTTTTACCAGTATGCAAAAATAGGTGTTAAGTGGTTTTATGCTTTCTAGTATATTTCATAAACACAAGGCTTTTCAGCAGTAGTCCTTTTATCTTGTCTGCGAATTTCAACATTTTTAAGATTCAAATAATTATCCTCCTGTGTGAAGAAATTTATGTTCATGTAAATGGCCTGCTGTTGTTAATACTTCCTGCAGCTTTTCACATTTTAGCAATTCTCCTCCTGAATGAATAAGTTTATGTTGATTCAAATTACTTATATAAGTTTTCAGATATTTGCGACGGGCTTTTTTAAATGTGCACAAATGTTTATTGAATTACCATTATGTATCCACTTTTTCTGACATATTTAACCATACCAATAATTTGCAACCGTTCATAAGTTGTTCGATTCAAGTTACTTGCATTTAAAAATATTTTGTAACAAACTTAACTTTATAAAAGTATCTTTCACAAATATTGCCTGCATGAGTTACAAGATTCTCCCATTTCTTCTGTTTGCAATGTTCTATTTATTCTAAAGATTTCAACTTACAATACAAGAGTCTACGGAGAGAAAAGAATCCCAACGGACAGGGACACGAAGACAGAATACCATATTCTTCTTCTTCTAGGTTTCGATTGAAACCGACTTTTTACGGCACGAGGGGATAAATAGCACCGAACCCACTCCGATTCGACCAACCGCTACTGACGTGATGCGTTTGACGTAGCCAATGACGTAGGGTACACGTTGATTCTGGTTAGCGGAGATTTTATTTAGCATTCGCCGCAAATTTATGTTTCGTGAATTTTTTCTTTTTGAGAAATATGAATATTGATCCAAAGCTTAAGGATGGACCAAACACTTCACAAGCCAAAAACTCACAGAAAACGGAAAAGTTTTCTAAAATGTGCAATTGCAAAAATATATTTTCCAGTAAATCTACCTTTTACAGACATAAAAAAAAATGTTCACCAGTTGCTGAAAAAACAAATTATGTTTGTAAAGAAATAAATTGTAATTTTACAGAACTGATTTCATGGCATGGAAGAAAAAATCTGATGTGGGCAACACATGACTTTCCTTATATGATGTAATGAATTTACTACTTTTACAGTAAAAAAAATAGGTTTTTCTTATAGTAGATACTAATACTATTTCCAAGATATTGAAGTTTCGACAATTAGTCGTCATTTTCATTGATTTAGCGTCATTTTTATCCATTTGGCGGGATTTTCGTTAATTTGGCAACATTTAAAAAAGTGGCCAAGTTGACGACATTCCGCCAAAATCTCGTCGAGCGTTATGCACTAAGAAATAAGTTATTCTTACAGCAGATAAATGACTATTGGCGTACAAATACAAAAGTGTATGTTTCGCAATAGGAATTTTTTTTTAAAAATGTACAATATCTCGAGAACGGTTCATGTTAGCGTTCTAAAATTTATGTCAATCGTTTTCTAATGAAAAATTACATAAGAAATATCTATTTGTGTAACTTTGTTAGTGGTTTTGATTTTTTGACAATTTTGTCAAAATTTCATTCGAAAATTTAGGGGGGTTCTGAACATTCGATTGCGTATAAAAACAATAGGCTTCCAGTGTTTATGGATTGTGATTTTTGTACCAAATTTGGTTTGAATCGGTCCATTCGTTCGTCAGTTATCGTCTCCACAGACTCACTGACACACACATACACACACACACACACATAGACATCACTTCAAAAATGTTTGATTCGTGATCAGGGATGCTTGAAACGTGCTCTCCCGTCGAAAACTCGAATTCAAATTTTCGACCCCGTCACAATACTTTTCTTATACATTATGTATATAAGGAAAGTAATAAAACATGATAATGATTTTCAAAATTATTTAGGTATGTTCGCATTTTCATAATTTCTATTTCAATAAGTTTTATTTATTGGTGAATAAAATAAAATAGTTTCACATAAAAATACAAAGAATGGATGAAATGCATGAGATTTTTAAATGTTACCTATGTAACATGAATACAAGATATAGCATATTCTCATAGATTTGAAGATATACCCATGCATTTGTGGAAGATTTTCTGTACTACGTACTACAAGCTACAACAATTTTTGCCAAAATAAAACAATGACATAATAAATTGAAACTATCAATAAGCCCCAAAAATATCAATAATAATAATGACCGTAACTGATATAATCCAGTCAAAAATGCAATATCAATGAAATGTATTTCATACGTATACATATCTTTATTATTTAAATCGGAAAAGATTTAATAAAACTCTTCTACTGCATAAACACATTGGATTTATATCCATTGCTAAGTGACATAACATAATTTTCTTCAAATAAATTGGTGGAAGAAATATAGTCTGCATAATGCTATCTCTATGGAAGGTTTAATTGTTCGTTTTTAATTAATATCTTAATATTTAGATAACCCCTGGTCTTAGAAACTCGAAACATGTACTACATTTTAAGTGGGGTTATTCCAATGTTACCCATAAAATTTCATTAAATTCGGTTCAGCCATTCTCTCGTGATAATGATACAGACAGACAGATTTTCAATTTTCTTTATATCGATTATGCAATTGCTATGTCAAAAATATAAAATAACATAAATATGCACATAAATGTAAAGTCTTGTGCAAATACAAATTTTAGTACATTTCTACATAAGCTGATAATGTATAAGTAAGAAAGTAAATAAGTAAAGCAGTATAAGTAAGAAAATAACAAAAATACAAAATTGAGTAAAATTTTTGAGTGGATAACAATTTCTTCCTAGCTATTGACATATTTACATTTACCAGCTGAAACATATCATTTATGAATGACTGATTCTGGATTAAAATTATCCAAATGTAGACTTTTAATAGATATAATGCAAGTTTACTCATTTTGCTTATTTTCAATCTATTTCTCTAAATCTATATAGATAAAATTGAAAATATGTCTATCTGTGTGTCTCAGTATCATGGGAGAACAACTGAACCGAATTTAAATGAAATTTGTAGATAGCCTTGAAATATCCTGACTTAAAATTTAGTCCATGTTTTGAGTTTCTAAGACCAGGGGATGCCCAGATATTAATTAAAAACGAACAATAATTAAACCTTTCATATAGCATTAAGCAGATGATATTTTTTCCGCCAATTTGTTTGAAGAAAATTTTATCATGTCATTTAGCAACAAATTTAAATCCAATTTGTTTATGCGGCAGCTGATTTTTATTAAATCCTTTCGAATTTAAATAATAAAAATATATATATAAAATAAATTTCACCGATATTGCAGTTTTGACAGGATTATATCAATTATGGTCTTCAGGTTTAAACATTATTATTATTGATATTTTCAGTTTGTTATGTCATTGTTTTATTTTTGCAAAAATTCTTGAATCTCATATATTGTACGTAGTACCGAGTAATCTTCTACAAATGCATGGGTATATCTTCTACTCAGTGGCTTATCCTGACTCTAAAAAGTGTGTGTGTGTGGGGGGGGGGCAACTGTTTAGCATTTGCTTATGCGAGGGTTATTTTAAATGAAAAATACGCATAACAATAAAAAGCCTTGAAAAGTAAGGGGGCCTGCCCCCCCCCCTCCCAAGCATACGCTGCTGCTTCTACTCTATGAGAATATAAGCAGTACAAGTATATTAGCACATATTTTGGCATATATTGGAATCAATTACGACCTTTTAGGTTTTAAGATTACGGAATTATTGATATTTTCAATTTATTACGTCATTTGTTTTATTTTGGTAAAGATTTTAGAAACTCATAAGTTGTAGTATGTGTCCTATACAGTTTTAGCTCTTTTATTTTGCATATATTTATTCAACTTCATATATTTTGTAAATTTGTTTGCAAACAAGACCAGGACATTTTATTCTTCAGATCGTGAAGACAATTTTGTATAGCTAGAACAGATATTCTTTAACTTCTTTTTAGGAGCATTAAATTAAATATTTTAATAGAATATTTTGATTAACAATGTCATTTAGTATATTATAGGAATTTGCACATGATTGTGAATTTTAAATTGAACTTGACAACTTGAATGTTGCAAAGAACTATGTTTCATTTTGACAATCTAATTAATGCATGACTAATAAAAGAAGATTGATTTTGTGAGTCGCATAATATAAACAAAGCAAATAATTTTTAAATTGCATCCATGTAAAACAATTTTTCAAATGGGGAAAATTGGTTAGGTTCCATTGACACATGGCTCTCAAAATGAATAAATTATATCTATATATCACATCTAGCCATCAATTATAGCGTTTAATATTCTATGCTATTCAATAATATGAAGGAGATTTAAATATATTTAAATCTCCTTGAATAATACCGAGATCGGCATTAAAACAAAATACTCCTTGCACAGGCGTAGTTCATTTTAAGCATCAACTATAACTTAGAATTTAATATTCTAAACTATCTAATAATACTGGTATACGATAGCAAATTTAACAGCTGAGTGATGATGAGTTCGTATTATAAACTACTATCTCCGTGCACAGGCGCAGTTCTCTGAAGCTACTATTGGTCGTCGATATTGACGTCGGGTGACGTCACATCATGACGCCGGAGTGGGTCCGGTGCTATTTATCCGCTCGTTTTACGGCAGCACTGCTCACAGTAGGCATATGGCTGCCTCTATCTACTATACCATATTCAAGGTTCACTCCCATAGGAACCTATGGCAACATTGTTAACCATGGAGTTAGAAGTAAGGAGGAAAATATCCATGTTGAGAAAACGCCAATACCATTTGAGACAGTAATTCAGGGGACGCTAGTGGGTTATACATTGTATGAAGTTCTACGGCAAAAATCTGGTTTGCATTGAATAAAGCTTATTTAAATTGTTTATTTCGAAGAAATGAATTAGCGGTTCAATGTACATTATCATTCAAGCAATGAAGAAAATTTCTATGCACTAATTGACGGGGAAAATAGTTGGGAAATATTTTTTTTTAATTTTAAAATAACTCATTCATTTGCGAGAAGTGTCATGCGCAGTGCGTCTAAACATGACGTCATTGGATGTGGCAAAAGCAGGAAAATGAAAAATTATTTCGAACATTGGCGCAATATTGGGCAATACTTTTGACAAAAAACTAAATTTTAAACAACACATTGAAACCACCATCAAAAAATTCCACACAGCCAGAGCCAAGCTATATCACATCCTACACTCACCCCATGTCAACTACTCAAACAAAATACTGTTATATAAAACTGTGCTTAGGCCTGTGTTGCTGTATGGATCCGCCGTCTGGGGTTTCACGCCCAAAACAAACCTAAATAAACTCCAAATCATTCAAAACAAAACACTAAGAAGCATTAGAAAAGCTCCCAGATTCTTAAGAAATGATGTCATTCATCGGGACTTTGGAGTAAATCCCATTAAAAAAGAAATCAAAAAACTTGCAATTAACTTTTATAACAATATCCCTCTTATTCCAAATCGTGAACTTCAAAATCTAAAAAGTTATGACCCACACCAGTGGAATTTTAAAAGAAGACCTAGGATAACAACAATACTAGAATAAACACTGCATATCAACATCTACTAAAAATCAAAATTGCCATCCATGAAGCCCAACAGTATTGAAAATGAACCAATAGAAAAGAGACAGGTTTTAAACCAACAGAAAACAACCTTCCCACCCTATTTTCATACTGCCTTCGGGTGCACAACAAGTATAGTGTATCATGCTCATATTCTCCGAGAGATACAGCCCACTGAGGCTAGGTGCTCTATTTAGCGACAAACGCAACGGATGATGGCGCAATATTGGGATGTCAATGATTTACATTTAGATCAACACAAGTTTTTAGAGGTATGTTTATTTTCTTCAATATAGTATGTAATTCTATTAGATAAATTAATTATTATTCAAAAACTGTCCCATCCATACTGTATAGATGGAATACATTCTTATGTATATATCGTGAAAATAGGCAATCATAACAATCGAGCTGATGTTCTGTTTATAGCTGAATGTGATGCTGACGTATTAGTTAATTTAGAGCATTTGCTGGTACAAATGATTGTTAAAAAAAAGTGTTTGTCAATTTACTTTAATGCATGTCGAACCATATTGTGTTTTCACTTTTAAACAAAATATGTATATTTTGATTTTACATGGATAGGGAAATTCAAAGATAATTTAAGTTTTTGTAATCGAAAATTTTTTCTATGTATTGAACAAAGGTACAGATAATTTGTTACATCATTTGTGCAATAGTATGAAATAAAATTATTTTATTTTAAATATACTTTTTAACTTTTAGAGTGTGTGTGGTTGTTCTGTGTTTTTATCCCGAAAAAGGAGATTGATTTTGTTTCTCATACTCATATGTTGCAAATTTTGTATCAAATTGCACATGTTACTTTACATTCATTTTTAAAGCATTTGAGCAATTTATTTTAAAAGATCTCCATTTGATTGGAAAAGTGTCGCATGTAAATTATATATACTCAGCATTGGAGTGCAGTAGCATTAATCACATTTAGAATATATATATATAGTAAATTCATATTTTATCAGTTTTACTAAAGAGTTGGAGTATTTGAATTCTTTTAGAATGGTCTGCTCTATCAAGATATCACTAACTAAATGTGTTACATCTTTTGGAGGTGCCAACTAATGATATATCATCATAGAGTGGAGTGGAGCGAGACCGTTTCAGGGCATGAAATGAAAAAGGGGTGTTGCATATGGGTCTGCTCTATCAAGATATCACTAACTAAATGTGTTACATCGTTTGGAGGTGCCAACTAATGATACATCATCATAGAGTGGAGTGAGACCGAGACCATTTCAGGGCATGAAATGAGAAAGGGGTGTTGCATATGGGTCTGCTCCATCAAGATATCACTAACTAAATGTGTTATATCATTAGTTGAAACATCCAAAAGATGTATCATCACAGAGTGGAGTGGAGAGAGACCGTTTCAGGGCATGAAATGAGAAAGGGGCGTTGCATATAATTACTTTGAAATTTTTTTCTTTTGGACCAGTTTCAGCTCATACAAAATTATGATTTCTTATTCAATATTTTTTTTTAAACAACTGTTATTATAAATGCTAGTGAGGCCCTTGAGTGTTCTGCACATAAGTAATTTAAAAACTGATTCATTCATGGAATATCTACTATAATAGAATACAACGCTCTATCACTGTCTGCATAGCCACAACACAAAAGGATGTATTATAACATCTATTGTTGTGTTGTAAATAAATAAAAATGAATTCAATATCCAGCTTCACTTTCAGTATCTCATGTCATACGCAACTTAAAGCACTAGAATTCTCCACTGTTGTAAAAATGGGTCCAATATCTGGCTTCATTTTCAGTATCTGAGGTCGTCATTCAATATAGAACTCCAGAATATTGCTCTTTCTATATAGATTTAAGGTGTTAAAATATAAAGCCACAAGTTATGGCAATATTAAGTACTGGGAGATGAATCGCCATACAATTCGTATTTCCAAGATTAACAGTGATTGAAATAACAATGACAGAAATCAAATAATGAAGCTGTCAAATATGGCTAATAGAATTTCATCATTACATTACCGTGTCAGAAATGAACGTGTAAGGGTTGTTGAGCACCAAAATTTGAACTAACATTGGGAAATAAATTATACACTAAAAAGAGGCATAGTATTTTAAAATCTTAAAATTCATACTATCATACTATTTCTTCTATGGTATATTTCTTTTAAACCCATAATTTGCATTATTTTTGCATACTCGATGAAAAGGATGAATACAAAACATAATTAAAAAATTTATAATTGCATTTAATTGCATTATTTGAAATGAAACAATCTCTACATACTAATTACCAAGTGTTTGTCAGTCTGTCACACTTTTCGGCACTTCCCGAATAGATAGAGACTTGTAATATGGTACACAAGTCAATCATTCGGGCGCGGTAGCCCATTGGTTAGCACGCTGGAGTTGCACTCGGTAGGCCCGGGTTCGATTCCAGCCACTCCCAAAACTGCCGCCGTGTTCACGCGGAATACGATCACGTTAAACATGTGGATCCGTAAGTCCTTCCGAGAGTTTGGTGGTAGGGGAAGGAGGGTACGGTCCCTGTGGTTGCCTCCCCCACTGGGTTCCGGTCTAAATTGAGTGGCACTTCCCGGCCGTCCAAACAGTTGCCTTACACCTTTCTGGTAGGTCGGACGGTCTGGGTCTCAACAACAACAAGTCAATCATTCGATAAAATCATCTGGAAAAATTGTATTTCCCAAATGTGTTCTGTAGAGAGGGTGCTTCACACCAAACCGTTTGAAAAGTGAAATGTCACAAAATCATGCTTTGCGATGAGAGACAGACTTCAAATTTAGTGTATAGGTAAATTTTTGAAAGGAAGAAAATGTGCAATTTCAGATTTCCAATATTTTCTGCTAAAGGGGGTGCCGCACACCAAAATGTTCGATTTGCTGAATAAATAAGAAACAGATCCTTTAAAATTTGATAGTGGTTTGAAATTTGGTATATGGTCTAACCATTTAATAAAAACACCCAAGACGAATATAGTTTTTCAAAAATGTTCGTTGAAGGGGGTGCTCCAGAGAAAAGCATTCGAAATGTGAATTGATAAAAAAACATGCTTTGGGATGAGATAGATTTTTCAAATGTGGTGTATGGGTAGATAGTTTGGAAGGAAGAAAGTGTACAATTTCAGTTTTCCATTATTTTCTACTTTAGGGGGTTGTTGTTGTTGAGACCCAGACCGTCTGACCTACCAGAAAGGTGTAAGGTAACTGTTTGGACGGCCGGGAAGTGCCACCCAATTTAGACCGGAACCCAGTGGGGGAGGCATCCACAGGGACCGTACCCTCCTTCCCCTACCACCAACCTCTCGGAAGGACTTTCGGACCCACATGTTTAAAGTGATCGTACTCCGCATGAACACGGCGGCAGTTGTGGCAGAATGCAATTCCAGCGCGCAAACCACGGGGCAAATTGCCACATCTCTTACACGAACAATGCTCAAAGATCCGCAAATCAGCGGGGACTCTGGAAATGGGTAGAACACCAAGAAATGGCATTTTGTACTGCCTTCAGGGTGGCCTCTAGATACAATAGGAAGTATCTCATTAGCACATTGGTCATCTGAGATAGAATCAGTTTAACCATCACATGTATAATATTCTTTTTCGTTCATTATCTGCGAATTTCAGCATCCAAAAATCCCGTCACAAGGCTTTTTTTGTATTATACTATGTAGTACGAATCACTATATTACTATGAATCTTTAAAGTGCACCGTAGACTAGTTTCGCATTATTTAATTCTCTTGCATAAGAGCGTAGGCAAGATCTAGGATAAGGGGGGGTCGACGATCGAATGTGGGTTTACACAACAGTACAAAATAATTTTTCAAATATAATTCCTAAGGAGAACTAATGTAATTGTTTAATTGTTCGGTAAATGATAATTTTTCTCCGATTTTCGAGTTATTTTCCAAAAACGAATGCATTCGAACTCAAAAGCATTCCAAACGAATGCATTCCAAAATGCATTCCAAAATGCATTTCTAATGCTTCTAAACGAATGCATTCCTGGGCAAAGACGGGGTAATCTAATAAAGTTTAAATTCCAAAGAATTAAAATATATTCCAAAAGCGAATAATATACTGAATTTAGACATTCTAGTTGCACGGTTTTCAAGTACAGATCGGGCTAGCTCGTTAAGATTTTAAATCCAATGAGCTAAGATATACCGCAAATGACAACGACATTTTAAACTTAGAACTTTCAGATACTCTAGAGTTATTCCCCCCAAAAAGTTAATTTCTATGTCGGGCCCAAAACGGGTTCGCCCGATACGGTTCAAAATCGAAGGAATTAAAATATTCCCCAGAAGATAAGGATGTACTAGATTTATATTTTCTAGTTATCTCGATTTTCCAGTTATTCTAAAAAAAACGAGTCCATTCCTATGTCGTTCCCAGGATGGGCTAACCGGATAACGTTCAAATCCAAAGAAACTTAAATATACCACAAAAGCCAACGACATGTTAAACTTAGAATTTTTAGCTATTGCGGTTCTCGAGTTATTCTTCAAAAACGAATGCATTCTTCAGCGGACCCACGACGGGCTAGCCCAATGGGGTTCAAAATCTAAATTAAAATCCATCCAAAAGGAAATGATATACTAAATTTACATTTTTTAGCTACGCCGTTTGATCGAGTTATTGTTGAAAAGCGAGTAAATTTCTATGGCGGGCCAAGACGGGCTAACCCGATAAGGTTCGAAATGCGATGAAATATAATATACTACAAAGGACAGTGATATATTAAATTTAGACATTCTTGATGCTCCGAATTTTGAATTAATCTCAAAAAATGATATATTACTCTTGTTGGGCTCAGGACGGGCTAGCCCGATGAGGTTCAAAATCTAAATTAAAATCCATCCAAAAGGAAATGATATACTAAATTTACATTTTTTAGCAACTCCGTTTTATCGAATTATTCTTGAAAGCAAGAAAATTTCTATGGCGGGCCAAGACGGGCTAGCCCAATAACGTTCGAAATGCTATGAAATATAATATACCACAAAGGACAATGATATATTAAATTTATACATTCTAGATGCTCCGAATTTTGAGTTATTCTCAAAAAATGATATACCCCTCTTGTTCGGCTCAGGACGGGCTAGCCTGATAAGATTTTTAATCCAAAGAGTTAAAATATATAGAAAATGACAAGCATTTGCTAAACTTCGAATTTTTAGATACACCTATTCTCGAGTTGTACCAAAAAGTAAAGTCATATTTTGGGCCCTGGACGGGCTAGCCCGATAAGTTTCAAAATCGAAAGAACTGAAATGTACCACAAGAGAAAACGTCATACCGAATTTCACGTTACTGTGATGAATGAACTTGATTATCTTGGATCTCAAATGTTTGAACGACCACAGATAAAGTTAAATAAAATTTTAAAAATACGAATATATCCCTAGGTCAATCTCTCTGAAAATCAAATGACTTTTTGTGTATACCACTTGCAATAATTACACCAAGTTTCAGACAAATTCTTCAATATCCATTCCAAAGATATCAGTCATTATTTCCAAAGATATCAGTAATTTCATTTGCATTAAATTCCCATTAGTTTCAATGTTAACTCCTCCGCTTTTAACCGCTTATTCGAAACCATCGCCGTCTGGCGGAGGCGGTTTTTAGGGAACCTGTTTTTTGCCTCGGTCGGCACATTCAAGGCACTGTAGCTGAATTATACGCCATCGGCGTGTGACGTCACGGCGGCCATTGGAGACTTTTTCGGATAGCTTCTATGGAGTTTAACATGGAGTGAAATTTTCAAAGCTTCTGACAGAATAATGTAAGATATTTAACTCTTTGGATCTGAATATTTAGCATCCTGAGTGTATAAACTATTTTTAAAAATTATTGTTATACGATATTTTCTGTCTAGGAATTTTTATAGACTAAAATGTACAGACTTCTGTCAATGCTTGGCGAAGAAATATGACAGTTCTTGCCAACGCTGACACAATTTTCACCCACGTCCCTAACGTTGAGCAAGGAGAATCGGGGTGGATGGTTGCTGTTAATGGCCGTTTATCGCTAATTTTATTCTCTTTCTGGTTTCGCGAAACGCTTGGATGGTATTTCGCCACACTCGCCAACGCCCAACATTGATTGTAACATGGCGGAATGAAAACATGGCCGATGTGTAGAAATGTAATATCAGAAAGTTATATATTTATGAGAATCAGAAAAGTATGAAAGGAAAGAAGGCTATGAAAGTATTTAAATTACCCATAATTTAACGTGTGCCGGTTACTTTACATATTAAATGTTTATTTTGGGGGTAAAGAAGATGATAACATTTTATGTTTATCGTATGTACATTTTATCTCTAGTAATAAAGATGTGCAAAATCGTAACACATTAATCATTACTCATGAAATTATGTCTAGATATGATTGTATGTTCTCAACTTTTATCTATAAGTACTTATTTTTTTACTTAAAATAGTCGTAGAATAAATACATTGCACATTTAACATGTTTGTCATTTTATTTTTCGATAGTAGTTTTGTAGAAATGATTACGTTCTAAGTTTGTATATACTGGCAGACAGCAATGTGGAGACCTGTTCCACCGCTTGACCTTCAGGTTTCATTCTCCACCGCTGAGAGTCGTCTACAGACGACCCGACAGAGGTCCAGAAGACGAAATGTGGTCTTAAACCAGACAAAGGACCCAGGGCAGGACTAACGTCAAAGTTAGGGAAAGCAGCTTATGGACCCTTGATCACACACACCGCACCAAGAGAGCAGCCAGGAGATGCGAATAGGGCTCAGATCGCCCCGGCCAGGGATTCCCCCAGTCGAGGCGACCCCTACTCCAACGGGAGAAAATGGGGCACAAAAGAGGTGCGTGAACGAAATAATTACGTATTCAGTGACCGCCCAAAAGAGCCGAGAGGAGCCATTCTTATGGTAGCAAAGAAGTTTGATTGTGATTTGCAGAGGATTCCAACTTTCTACCCCTCGGTAGTTGTGCAGAGGCAGTATGCAACTTAGAGAGGCGCCGTCGTGACCCGGACTTATACCCGTACTACCGGGTTATCCTAACCTAAGAAAAAGGAGAGAAAGTGGAGAGAAAGAGGAGGAAGAGGCAACGGCCAAAGCCGGGAGAGGCACGCGCACCACAAGGCTGGACCAGGGGAGGAGAGAGGAGCAATGGAGGAATACTAACAATGCACTACAATAGCCTAAGACATGAGATAACTAAGTAGATTTAAGATTAAACTAATGCATTAAATGAGAAAATAATAATAAAAAACCGCTAAACTAGAAAAGAAAACAAAGCTAGTTAAGAAGATAGGTAACACACACTAGAAAGCTACAAACCCTAAAAGGAGAACACAGCACTGGCGGTGTCCTGAAGCTAACCTAAAGCTAGAGTAGCAGCAGAAAGCACCGGAACAAACTAGTCTATAAAAGAAAGAGACAATAGACTAGAAAGCTACAAACCTTAAGAAGAGAACACGGCATATGCGGTGTCCTAAAATTACCCTAAAGCTAAAGAAGCCACAGAGGGGAACAAGTACGGCAGTAGGCTACAGCCGACAAGCTTACAAAGCCAAGGATGGGAAAGCCAAAGGAGGGAAGCCCTTTTACAGGGGGAACACGCCGGGTGGAGACCCAAAATTGGGAGGAAACCGGGGAAGAGAGTGCATAGACCAAGGAGGCAAAGAGCATCTCAGGGAGAGATAAAGGGCGAAACACGGGAAAAAATACGGCAACGCCAACGGCGAGAAAAAAGGGAAACATACATCCTAGACTAAGAGCTAACACACGTGGGGCCACTTGCCCGGGAGCTAGACCGCCAGCCACAGGAGCTGAAAGTGAAAGGAAATCCGTTGTATCGAAAAATCATGAGGTGTTGTAGAGTGAAGCTATCTAAAACCAAATTGCTCTGGGATGAGAATGTTGTTATTAGCAAGGAAATTGTGCCATTGTATCGAAAAGTCATGAGGCACCAGACGCCGAAGGCGTCTTAATCCTCGATTTCCTCTTTACTTGTGCTGAGTCTGTGACATTAGCTGAGTTGTCGTGGGTCTGTCCATAAGAGCACCCCAGATGGGCGGGGCGTCAGTTGGATTCTGAAAAGGGACTGGCGATGGCACTTGTGGAAATCCGTGGCTGTGGCACGTCTTGAAGAAGATGCACGTGGTATTAGTGGAAGTATTCTGATCAACTTGCTGCTGGCCCTGAATACACTAATTCTGGGGGTGCTGGGGCTTTTTGATATCTGCGACCATCTTAATGATGCAAAAAAGTTTTGCCATGGGATCATCTTCAGAGGTTATGATTTTAAGGATGTTGTTTAATAAGTCCTGCAGGTTACTCAGATCGAAGCGTTTTTCTACCTCCTTAAAAAATTTAAGGAAGTCAAGAAATGCGTTCGAAGTCTGAGGGGGGCGTCAATTCCTGTGTCAGGTCGTGCCTGGGCAGAGTGCTCTCCGGTTTTTCCTGAGACCGCCTCAGCACTCGCCTGCACTTCCTGAACAAGGCAGACGCTTTTAGAAGGGAGGGGGGGAGTTTTCGTCACCAAGGTTTGGTGGGGGTGTCAATTCAGAATTTGGAAGGGTTTTTTTAGCGGCCTGGAACTTTTTACGGTTCCAGGGGTTTTGGGAGCAATGCCTAAAATTGGCGGGGTGATCTCCGCCGCAGTTGTAGCATTTTGCAGGTAACTCTCTCGATTTCTCACATTCCCTACTAAGGTGGCCTTCACTGCACATTAAACAGCGAGGGGAAGGGTACATTCATCACTGTGATGGTTGAAAAGTTGGCAATTATAACGCATTTTGAAGCCTTTGCTTTTAAATGTTTGAATTTTAATCTGCATATAGAGTATGCTTTTTATCTCATGGATCCTTGCCCAGTCTTCTGTAGGTTCGTGACCTACCAGAAAAATGGGGGGGGGGGCTCCTATCTTTCCTATTTCTAAGTTGAGCAACTCTGATGACTTTGAATCCTTCACTAGCAAGGTCAGTTTTTACTTTTTCACTATCGGTATTGGACAGCAGTCCTTTAATGACTATCTTTTTAGGTCTTTCCTGTTTCAAATTGATGGCATTGAAGGGGATCTTCTTAAGGGTCAGGTGGGCCTGCACACTCCTGAAATCCTCAACGGACCCAGGAGTGATTCGGATCACCCTTCCCATAAGAAGGCCCTGTACTTTATTCTCTAGCTTACTATTAAGCTCCTCTATGAGGGCTCCCCAATCACTTGAGGACTCCATGTAGAAGGAGGAGACTCTATCTTTAGGGAGGGGGCTCAATAGCCATAATGGCTTCCTCACTCTCAAGTTCTGAAAATTTATTTTGAGTCTCAGGTTCTGGTTCAGGCTGGGCCGAAAGTTTTGTCTTCTTCCAATTATTAGGGGTAACATAACCCTCAATTTTCTTGTACATCTCGTCTATAAAAATTATATACAAGTCAACATCGGTTGTTTTTTTCCAGTTTTTTACCATATCGTTTATGAAATTATACGTATCGCGATTAACTGACGTATGGGGGTCAGGGTTTTTCAGCAGCGCAGAAGCATCAAGAATACTACCTGTGATGATTTTCTGTAATATCTTGGTTTGGCTCCATTCAATGTTCTCGTCCTCGAGTTCCTCTTCAAGTCTGGCAATGACGTAGTTATAACAGATGAAATGGGCTACTATCTTCCAGGTGATAGAGTCTCTAGGAATTACATCTTTGGGGATATCCAGAGTCTTTAGATATTCATTTTCGAAGGTCGCTGCTGTCTCGTAGCGGGTTTTCTGTTGCACCAGCTTGCTTGAAGTTCCGGCTGCTTGAACGTCCATATCACTCAGTCCCATGTCAGCTTGGAGTAAGCCCCCGGGACATATGGCTTCTTCTTGATAACACTCTTGATCTTTTTGCTTTTAACTAGACTTTTAGTCTTAAAGGAGGCTTTCATAACACACTTTCCATCCGCACTTACGGTCCTCCCATCCTCAGCCATGTTGAGAGCAGGAGGCAGAACAAGCATGTACTGACCAAGTGAAAGATTACGGAAGAAAGGCCGCCACCTCACCTACCAAACACCACCTGAGATGGGCAGTCCCGAGCCTGGGAGGCAGCCGTCTTCTTCCTTCTCTCTCTTTTACTTCGGATACCTGAAAAAAAAAAGACGGAGCCTTTCGAAACGCGACTTCACAGCACAAATTTCTAAATACTGTAGAATATTTACATATACTGGCTAGCTGAATTTCTTCTTTGTCCAGAGATCATAATTAAAATCTCTGGCATAGAAGATAATTTTGCTAGTTTTGCTGTGGAAAGATGTCAAGCAAGTTAATACTTTATATAGATACATGACACATTGTAAATTTAACATGTGCATGACATAAAATTTAATAACATTAAATTGTTTTGCTATTTCTGTAAAATTTCACTTTTCATTCATATAAGTTTGTACTTAAATGTACTCATTTTTATACTTGTATAAACTGTATAATTGATATATATACTGGTCAGATGATTTTCAATCCTGAGATCATAATTGAAATCTCTGATTTAGAACAAGGTTGCTGTCAAGAACAGCAATAACTGAAATATTTCATGTATCATCAAATTGTTCATTGTGCAATATAAATCCGAATCTTTGCATCATGTCTTTTATTTTCCTTAAAAAGGAAGCCGCTTCTTTTTCATTTTTACATATTTTTATATGCTTTTAAATGTATTCTAAAATCTAACTTTAAATTTTAAAACAAATTTAAATATTGAAATTTTAACATATTTTATAATTTGGTGTCGATTAGATTATATGTGTTCAAAAAATTTAAGCTCTATACGAGTGAATTACATGATCGAGCTAAATAGTGATATTCACAAGCATAAAATTTAAAATAAAGCTATAATACTTACCTATGTTTATTACTCACAAAAAGCAAATCTTACACCTTTTCCTTGTACATTACCTTGTGCCATTCCCTGTGAATATTTTTATTCAGCTGATCACCTTAGAAATCGATACCAACCAAGATTTTATATTAATAAATTGATTTGCAAAGTTTGTGTTGGAGTTTGCATGCGTCTGAACATACGAACCTAATAGTTTAGCTAAGAATGGTATTATAATGTTTATAATAAATAAACTTTTACAAAACATCTCAATCCATAAATTTGAAACACTTCATTTCTTAAATCTAATTTTAACTAAATTCTGTGTGAAACTCTAAAATATTAATACAGTTATTCTTATCTTTTATAACTCATTTTGATCTTTATATGCAATACATTGATGGGATATCTCTCTATGACTGAAATCAGAGTCTTACGAAAAATGTAAACATGTTGGACTTTTATATTTCCAAACCTAATAGGTTAAAATGTAAAGAAATTTTACTTATTTTATTGGAAATATGGCAGAAAAATAATTTTTATATTTACAATGAACTGTTGAAGCCCTCTGGCATTTTACCTATAAGTAATTTAAAAAACAGGTTCTGTCATGGAATAATATAATAAAAGACAATACAGCACTGCCTGCATAGCCACCATACAAAAGGAGGTAATGTAATATCCATTGTTGCAAATCAATTAAAAATGAGTCCAATATCGAGCTTCTGATGTCATATGCAATGTAAAGCTTCAGAATTCTCCATTGTTGAAAATGAGTCCAATATCCAGCTTTGTTTTCAGCATCTGATGTCATATACAACCCAAAACTCCAGAATGCTGCTCTTAATATATAGATTATTATGAATATATGAAAATATTTTATTACCTTTTTTTTTTCGAAGAAACTGAAAATATTTTTTCAAGTGAGATTTTGTTTCACTTTTTTTACTTTCACTCAAATTATTTTCTAAACTATAGAAAATAGATATAAACAGTAAACGATAAAAACATTCAGTTGAAAATCCAGTATCTAGATTAATATTTTATTTACAAAGCTTTTATAGATTTTGAGGAAGTGTCTTGTTAAGTTGAAGATTGAAAACTTTCAATCTTTAATGGTTTTAATGAAGTTAATTTTTTTTATATATGCAAAACTTAAAGTGACAGATATACGTACTAACTGTTGTACTAAATGTTACTTATTAAAGTAATATATATATATATATATATATATATATATATATATATATATATATATATATAAGATTAATATGAAAAAATGAGGGAAATGACCAAATGCAAGGCATAAAATGGTAGAGGGGGATGGCGACCCCTCTTTCCCGTTTAAAAGACTGCTTTTATGCCCGGGCAACACTCACGGTACCAATGCCATGCAGAAGTCATACTTCCGTATATGTGTCAAATCAAAAACACTCGAAAAAGTGCAGAGTAAACAAATAGGAATCAACCAGGATTGCAAGGGAAGGAAAAGAATGGAAATGCAGCAAATGCCAGAGTGCCTTATACATCAAAGCAGTTTACGCATGCGTAATACGTTATTTTTACTTTCATCGTTCTATACCTCTGCCATATCCCTTAAATAAGCATTTTCTCCCTTTTTTGTATTAAATAGGCAATTATAATAACATGTCAGAAAGCCAACTGGATAATTCCGTTTTATTGCCTCCTTCATAATATTCCTATTATGTATGATGCAATCTGACTTGAAAGTATTAATGCGTTGATTTCTTTTGAGGTGACCTATGACGACATTTCTGAAGATGTTTTTGGTCAAATTGGAACTCCAATCTATAATATGATTGATTTCCATATTGAAATTATTTCTCTTGTCATATAAGACGGTATAAGTACCATATCTACTGTCATGTTTTAGTGTGATATCTAGAAAATCAACACTATCATCCTCCTTACTTTTATTCTCAATCAATTCCAGTTCTTTTGGATAAAAAGTAAAATCAAATTGGGGTGTATTCTTATATTGCCCAACAAGGACAT
Organism: Amaurobius ferox; assembly: GCA_951213105.1. NCBI lineage: Eukaryota > Metazoa > Arthropoda > Arachnida > Araneae > Amaurobiidae > Amaurobius > Amaurobius ferox. The sequence goes on from OX578155.1 coordinate 39,457,387, forward strand.
CGTCAACATAACGAAAGTATGGCATTTCGTGTAGTATATGAGTGCCATTTTCAAATTTATTCAAGTATAGATCGGCGAGCAGGGATGAACAACCCCCTTCCATGGGAATACCCTTCACCTGTTGAAAATAGCTGGTGCCATCAAATAAGATATTTTCAAATAACACAATGCGAATCAGGTCCTTGTATTTTCTGAAGGTAATATGTTCTTTTAAGTCATATATTTCATGTAGTTCCTTCAAAATTTCATATAGATTTTCCAGATTGATGTTGTTGAATAAATCACGGAAATCGTAACTTTTGAAACGTATATCCTTGCTATAAAATGGAAGTCGGTTGATGACATCGTAACTATTATTTATCATTAATGTTCCTTGTTTCTTGAGTATAATCAGAACATTTTTAAGTATATTTAAAAGTTTTTCATTTGCAATTGTCAAATAGGATCCACATCCCACAGTCACCGGCCGGAATTTGACTGGATTTTTATGAAGTTTTGGTATTAATACCAGATATGGAAAGTTAACTACTTTAAGTTCGATATCAATTAGTTTATACAGATCTTTGATTTTATTTGCCAGACAATTTCCATTTTGTTGTAAAGGGGAGTACATTTGTTTGTCAAGATAACTATTTTTTAAAGTATCAACGTAGTATTTTCTGCATGTGAAAGCGTAATTTGATACTACTTTATCAGTATAAGTTATAACATATTTATCTTCATATTTATTGACAGCATTTTGAAGAGAAGGATAATACGTTTTTTTACACACTGTTTTGTAGTGGAGATTGAACATTTTGGTAAGGTTGTATTGCCATTCTTGGAAAGCTTGTATTGGCATGCTGTATTTTACGGCGAGTTTATATGTAAATTTCTTTAAATCTTGTTCAAAGTCCTTTTTAATATTTGAGAAATCTTTTATACGAAATTTCGTACCAAGTTGAAGCATAGATTTTAACTTCCGATTATCCAATAGATCCAGGTTTCCAGTGACAATGTGCCCATGATGGTTGTCTATATAAGGGCTGTTTTGACAACTACACTCTTCACTTTGATATACATGGATGTTTCTGCTTATACGATTATAATTAAATATTTTTCTACCATTGGTTTGCACAAATTTATAAATCAGCTTTACCTCGATGTCAGGTATTGGCAAGAGATGTGCCAAGTTTTTTATATATGTCTTGATTGGTATTCCATCATAATTTTTATTTTTGTAGGTAGTAACAAAAGGCTCTGCTGTAGTAGTTTTCTTCCGGGTAGAGGGTTTTAATACTATGTTTAATGTACTGGCCCTTAGTTTAAGTAAATCCATCATTATAGCGTAATTTGTACAAGCATTTTCATTATTGTTAACAAATAGATGTTCTTCGAGTTGATACTCTTTCAAATAACACCAGATGCGTTGAATATAACGTTTTTTTATACTAAATATAAGATTTTTAATCCATCCAGGTTTTATTATTATTCCTGTACACACATTTTTTATGAACGTTTCGATCTTTTCAAGAGTTGCATTATAACTGATTTTATTATGTTTTCTTTTTCCCCTTTGCCATCTCTTTTTTATAGCACAATGGATATCTTGTAATACAGGGTTACGTTTTTCATTTTTACAGGATTCCAAATTATAATTGTCATTAAATATGATCGTATTGAGTCCATACGGGAAAGCTGTTCCATATTGTTGGATGTGTGTATTTTCCCACCAAAGTCTTTCTGACAGGTTTGGTACAACATCGATGATTGTAACAATTATTTGTGAAAAATCATGGCTTCCATAATGACGGAGTTCCAAATTGGTGATAGTTGCATCAGTGAGAAGAGATTTGCCGATTTGACTTCGATGTAAGTTTATTCGCAAATGTAAACGATTTTTGGTTTGGCATTGCATGTTTGGCAAGTTATACAGTAGATGACATTATAGGTTTTGCAGAATATACCGTAACGGGGATCTTGAGTAGATATATGGAGAGGGTCTGCCACTGGGCAGAGTTTACATCGATGTGATTGGCATTTTTTAAACTTAAAATCACGTATTCTATTAAAATAATGGCGATATGAATATTTAAAAAAGGGTGATCCATTAAGATTAAGGATCGAGTCGGTAGAACAATGAGAAACATTACAGACGCTATTTATATTAGTCACAGAGTTGTCAATAACATGTTGCACAGGCTTGAAATATTTCTTTATGTTAGACATCATATACAAAGCATGAGGGTCACTGGTTATCGATAATACTACTACCCTGTATTGTTGTATTACCGGGCATATACTCTAGAACAGTATGTTTGCCAGTCACTAAAAAATATAGTTGTATTCATTCATAAAGTATCATTTCAACAGTTTATATCTCTTATTGAGGAGTAAATGCAGCAATACAGGGTAGTAGTATTATCGATAACCAGTGACCCTCATGCCAAACATGCAATGCCAAACCAAAAATCGTTTACATTTGCGAATAAACTTACATCGAAGTCAAATCGGCAAATCTCTTCTCACTGATGCAACTATCACCAATTTGGAACTCCGTCATTATGGAAGCCATGATTTTTCACAAATAATTGTTACAATCATCGATGTTGTACCAAACCTGTCAGAAAGACTTTGGTGGGAAAATACACACATCCAACAATATGGAACAGCTTTCCCGTATGGACTCAATACGATCATATTTAATGACAATTATAATTTGGAATCCTGTAAAAATGAAAAACGTAACCCTGTATTACAAGATATCCATTGTGCTATAAAAAAGAGATGGCAAAGGGGAAAAAGAAAACATAATAAAATCAGTTATAATGCAACTCTTGAAAAGATCGAAACGTTCATAAAAAATGTGTGTACAGGAATAATAATAAAACCTGGATGGATTAAAAATCTTATATTTAGTATAAAAAAACGTTATATTCAACGCATCTGGTGTTATTTGAAAGAGTATCAACTCGAAGAACATCTATTTGTTAACAATAATGAAAATGCTTGTACAAATTACGCTATAATGATGGATTTACTTAAACTAAGGGCCAGTACATTAAACATAGTATTAAAACCCTCTACCCGGAAGAAAACTACTACAGCAGAGCCTTTTGTTACTACCTACAAAAATAAAAATTATGATGGAATACCAATCAAGACATATATAAAAAACTTGGCACATCTCTTGCCAATACCTGACATCGAGGTAAAGCTGATTTATAAATTTGTGCAAACCAATGGTAGAAAAATATTTAATTATAATCGTATAAGCAGAAACATCCATGTATATCAAAGTGAAGAGTGTAGTTGTCAAAACAGCCCTTATATAGACACCCATCATGGGCACATTGTCACTGGAAACCTGGATCTATTGGATAATCGGAAGTTAAAATCTATGCTTCAACTTGGTACGAAATTTCGTATACAAGATTTCACAAATATTAAAAAGGACTTTGAACAAGATTTAAAGAAATTTACATATAAACTCGCCGTAAAATACAGCATGCCAATACAAGCTTTCCAAGAATGGCAATACAACCTTACCAAAATGTTCAATCTCCATTACAAAACAGTGTGTAAAAAAACGTATTATCCTTCTCTTCAAAATGCTGTCAATAAATATGAAGATAAATATGTTATAACTTATACTGATAAAGTAGTATCAAATTACGCTTTCACATGCAGAAAATACTACGTTGATACTTTAAAAAATAGTTATCTTGACAAACAAATGTACTCCCCTTTACAACAAAATGGAAATTGTCTGGCAAATAAAATCAAAGATCTGTATAAACTAATTGATATCGAACTTAAAGTAGTTAACTTTCCATATCTGGTATTAATACCAAAACTTCATAAAAATCCAGTCAAATTCCGGCCGGTGACTGTGGGATGTGGATCCTATTTGACAATTGCAAATGAAAAACTTTTAAATATACTTAAAAATGTTCTGATTATACTCAAGAAACAAGGAACAGTAATGATAAATAATAGTTACGATGTCATCAACCGACTTCCATTTTATAGCAAGGATATACGTTTCAAAAGTTACGATTTCCGTGATTTATTCAACAACATCAATCTGGAAAATCTATATGAAATTTTGAAGGAACTACATGAAATATATGACTTAAAAGAACATATTACCTTCAGAAAATATAAGGACCTGATTCGCATTGTGTTATTTGAAAATATCTTATTTGATGGCACCAGCTATTTTCAACAGGTGAAGGGTATTCCCATGGGAGGGGGTTGTTCATCCCTGCTCGCCGATCTATACTTGAATAAATTTGAAAATGGCACTCATATACTACACGAAATGCCATACTTTCGTTATGTTGACGATGTCCTTGTTGGGCAATATAAGAATACACCCCAATTTGATTTTACTTTTTATCCAAAAGAACTGGAATTGATTGAGAATAAAAGTAAGGAGGATGATAGTGTTGATTTTCTAGATATCACACTAAAACATGACAGTAGATATGGTACTTATACCGTCTTATATGACAAGAGAAATAATTTCAATATGGAAATCAATCATATTATAGATTGGAGTTCCAATTTGACCAAAAACATCTTCAGAAATGTCGTCATAGGTCACCTCAAAAGAAATCAACGCATTAATACTTTCAAGTCAGATTGCATCATACATAATAGGAATATTATGAAGGAGGCAATAAAACGGAATTATCCAGTTGGCTTTCTGACATGTTATTATAATTGCCTATTTAATACAAAAAAGGGAGAAAATGCTTATTTAAGGGATATGGCAGAGGTATAGAACGATGAAAGTAAAAATAACGTATTACGCATGCGTAAACTGCTTTGATGTATAAGGCACTCTGGCATTTGCTGCATTTCCATTCTTTTCCTTCCCTTGCAATCCTGGTTGATTCCTATTTGTTTACTCTGCACTTTTTCGAGTGTTTTTGATTTGACACATATACGGAAGTATGACTTCTGCATGGCATTGGTACCGTGAGTGTTGCCCGGGCATAAAAGCAGTCTTTTAAACGGGAAAGAGGGGTCGCCATCCCCCTCTACCATTTTATGCCTTGCATTTGGTCATTTCCCTCATTTTTTCATATGAATCTTGTATGTTACTTTAGGAGAGTGTGCTGCTTTGCGCCAACTTCTGGAGAATAATTGGATAACTGTGGAAATAATTTTAATTTTTTATGTTTACTATGCTTTATATATATATATATATATACATTTAAACATGTAAATTAACATATAATATTTATGTATTAAATATGACATTTTAAAAGTTATTCCTGAAAGTAAGGTTTTAAGAAAGATTTAACCAAGTGATGTAAGAAAGTGTTGCACAATTCTGGAAAGAGTATTGATCTGTTTATACTTTAGAGCAGTTAGTGTAAACAAGATATATGAGAAATTTTGAGTATGTTTCAACTGTTTTATAGAAATTTGCAAACTGTACAATATAAATAAAGCATCATGCTGTAGAGCATATAAATAAAATAAACATCCGTAACCTGTTACGGAGCACCATATTCCCCCTGTGATTAAAAGTATATTATTTACTACACTATTTTCTTTACTTGGTGCTTTCTAGAAAAATGATCATATTCTGGTGCTTGCTGATAGTATAAGGTTATGGACCCATGCTCTAGTGATTTCGTGTATAGAAAAAATCATGCATGTCTACAGCTTAAAACTCAAGAGAAACATTAAAAAAAATTATTTATTTACAATTAACAGTTACAAACTCTGTCCGCAGATGGTCTTCATGCATGCAAAGTGTTTGTGGTTCCTGTAGCCTATAACCTAATATAAATAAATTTGTTGTTATTGAGACCCAAACCATCCAACCTACCAGAAAGTTGTGAGGTAACTGTTTGGATGGCCGGGAAGAGCCACTTAATTTAGACCGGAACCATGTAGGAGAGGATATCGTACCCTCCTTCTACCACCAATCTCATGATAGGACTTATGGACCCACATGTTTAACATGATCGTACTCCGCGTGAACACAGCGGCAGTTTTGGCGGTAGAGGAACTCGAACCCGGGCTTACCGAGTGCAATTCCCACTAGGCTACTGCGCCCTATAATGTAAATATAGTAATATTTCAAATTGAAACTCTTCCACCAGAAGCGTTTCTTTCTTTGCAGCATGGTTAAAGTATCCCTCCACTACATTACATGCAATTTAATGAAAGTAGTTTTTATAAACTAAGTATGTACTTAAGATATGCATTGTGCAGTGGATGAACATGTATGTGTGAATATTACATATTTTATAATATTTTTTCATGGCATCCTACAAGTTTATTTTAAATATTAATAAAAATAAACAAAAATTTATTATAATAGGTAATGCATTTATTATTATAATTTATTATGCCGCCCAGGCGGTGAAGTGGATAGCGTCTCCGACTGCTGTCTAGTGGGCTTGGGTTCGAATCCCGAGTAAGGCATGGGTGTTTTCATGAGGATGAAGTCTGTCTTCCGCCTTCTGGGTCCTCGCCAAATGTGAAGCTGCGCCCCCCAGACCTTCGTCAGTGATGCTTGTTTGTGTTAATAAACTTTGTGATCTTGTCTTGTGTCTTTCTTTGTCCTTCTTCTGGCATCACTGGTCCTGTTTGAGGCTCTGCCGAAACAGGAGGTTATAGGCAACAACAACAACAACATAATTTCTCCTCATTCTCCTTCAGGAACTGACATATGTGTTCGACGGTAGAATGCATTGAGTTCCATCTCGTATTATTTGGTATTATGAGATGGGTAATTAGCTCTGAAGATGTTTTAAAAGCTTATGAACACATTTTTGGAAAGATGTATATTTGCATGCGTGAACATGATAATTTAGGAAATAATTGTTCACAACTCTCATATTGCTATATATTATATGTTCCAATTTAGACCGCTCAAGCTGCCCAGAAGTATTGTAAGACACCTGTTTAGACAGCTGGTTGAGAAAGGTCATTCAGGTTGTAAAATTCTTATAAATAATAAATAAGTGGACATAAACATCGTGGAGGGAAATATGAGTGACTCCCCACATTACACATACTTTCTCAAGAAATATATAGTAGATAAAATTGATTGTCTGATTTTATATTTATTATAATGTGTATGTGAGTATAAACTTGGCTGCTGCATGGTATGACTGACTGTCACCACAGAAGTTTGTAAAATTGTAGCACACAGCAAGTTTTTTTGCTATTTCGTGTTGAAAAATGCTAATAAATTTGTAACAGAATGCAAGTATCTGCATTGGGGCATGGTACTGCATTGGGGCTTTGGCATCCCTCTAAGTGAATTCTCTGACGTTGAACATTACTATTGCAGCCTGAGCTCAATTTTCTTGAATATTGAAGAGAGTTGATTTATCCAATAGATAGTCACAATAGGAGAGGTTTACAAAATTTCAGACAGACTGGTCTCGAATAAGAGATCAGAAGCTGAGGAGTTAACCTTGAAACTATTGGGAATTTAATGCAAATGAAATGTCCGATATTTTTGGAAATAACTGAAGAATTTGTGTGAAATTGGGTGTGATTATTGCAAGTGGCATGCACAAAAAGTCAGTTTATTTTCAGAGAGATTGAGCTAAGGATATATTTGCATAAGTATGTATACATAAATACACATGTACATTTATAGATTCTTTCATTAAATGGAACAAGGGTGTAGGCAGAGGGGGATCTAAGGGACCGTCCCCTCCGAAATCAATCCCAATCAATTTTCCCCAATTAAACTACAACAAGTAATCTATATTTTTTTTTCAGCTACTGGATAGCAAAAATGCATATAATTAATTTTCACTGCTGAAAATTTTAAATTTCAGGCAACTAAAAAAATGCCCCCCCCCCCCCCTCTCGAAATTAAATCCTGACTACGCCCGTGAGTGTAAACATATTCTCCATCTTTACCAAACATTAAAATAATTAAATCTTCATAGGAATTAACACATGAGCCAGGTGATTATCCTTAACATATTGGCACAATAAATGAGTCTGAAGTTATAATTAGAGAACTTTTCAAAAAGTCACAAGTCACAATCTGTAACACTTGAAGACAGAAAGAATGCCCAAAAATAAAATATTCAAATTTAATCATGTGATTCACTAATCCTGAACGTGTTGACTTTATGAAAAAAGGATATAAATCTTTTGTACCCTCCATCACTGCCATTAATGCAGCTAGCAAAAAGTGTTTTCCCCCCACAACTAAACTTGCCAGCAAATAAAAACATAATTCCTCAACAAACATTTCATACAACGAAAAAAAGAAAGAAAGCTTTTAAGAAATTCAAAATCTGGAATAGCTCCAACGAACCCCAATACAGCATTATCACTGGTATTAAACCATAAATCCAAATCGATCAGCAATTCAACAGAAAACACAGAATAAATTTGAAATAATGCAATACAGCAGCATACAAATTCTGTAAGTACTGACAAAGTAAGTCTTACTACACAGCTAAATTAAAAATTCATGAAGTTCGAACGGTACAATAGCTAAGTTTACCCTCACAGAAATTACTGCAAAGGGTGAGTTTCCAAAAGATATGAATCCATCATTAGTGCAGTTACCAACATCTGTAAAGTTATTTTGAGTTTCTCAGCACTCTTCAGTACGGAATAGCTGATGTCTGGACTATTAATATGTATACTAGCTATGAACCACTATATTTTCATTATGGGATCATAATCAGTCTCACAATGCAACAAACTATATACAGTACAGTAAAACAGTATACAGTAATAATATATATATATATATTGATATACAGTAAAACTTCGATTAACCGTTTCCGTCCGGACTAGGACTGTGACGGATAAGCGAATAGACGGTAACAGAAATATCTTAATACATATGTACAGTAACATGATTTCACTGCGGGCTTGGGACGAAAATGAAGATAAAATTCCTTAAAAATGAACAATACATACATATTGTATTTAATTTTACAAAACCATCAATATAAACTTCACTATAAGAGTAGTAATGTACAGAAATGTATTGCAATACTATAAACCTGCGTTAATTTAAATTAATCTGTCATCTCCTTCAGTGTCTTTGAGGCTCGAGCTTTCTGCGCGGCGGTGTATTATTACGCAGTATTTTACGCAGAAGTAGGATCTGTGTTGCATTTACCTCCTCTTGCATTTCAAACCAGTCGATGCACTTTGATAACATTGTTTCTGCTTCTCAGTGGCTTGTTGTAGGTTTTTGGTTAAGAACTGATCCTTCATCGTCATCAATTTCTTCTTCTTCAATGGTAGTCACACTAGAAACAATTTCATCATCGTTCAAAATTTCAAAGCCTCCATCCATTTTGTCACATTCCAATCAAACTATTACTTCTTCTGATGTAATGTTTTCACTGTTTAGTCCTACATTGTTGCACAGTTGCACAATTTCGTCAACACTAAAAAGTCTGAGTTCCTTTAGTTTCGTCAATAGGTTCAGGCAAGAGTTTATTCCCCACATTCTCTGTTTGTTGATACTCACGCATTTTTACTTTCCTTATATACATAATGTATAAGGAAAGTATTGTGACGGGGTCGAAAATTCGAATTCGAGTTTTCGACGGGAGAGCACGTTTCAAGCATCCCTGATCATGAATCAAACATTTTTGAAGTGATGTCTGTGTGTGTGTGTGTGTGAAAGTATGTGTGTGTGTGTGTGTGTCAATGAGTCTGTGGAGACGATAACTGACGAACGAATGGACCGATTCGAGCGAAATTTGGTACAAAACTCACAATCCGTAAACACTGGCCTATTGCTTTTATGCGTAATCGAATGTCCTGAATCCCCCTAAATTTTTGAATAAAATTTTGAAAAAATCGTCAAAAAATCAAAACCACTAATAAAGTTACGCAAATAGACATTTCTTATGTAATTTTTCATTAGAAAACGATTGACATAAATTTTAGAACGCTAACATGAGCCGTTCTTGAGATATTGCACATTTTTAAAAAAATTATCAAAAAGTCATATAAAATGAAAAAAGAAATATTTCCTATTGAGAAACATGTTCACTTTTCATATGTAATACCATGCGATAAATTGGGTGAAATTATTCTCGTGGATCTAGCTCTTTCCATTCATGAAAAAAGATACTTTGAGTAATACTTTTGTATTTGAACGCCAATAGTCATTTATCTGCTGTAAGAACAACTTATTTCTTCGTCCATTACGCTTGGCGAGATTTTGGCGACAAATTTGGCGGAATGTCGCCAACTTGGCGACTTTTTGAAATGTTGCCAAATTAACGAAAATTTCGCCAAATGGATAAAAATGACTCTAAATCAATGAAAATGACTACTAATTGTCGAAAATTCAATATCTTAGAAGGAATATTAGTATCTACTATAAGAAAAACCTATTTTTTTACTGTAAAAGTAGTAAATTCATTACATTATATAAGGAAAGTCATGTGTTGCCCACATCAGATCTTTTTAGATGATGACGGATAACAGAAACTGACGGTTAAACGAGTGACGGTTAATCGAAGTTTTACTGTATTGTAGTATCCAATACTTGTTAAAATTACGACACAAGTTTAGATGCTATGAAATATTAGCTAAATGCTAAAACCTATTTAAATGTAGTTTAACAACTTTTGTAGATTTCTACTGTTTGTTAAAATATAACAGGAAATATATATATATATATAAAAGTAAAAATCTGACTGTTTAATTGTTTCACCATAACAAGAGAGCAAACGGCTGCACGGAATTTGATAAAATTTTTGAGGTAGATTTGGAACAGGACTTAAAATTTAGTCCATGTTTGGAATTTATAGGACCGGGGGAGAAATAAATAAAAAATACATTATTGAACCTCCCATTGAGATAGCATTATGCAGACGATATTTGCTCTACCAAATTATTTGGAAAACAAAAGTGATAAGTTGCTAAATAACAGAATTAAACCAAATAAGTTTATATTTGAAAAAAAAATTATAAAAAAATTAATATATATATATATATATATATATATATATATATATTGCTAAGCAATGGGATTAAACCCAATGAGTTAAAACAGAGGAAAATCTGTTTTGTTTTAAATAATATAGAGATGTATATTAATAAATTTTATCAGAATTACATTTTTGATTGGATTATATCCATCATGTTCTTTGGGTTTAAAAATCACAGGGATTAACGATATTTTTCAAACTCTGATATCATCTGTTTTATTTTGGTGAAACATTTTTCAAAAGCTATATATTGTATGGATATGTTTTCTAATACACAGGTGGGAATATAAACAGTATGGGTATGTCTTCTAATACACTGAAAATATACATATTACAGGTAAATCTTCTAATCCACGAGAACATAACATAGTACAGGTATATCTTTTAATAAAATGTTAACACGCTTTTATTTTGGCATATATATTGCTTCAATTTAATATTTTCTGTAAATTTATTTAGAAAAGGGATCACAATGTTTTACATATCAGATCTACCTTTGAAGAGAATTTTATATAGCGAGAACAGATTCTTAAACCTCAAATGATATAACATCAAGCGTGACATATTGCGTACAAATGTCGGTTTTGAAACCAGTCAAATTTCATTCATGTCAAAGAAAAATACTTATAAAAATGCATCTTCAATAAATGTGCTGTATACTAACCTAAAAAATCTGATGTGGGCAGCACATGACTTTCTCTGCAGACTTATATTAACGTTATCTTTATTTTAATTAAGTTTATTTCACTTTTAATTCAATTTTCGTTCTCATTCGGTAACCGGACTTATTTTTAAAGGTGGCGTAGAGAAAATACGGAAACTAAAATATCTCGAGAACGGATAGTCCTAGTGTAATGGGGTTGGTCTTATTATTTTCGTCGTTAAAAATTACGTATTAAACGAGCATTTAATGGATATATTTGAGTATACCTAGTTCTTTAGTTTAGATTTTGACGATTTTTGCTGGCCATTTTGCAAAAAAAGGCAGGTTATTTTTTTCCGAATCATACCAAAATCTAATCAGCACCAGAGTAACCCACAAGTGACTAATCTACCGAATTTTGTGAAATTCGGTCCAGTAGTTTTTCTGTTAGATTGGATACAATCTTTTGCGGGCCATTTCGCAAAAAAAGGCGAGTTCTTTTATTCCAAATCGTACCCAAAACTAATCAGCACCAGACTCGCTCACAAGCGACTTACCTACCAAATTTTGTGAAATTCGGTCCATTAGTTTTTTTATTTAGAGTGGATACAAAATCTGCACAGACAGACACACAGACGTCACGCTAAAAATGGTTTTTTCGTATTCTAGAGGTCTTGAAACGTGTAGATCCGTCGAAAACTCGAGTTGCGATTTTCGACATAATTCCAATACTTTCCCTATACATTACCATGTATTGCAGGGAAAGTAATAAATGTATTTAGTTATTGAAATAAACCAATTGAGCTAGGAATGCTAATTAATATATTTTAAACTTATGGAAAGTAAATTCACCATAATACATAATATGTATAGAAATTCATGAAAATGCAGCCTACATTGGAAAAATAATTTTAATTAATAATTGGATAATATTAGTAAAGCAGGGTTTGATCAGTAAGTAAACTGGTTCATAACATAAATATTCTATATAATGTATATTTCTTTTCTGTAATGAACATTTTTTAATAAATAAAATGCTGTAACTTGCAGGCAATAGAACAAGATGAGAAATTGAACTAATTCAAACAACATTAAAAACCTTTATAGGGTATGAACTGTAATGAGAAATGTTTGGAAACAGAAAAAGTTAAAAATAATTCATATGTCATAAATTTAACACACATGGAAGAAATATACTTATACTGCTTAATACTTATACATGTGCTGCACTTATACATGTGCTGTATGTATAAGTATTGCTGCATACCTTGTAGTACCTTGCTGCATGCTTACTTAGTAGTATAGAGCTTTTCCACCCGACGTCACATCGCCAAGCTACCACCTAGCAACCGTTGCTGGTAGTCATATATTGCATGCTTTGCGTTTGAGTCAATTATAGATATACTGGCGTGTAGAGTGTTACAAAATTTTATATTTGTCATTATGCCTACCGCTTGTGGTGTTTTCAAATGCGGAAATCGTTCTGATCGAGACAGCAAATCTTTTTTTTAGACTCTCTGCTGTATTAATTGGAGGAAATGAGTCAAAAAGACGTCTTAGTGAAGAGCGCCGGGATACGTTTTGGTGTGAATTTTTTTTTTAAAAAGTCGTTTTATTAAAACTATATCCAGCCGATATCATATATAATCGTAATTTCTTTAGTAAGTGAATTTAATAATGGCCATTTGTGCCGTAATTAATTGTATCATTTTTTTCATTCCCTCGAATAATTGAAAATAAAGGGAATAAAATCAAGGACTTGTCTGTTAAAAGAAGCAAAGAATGGCCTTTAAAAATCAACAGAGAAGATTGGAATACTGAAAATTTGAAGCACAGGAAAGTTTGCAGTGACCCCCCCCCCCCCCCACACACTTTTCAAGACTTTTTAATGTTATGCGTATTTTTCATTTAAAATAACCCTGTCATAAGCAAATATTAAACAGTTGCCCCCCCCCACACCACACACACACACACTTTTTGGAGTCAGGATAAGCCACTGGTGAGCATTTTATTCATGGTGAATACATTATATGGCACAGCATGCTTTTCAATTTAAGTTTAATAAATCTTTAAAAAAAAGCGTAAACTTTTCTAGTTTTATAATTTGATTACACAATCATTGATTTATTATAAATGTTATATTTTTACAATAAATGTATAAAATATGACAAAATACAATATCAATCTAAAAATCATCATTAAAATAAATAAAAACTAGCATGTACTCTTACCTTTCCAATGAGGAATTTTCACGGTTTTTTTTCTTATTTTTATCGTGTAGTAGAGAAAAAATCATAAATGATAGTATATATTTTTTTAAATTTTTGAACTTAGATAGTTAATATAAAAATGTTTAAACTCGCACTTAGCAATCCGGCGCGAAAACGCTGTTTCTGTAATGGCCGCTCTTGTGACGTCACTATGCATGTAAACAAAGAGCGCAATACACTGTTTACTGTGGATTCCGAGATGTGCTCACTTGATTCTCTGACAAAATATTTTATTTATCATATTTTTATAATGTGAGATTCTAAAACCGACTTACAAGTACTGTTTAGTACCTTGCTGCACAAATACAACAGTTAATTCAGTTGATAAGCTGTTTTTTAATGTTCCAAAAGATCCAAAATTAAACGAATAGCATGGACTAAACAAAAGCAATAAAAAGGGACGAGCAGAAAAATCCAAAATTATCGAATAAAACATCTCTTTGGTGTTGTAAAGATCATTTTTCGGTAAGTAAACATTTGCTTCTGTTTAAATATTATTTACTTAGATTTATGGCCGTAACCAAGGGTTTTTTTCGGGGGTTCAAACCCCCACAAAATGAAAAAGTTAACATTAAAAAGGTAAAGATCCATCAAGATATGAAATGTGGGTTTAACCCCCCCCCCCCCCCGATACGATCTTGCTTGGATCAATAATAAACTATAAATAATCCTGTGTAAATAGTAATTTAAAATTAAAGAATTTTGTGGTCAAGTTAGGGATTGAACAATAAAACATACTCTAGCTTGTATCTCAAAATAATAAGTTTTAAAAACATAGAATCAAACCTTAAAAATATCTCACAAATTATTAAACAGGGATGGCGCTAGAATGTGCCAGAGGGGGGGGGGGGTGAGGTGGCAGTAATAAATATCTTAAAATGACGCCAGCGTTTTTGGCGCCACCTGTTAATAAGCCAAACAGTTTATTGAAATAAAGAATGGCACATTAATTTATAATTATTTCTTTTTGGTGAAATCTATTGTATAAATTTGAATGCTAAAATTATATAGTAATTTATAATAATAAATGGCTGTCATTCCTTGTGTACTTATCAATATTTATCTTATATATATATATATACTACTGATATATATATACTACTTTTTGTCAATATATATCTCTATTATTTGTCAATATAAATGCATTATATCATCAACTTACGCAGTATTTATACAGTAATGGTTCTATCAACTTTTGTCCCCATATACAGAACACGTGTCCCCCCCCCCTTCATCTGCTGAATAAAATATTCTTTTTTTTGGAGGGGGGGATATAAATGCAATATAAATGCATTATATCATCAACTTACGCAGTATTTATACAGTAATGGTTCTATCAACTTTTGTCCCCATATACAGAACACGTGTCCCCCCCCCTTCATCTGTGTGAATAAAATATTCTTTTTTTTGGAGGGGGGGGGGGGGAGACGAAAAATTAAATGAACTATCTCTTATAATGCTTTTATTCTTCCAATTATATCAAAATAATATAATTTGACATATTACAGAATATTCTATGAAATTTTTTTAAAGTTTCGATAAATCCTTTTAACTTTGTAATGGGAGACATTAAATCAAACTATAACTGTTTTTTTAGAACTGTTTTTTGATTCCTCTCTATATTTCAGTTAAAGGAAGATATGGAGAATTATTGGCAATGGAACCTCACAAATCAGACTATGTCATTCAAATTTGGTTTTTTGTAGTTTGTATTGTATTTAAATTTCTTGAGTTTCAAGCACGCTTTATTTGTCTTTACATATTTTCAAACTACAATATAAACTACTATAAAAAGTCAATTATCAGCTTAAAAGCAAAATCGGACATTGTAGTGTGCGGCTATTTCCACGTGCAATCAAAATTAAAATTTTATATGTAAAAGAATTATTCATGCATTTGAATTAGTTTTAGATTTATTTGTCAACATTAATGAAGATCATACATACCTCTTAGTTTTAACTCGTCGCATTTCTGCTTCAATAAAATTGGGATTCGTTCCCAAAAACAAAAACATACATATAGCGTCAATTTTAGGAAGATTATCGGATTGTCCTTTGACAAATCCCGGAAAAATCGACATCTTAAACAAAAATGAAATGCATGGGTTATACAATTAAAATATACGGTAAAATTATAAAAGATTTTAAAATTTACGGCTCAAAAAATGATTTCTAAACTATGAATGCGAAGAAGCGAATTGGATCTAGCATTGTTTTTTAAACGTAAACACTGATACTTCATGCACAGTGACGTCTGAGCCAATCACGTAGCGTTTCAAGATCACATGACATCGCGTCATTTTTCGCTTATTTAAACTTTAATTTTTAATTTATTCAAAATCATTTTGGCATTTAATGTGACATATTTGAAAATAGTAAGCCTAAAATTACCAGGAAAATATAAAATTGAGCATTTTCCCCACGTGTGCAAATTCCTCATTACGAGGCATAATCCTGAGATCTTGACTGTGTTGGAAGTTGGAAACCCAGACCACACGACAGACCCGAAGGTTTACTGTAGCTAAGTGTGTGGCCGGGAACTTTATTTTTGATTCAAGTAATTACAACACATATAAAAAATGAATCACAACACAATAAGTTACAAGACAAGCAAAGATACAAAAAACACAAAAGCATAAAAGAACACATAAGAAAATCAACAGGTTTAAGCAAAAAGTAACTGTGAAAATTTTAAAGTACAATGCAATAGGCTGCGCAGGTTTACCAAAGAGACCCTGGAGGGATATTAAAAAAACTTTAAATTTACTTAAAAAAAAAATAAATGAATAAATGGAATTAAAACAACCAGGGGAATTTACAAAAAGGGGGGGACAAAGAGAGACCAGGGCAAAGAACAGAGGGGAATATACAAAAGGAGGAGACGAAAGAGAGAGCAGGGCGCATAAAAGAGCAAAAAACGAGTTACATAATGCCAGCCAGGACAATAATGCAGGACAAAAATAATATAGACATTGAAGGATATTTAAGTAACAGAAATATAAATTATCTGTTAATGATACAAAAGTAAAACCTTTGTGTTTGTGGACTATCTGTATAATCCATAATTTACAATATTTATAGATGTGTACAATATTTACAGATGTATAATTTGGAAGTAATATATGAGATTATAAATATTTACAGAATTAAAGTATAAATTAACATAAATGTATATAAATGGGGTGATTATAATTTTGTTGTTATATTACAGACAGATATGAGTGATTATGACATTGTAGATGTATATACAGACAGAGACACAATTTTGTATTGAGAATATATGTGCAAAGGTATCACTTCAAAGTGTAAACATTTTACATTTCCATATATAAGTCGATCTTGACTGTGTATAAATCTTTCACCCAGCCACAAGCAAACTGATTAAAAGCTTCCAGACTTTTAAATGCCTTAAATTCGTCGGACGTATATGCACTTTTCCTGAAAACTATGTAGTTCACCATATCGAAATAACTAAGTTTTGGAAAATCTGATGCACATGTTGTAAATTCACTTTTACACATTGAATAAGGATCTTTGTTTCCTATTGATGCAATTTTTAGTAAATATCGAGCTTCAGCTCGATCATTCATATCCTGAAAATATTTAGATGACATAATTATTACTTAAAGTTTAAATTAATATTTTTGAAGCAACGTACAACGTGCATAGCAATGGCCTATCTATGAGTTGTTTGACTACCAGCAAGCGTTGCTAAGGCTCGTTACTAAGAGAGTGCCACGTGGTTGAAACAGCTCTATTTTCCACACTGTGAAATAATTTTATATAATATATTGAAAAAATATCTGGACTCGTGTTAAATATAGAATATATAGACATTTAAAACGTGGAATATGTAAAAATAAATGCTCTGCTGATTGCAAAATATAAAAAAAGAAAAATTTCACAAGCAAGTGCACTCAAAAGACTGAAAAATTAAATATTATTTCCGGCCTTTAAAGTACACTTGTTTGGCTTTTTTAAGGGTCTCTTCGTGTTTTCTTTGCTTCTCGCCGGATTTTCTGTAGTTTTCAGGCTATGTCGCCTCTTCTGAAGAATGGTCGCCTCTCTTCGCCACGCGTGGCTCCTTTAGTTTTTGGGCTACTGCTCTCTGGTTTTCGCCCCTAGCTTGGACCCCTCACCTCCTTGTTAGTTCCGGTCGCCAAAAGTCGCCACTGTCGGCTTTTTTTAAGCTTCCTTTAGGGTTCTTGGTGGTTTCCTAGATATGATTACTGCTCTTCTTCGTTTTTAGGCCATGTCGCCGTCGTTCGCCTCTCTTGTCACCACGCCTGGCTCGTTGGGGATTTAAGCTCTGCTCGCAGGATTTTCTCCCATTTTGGTGGCCATTCGCCGTGTTCGCCCCATTCGCCTCTCTGTTTTTGGCGTTTCTGGACAGTCTCCAGCTCTGGGACCTTTGTAGTGTGGTGAGGTGAAATTTACACATAATACAATAAGAACTTAAACACATAAATACATTAAAGATACTCACCAAATAGTTCCACCCGGCTCAACCGCGTTAATGTATAGTGGGGTCCGATTGGACCAATAGTACAATGCGTTTGCTAAAATAAATAATCACTCCCTTTTTTTGTGGCCATCTAACAATTTATTTACAGAACACATGAAATCTCAATTCCGAGGTAAAAAGATTAAGTACATTTACAGAGGCTGGGAAGGGACAATTTTTTAATAATGCAAAATCAATGGTGGTAGGGTTGGTGTGATTAATATGTCTGGTGCGGAGGGGAGGAAATTTAATGTCTAAATTATTATCAATACAAAAGTTGTTAAGTTCTCTTCCTACCCGGCTAGTCCTGCGTGCATTCCATCTAGGATGGTGCGCATTGAAGTCACCTGCTAAGATAGTAGGGGATGGGGGGTTAAGTATGAGGTCAAGATCGTTATAAAGGGGTCGGGAGAGTTAATTCTGTTGTAAATGGAACCAATTATGAATTTTTGCTGCCTAGGAAGTAGGATTTCCACCAATGTGTTTTCAAGACGATGTGTGTTTGAACTTGGGAGATGTGTGTGTGGGGTGTGATTTTTGATGTAAACGGCTGTTCCGCCATAGCTTAGTGGCTGACCTGCGGCGCTGTGTCTAAGTGTGTAGCAGAGAGTAAAGTTTTGAATTTTTAAACGGTCTGGGCGTTTTGTTTCAAGTTCCTGTATTAGGATGATATCAGCGGGGTTGTCAGCTAAGTGGTTTCTTAGGTCGTCGATTTTATTGCATAAGCCGTTAGCATTCCAGCAAAGGATATTTAATTTGGATGGGTGTCTATTCATGATTGGTAGGATTTATCTGGGCACCGAAGATAGATTCAATAGCACGGATAAATACAAATAGTTTGTTGAGGGGACCCTCAACTTTTTCCATATCGGTGATGGCTAATGTGATTTTATTTATTATGTTCTGAATATTGAATTTTGAGAATATTTTTTGAAGTGCAGTAATTAGGTTCATAATTTCACTGATTCCTCCGAGGGAGGGCGGGCTTTCTGCTTCCCTGTGAATGTCCACAACTTCCATTGGGAGGGTGGGGGGTGGCAGGTTTTGCTGGTTAGTTTGATTATATGATTGGTTGTTTTGAATGGATTTACTAGTTTGGTTATTTGATTTGGTATTATTGTTTGCTAAAGAATTAGTTGATTTAGTTTGATTTTCAGGTGGGAGAGCTACAGGAGTTGGTGAAGCATGCTGGTTATTTTCAACAGGAGGCAGAGCATAAGGAGAAGAGGTGGGCTTAGCTTTTTTGACAGTTGAGTTGGAGCTCTTTGCAAAATAAGGCTTGTTTTGGTTCTCTGTGAGGATAAGTTCACGGGTTTCTTTTTTTTTTCTCCTCAAGTTTTCTTTTCCTATACCTTTCATGTATGACTGAAAAGGGTTCTAGCTCAGGGCAGGCCGTGCTAGTGGAGGACTCTGAAGGAGAGGGTGTGCAGAATGGCTTCTGCACTGAAGTACTTGGTGGGATGGGAGCAATTGGATTTGATTGTTTATAGGTATGGGTGATACTAGAGTTAGAGTTTTGATGGGAAGAGGGTCCAGGTTAATTGTTTTGAGTTTTATTGCTGAGAGTACTTGCAGTTTGGATTTTGGGGGAGGGTCCCTTGTTGGTTGGGGCTTTGGGGCATCCTAAATAGTTGGCCGGGTGGGGTCCTTTACAGTTTATACATTTTGCTGGGAGGTCTTTTGATTTGGTACATTGTTTGGTTTGGTGGGGCTCTGCACATTTTAGACAGGCGGGGGGAGGTTACAATTGTCAGAACTATGTCCCCATGATTGACAGTTATAACACTGAAACCAGGGAAAGGGATCGTAATCTGTTATTTTGACAATGAAGCCAACCACTTCCTCTAGTTCATAAATTTCATCAAAGTTATCGGAGTTGTAGACATTCACAAGGAAGATTGAAAGTCGCTATTTCGTTTTGAATTTCCTTAGTTGGGACACACGTTGGATGTCAAATCCCTTAGATACTAGGTCCTCTTTAATTTCTTGGCCATTAGTGTCAATGGGATTTCTTTTTAAGGGGATCTTCTTGGGCCTTTCTGATTTTATGCTCATGCTATGGAATTGGATTTTATTTGCTAGCAAGCATTTTTGTAGTGCTCTATACTGTTCGACATTTTTTGGGTTTAGTCTGACGTACTCGCCTGCCATCTGGAGGGGTTTTTTGAAAACTAAGTCTTTGGTGGCATTGTTTAAGAGTGCCTTCCAGTTTTCTACCATCTTTATGTAGAAAGGTTCAGGTTTAGAGGGCTAGGAGTGGGATTGGTCATGACTAGAGTCATAGTCAACAGGACGGTTAGTATATTTGGTATTGTTTACATTAGACATTTCAGCATCAATTGACTTGGCTGTATCATTGATTGCATTAAAATTGTCAACATTCTTTACACTAGGGTTATCAGTTGTAATCAAATTGGAATTCTCAACATCATTTGAATTTTCATTAGTAAGTATGTTAAATCTGTTACTGGTTTCAATAGTAATATTTTCAACTTTTTGAGTATCTTCAGTATTAGAATGTTTAACATATTTACGTTTGTTACTTTGAGTGGGGATGTCACTATCACCGTGTTCACGTTTATCAGTATATTTGAATTTTACAAGATCATCAGTTAAGTATTTAAAATTGGGTCCAATATTAGCTATATTGTCAATACAATGAGTCAAGTTAGCAGGGGAAGGACTAGAAATCAGTAAGAGAATATGATCGCACATACCTTTGAATCCAGCTTTCAGCTCGTGGAGCTCACCAGATCGTTGTTTTGAGCTAGGAAGATCATTAGGGAAAGCTTGACGAGGTTCTCAATTATTGTCGTTTTTTCAATCAGTAATCCATTATGTCCTAAATCTCTTAGTTTATTCAGCAAGTCCATAAAATTAGGATCCGGAAGTTCCTTTGGCGAATTTACTAAATGGTCGTGGTAATCCAGGAGATTTTCATTGTTAGCTCAGACACTGGATACCAGTTTCTTGATATAATCACCCACGATAGAATTTGAGCTAGCAATAATACTATTCACAAGATCAGTAGAGTCCATGTTTACCGTCTCTGAGCACGTGGAAGAGTCATCTACAGGCGAAATGGCGCTGGACATATCTGTCCTTGGTAGATCCTTGAAAGCAACCTCCAATTCAAAAGAAATCCCCTCCATAGCATAGAAAAGGAAGCATAATTTTCAAAAGGTAATAACGATAATAGTAGAGGCCGCAAAGCAAGGGCGGATCCAGCTTTGGCGCCAGGAGGGGGTCACATAGTCGTGGTCAAGTCAAGAACTTATAATTTAATTTTGATAACAATAGATACAAGTAAAAAGTAGGTATTTTATTAATGTACGTAAGTACTGTACTTAAAAATATTTATTCTTTATTGTACACTTGAAAAACTTAACACATAATAACTTGTACATATACACGTACATATTGCCATCTTCTCTTGAAGACATCCAGAGAAGCACTATCACGCACGGAATGAGGCAGCCTATTTATATTCCATAACCGTGGTGAATGATTTGTCATAACAGCTAGAGGTATGTCGAGGGGTATGACGCAAAACTCCTCAAAAGTGAAGAGGTGGTACGACATGGGTTTCCAACAAACAAAATAGAAACAGACAAAATACATATATTTAAATAACAAAATCAATTTTTCTTTTACGTCTTCTCCCGAAACGCGTTATTACGTCATTTACGTCAATGGGTACGTTTTTATGAACGTGAAGAAGTGCCAGTCCGGTTAGGCGATCTTCAACCATTGAAGATCTTAGCCACGATTTAATTCTGCGCAACGTAGAGAAAGACCTTTCTGCTGTCGCTACACTGACAGGTAGTGTAGCCATAATACATAAAAATTTTCTTATATTAGGATACATATCGATGTCACAATTTAAAATAAGATCAGAAATCGACTGCGGTATGTCCTGGCTCCGCTGCCACGCCTGCCACTTCACCATCCACAGCCGATATTCATTTACAATGACAGAAACTGGAGTGTTATCTAGTAATAATGTATAGTCGGTAGCTAGTTGTTTCACAGTTTCAATGTCTTCATTACTATATTCGCTTTTTGGCATGAAAACGCTTAGCTCAAACAAATTAAGTACATCAGGAGACAGGCGGTCCTGGAGGTCGCTTATTATTGAATCTAGAAGAGGGATGTATATAGCTCTGCGGAAATACTCTTCAGCAGATTGAACAGGTTGGTTATTGGCCCTATGTATTTGTTTTGATACTATTCTGGGGCATTTAATTTCTACATCTGGCTGCTCAGCTACTTCTTTAGCCTCTTCAAAAAGCTGTCGGTAGATTGCGTCCACATTTTCTCTTTTATTTTGTAAAACACTTAAAGTATCATTAATAGCGTCCGTAGCTTTTTTTAAATCAATTGAGTTCGATTGCAGTATTCTGCTTAAAGATACAGTAGTACCTGAAAAATAAAAAGTAAGTGACTGTGACTGTAGTGCATAAACTAAGAATTTATAACTTAATATAAACGGTATGTACTCGTAGCATAAAATATTAACAAAACAACATAATTTTAAAGTAGGTTTAGTATACTCGTATAAGTTCATTTGCCAAACAATAAGAAATAAAATAATTTAGGGAAGTACCCACCTAATACATCACTTAAATAGATGGAGGATATAATAAAGTCAGAACTGCGCAATGTTTGCAGCAAGCAATGCGCATCATTGGCAGTTTTATTGTCTTGCCAAGCAGAAATCTTCTCCAGAGCGCTACAAATTTTGACTAAGTTGTCTCCTTGAAATTGAAGATGCCCATCATGCCTCTCTACCCAACGTGTCTCACAAATACCTTGCATGGCAGCTCCGAGTTCTATTTTAAAAATTTCATGCCTCTTAGCGGATGCATTGGCAAATGCCACAACTTTTCTCATTGTGCCAGATGTATTGCGACAGGAAACTACTTTGGATGATCTTGCCAATGAGTTATTGAGCACATGGTTGTTGCACGGGCAACGTTTAGCATGAATGGCTATTTTCATCAATTCTTGCACTGCACCTTTTGTATCTGATGCCATAACCGAGCAGCTGTCAGTTCCAATACCCACACACCAAGATAAATCTAAGTTAAATTTGGTACACAGATTTTCAACGATTTTCGCCTATGCTACACCTGTCAATCGAGGCTCTATGTCACCTGAATTGTTGTCTTCACGTCTAAGAGCATCGTAGGTATCACAAAAAGTCACAAAATGTTCCTTAATAATACCATCATGCAAATATCGGAATGATAGGCTCAGCTGTGAGATATGTGATATATCTGTTGTTTCATCGAACAAAATTGAAAAATATTTAGCTTCCCGCACATTCTGTAAAATGTTTTCCTGGATGATTTCTGCGCAAACATCTATCAACTCATTTTGTACAGTCTTGCTGATGTACGTGGCGTTGGATTTTGAAGATTCTAAATGTTGCTGCAATGCAATATCGCCAGAATCAATACGGAATTTTAAAAGGGCTCTAAAATTCCCTTCATCGGCTACTACGCTGTCATAGTTCAGCAATTTACCATCGTCGCGATGGCCACGTAACGATATATTTTGATGGCCACAAAATATTATAGTTTTTACGATTGGTCGCAAACGTTCTCTATTTTCATTTATTTGTTACAGTCTTTGACTATTTACTTGGTTCATTATGTTAATTTCCGGTTTATGAAAACTCAATAAAAAGTTCTTCCCTGCTTCGACAGCTAATTCGTGGTATTTGTTTCGCTGGTGTGTTAGCAGAACACCATTTTCACCTAACAAATTATCGAAAGCTTTTAATGGTTCTTTTACGAGTCGACATAAAGGTGTTTTTGTCTATATACCACCTCCAGGAGCTACGACAAACAAAGCACAGTACTTGCAGTAAAGACCCTGGTCTTTATGCGACAAAACAAGTCAGTGAAACTTGTCAAGGTGAGACTTCTGAGCATATTTTTTTGTTTGTTTTCCTTTTTTATTAACAACACAATGCGGGAAAGTATAATTAGGGGGAGGATGCCAATGCTTTTCAAGCAACATAGCTTTAGTTGAATCATCTATATTTTCCCCTATATAACAAGCAATATCTGAAGCAAACTTTGATTGAGAAAGTGAAGTCTTTACCTGATCAGAATCAGAAGTCGATGTACATATTTTAGGCTGAATATCGTTAGTAACAGGAGAGCATGTTTTTTCTTCATCTATGGTTAATGTAGGCAATTTAGCTGTAGAAGCAGAAGCATCGGCAATACAATTATTTTCATCTGTAGTTGTTGTAGGTGAATTTTTCGAGTGAGCAATCTCAAGACTTGGTTTCTTTGGGAAAAATGAATCTATTTTTTTAATGAACGTTTCAATCCACCACTACCATCTCCTTTTCCCTTAGAATCACCCTGCAAGCAAAACCATGCAAATTTCACACCCCACAACAGACTGCTGAAAATACATATTAAATATATATACATAAAAACACCCACATTCGCTATAATACAGGCTGGTGGCGCAGGCGCATTACCTCACAAACAAAGCAAAACCATGCAAATTTTACACCCCACATCAGACAACAAACTTTTGTAAACATATGAGTTATAAGTACATAAAAACATAATAATATAGGTAGTTTTACAGTCCACTGCATTTTCCATAAAGACCTTACTTAAGTTTAGGCCCCTACACGAATTTTTATTAGGTAGGTACTTACATCAAATAGGTAATACCTACTTACTTTAGGTAAGTATAGTGTTAAACAAGCAAAACAATTTCAGGTTCTCTAATATTTTATAGTTTTTAAAAATCTGTAATATACAAATAAAGTAAAAAGTAGTAGGTAGGTAGATTACTATTTACTTGTTGTAAATGCATGCCTGTTAATGAAGCGCAATGTTTTTGTGTCACGCAATAGTTTGCATCGAAGTTTTCGCTAGGTGCTTTTAAAAACTTAAGATTATTTTTAAGTTTATGCATCATGCTATAGTCATTCTGTTGGTTGCTTTCTTATTTCATTTTTAAAGAGCATTAAAATCAGTGTGGTCACGACGACGATACACTTGATTTCATTGTGTGAATTTATCTAAGATTTTAGGTTAGGTCAGTAAGCTTAATGCTCTTCAATCTCCCTCGTCCAAAAAAATATATAAGTAGGTACATAAGTCACGCAGCACTCTTTCAGTAAGTAGGTACCTACATATCTACCTATGAGGTACTTTATGAGCATTAACAACAATAACATTTAAGTTAAAACACACGCACTGGAATAATGAGAAACTGATTACTTACCATTTCTTGTAATTAATGAATTTGCAGCAACAATTTTTAAGAATACTTATAAAGGTACACTTATAAACACATTATAGGTAGAAAGAAATTGTAGTTTTTTAACTTAGAACTATGTTATGATATGTTGAAGTTTAGTCGTTCCGATTCCGATTGAGGTTAGGTCTAGCTAGACGTTACGTAGTCGACAAGCGCGCGCAAGTGTGGCGCGGTAAAATTCAAATTTTCGATGCGTTCGTTCCCAAACGTTTGCCATCATACAAAGTTATTATATTATATTAAATTAATTAAATATTGAAGGTATGTAGTTACATAAAATCTGTATGGTGACAAAATATATAAATAAAATCATTATGTTCAATTAGTGGTCCACCTAAGTCCTGGAACCAGCTCAGGGGGGGGTCATGACCCCCCCCCCTGGATCCGCCGTTGCCGCAAAGAGCAGAAGAAGCTAATATACAAACGAAAAACACAAGTCACAAATCAAAACACGTGGGAAAAGCAAAGCACAGGGTCGCTGACCGGAGCTCGTCGCAAAAACGACCTACTCCCACGGTGTCCAGATAAAACCGATTAGATCTCGAAGGTGTGTCCAGAAAGGAATAGAGCTGTTTCAACCACGTGGCACTCTCTTAGTAACGAGCCTTAGCAACGCATGCTGGTAGTCAAACAACTCACAGATAGGCCATTCTTATACACGTTGTACGTTGCTTCAAAAATATTAATTTAAACTTTAAGTGATAATTATGCCATCTAAATATTTTCAGGATATGGATGATCGAGCTAAAGCTCGATATTTACTAAAAATTGCATCAATAGGAAACAAAGATCCTTATTCAATGTGTAAAAGTGAATTTACAACATGTGCATCAGATTTTCCAAAACTTAGTTATTTCGATATGGTGAACTACTTAGTTTTCCGGAAGGCATTTAAAAGTCTAGAAGCTTTTAATCAGTTTGCTTGTGGCTGGGTGAAAGATGTATACACAGTCAAGATCTCAGGATTATGCCTCGTAATTGGAAAGGTAAGAGTACATGCTAGTTTTTATTTATTTTAATGATGATTTTTAGATTGATATTGTATTTTTTCACATTTTATACATTTATTTTAAACCATAATGTAAGAATTTATGACACCTTCTTTCACTTAAGCATATTATTTAAATCTAAAATTTATTTATATATATATGTAAACACGAATGTTGTAAAATATGAAAACTGTTTCTATGAAATTTGTCTCGTACACTTTATTGGGGGGGGGGGGGGAATAAGTTTTGTGATACTTTTGTACTTATTTTTTATGATTGTGTAGATTTTATGTGATATTTCAGAGTTGACAATTGATAATTTCTATAACTAATAAAATTCATAAGCAATTTTACTTTAGTATTTTCCCGATAAGTTGATACAGATCAGGAATTCTAATCCCTGAAAGGATGAACAAAGTTTCGCTGGAATTATATATCCATATATAACCTGTTTATTATTTATAAGTAGCACAAGCTGGCTAAAGAATCTGGAATTCAGGGAATATCAGCATTCTAAGAAATATCAGGGAATTCCTAAAAAATAAAACTGTAAAATCAGGAAAATTGGAATTTTTTTGTTAATCACAGCTTTCTTCCAACTCGTGACAATACAGATGTATAGAATTCCTTATTTGTGCTTCATGTAATAAGAGACAGCCTATTGGACACCTCAATAGAAAGAAGACAGTTTTAAAATTTCAATGTTTCTCAGTGATACCTCTCATCTGAATTATTTTGAAAGTTGCCAAGACATTTCATATAACAGGAAAAGCAGATTAAAAAAGTATTGTTTCTGCTACATAATTTTATTGCAATAAGTGATTTTACAGAACACTGCTCAATGTGTAGCTGAGTTTTACAGCTTATCTTAAATTTTAACGCTTGATGAATTAATATTTGAAATAATACTGTTCTTATATAACTCTTGCATAAATACTATACTTTGATTATTATACTTTTCAATGCTGAAAGTAATTAATTTTAACTATTTATTCCTAAATATCCCTTTCAATTTTATTAATTAACTTTTTATGCTTGTTAAACTGATATTCAGTAAAAGTAGATAGTGAAACATATCAGGGAGTTTTTAAGATATTATCTTGAAACCAGGGAATTTTTTATCCAAGATCCTATAGCCACACTATAACAATTCATTATTTATAGTTCCATGTGTGGAATTACTGTAAATTTTTAGTGGTGATGGAATTTTATACGCCAAGTTATACTTTACATCGAAAAGCATTTAGCTCTCACAGGCATGATTCAAAATGTAGCATAAAACCATGGTACATAACTGCTGCATAAATATGTGGGTGGAGCATATAAATTTTATTCAGGGTTACATGAAGGGGAGGGGGGGAGAGAGAGTTATCACATTCAGTGTTTAGCATGGCAAAATGGATTTGTCTTCTTTGCTTTGTATATTTTGTATTATGCCGGCGAAAGCTAAATGCTTTTCAACTTGAAGTAAAGTTGGCGGCACCACAAAAATGTACAATAAATCTGCATATGGAATTTCTGGCTTTACCCACTTACTTGATGGCTATCACATGCTGATGAGTACTAATATAGCATGAAACCATGGTACATGACTGTTGTGTAAGTTATGTAGGAGTATATAAACTTAACTAAACTATTACTGTACAATTTTGAAATATCTCTTGGAAGTATTTAAAATGCAAATTTTTGTAAAAAATGTCCTCATTTCTGAAATACTATCATACTCCTGTATAATATAATGAAGTAATATAGGCATTTTTTTTTAATTTGTGATTTTTACAGTTATAGTTTAATTTGTTTATTAACATAATAGAAATCAGCATAAAATTGTTCAACTGGCAAATAGGAACATTTTTCCAAAGCTGATTTCACTACTTTATATTGAGAACATTTACCCTAGTTATACAATTTCTACTTACATGATATTGATTTTTCTACTTTGCTTTAAATTAATGAACATTTATTTTTCTTTGTAGGTGAGGCATTCCCAGAGACTCTCCGAGAAACCACTGGAGCCATGGTTTATTGCCTCTCCTAATGGTATAGTACAATATGCTCATTGCACATGCATGGCTGGTCTAGGTGAAGCTTGTACACATGTTGCAGCAATCATGTTCTATACTGAACATTTAATTAGAATTGAAGGTGATGTGTCTGTAACAGCAATGCCTGCATATTGGAAGTCACCCAACAGTAGGCCTGTTGAATATGCTGAACTAAAAGATATTGATTTTTCTACTTTGTTTTAAATTAATGAACATTTATTTTTCTTTGTAGGTAAGGCATTCCCAGAGACTCTCCGAGAAACCACTGGAGCCATGGTTTATTGCCTCTCCTAATGGTATAATACAATATGCTCATTGCACATGCATGGCTGGTCTAGGTGAAGCTTGTACACATGTTGCAGCAATCATGTTCTATACTGAACATTTAAATAGAATTGAAGGTGATGTGTCTGTAACAGCAATGCCTGCATATTGGAAGTCACCCAGCAGTAGGCCTGTTGAATATGCTGAACTAAAAGATATTGATTTTTCTACTTTGCTTTAAATTAATGAACATTTATTTTTCTTTGTAGGTGAGGCATTCACAGAGACTCTCCGAGAAACCACTGGAGCCATGGTTTATTGCCTCTCCTAATGGTATAATACAATATGCTCATTGCACATGTATGGCTGGTCTAGGTGAAGCTTGTACACATGTTGCAGCAATCATGTTCTATACTGAACATTTAAATAGAATTGAAGGTGATGTGTCTGTAACAGCAATGCCTGCATATTGGAAGTCACCCAGCAGTAGGCCTGTTGAATATGCTGAACTAAAAGATATTGATTTTTCTACTTTGCTTTAAATTAATGAACAATTATTTTTTTTGAGGTGAGGCATTCCCAGAGACTCTCCGAGAAACCACTGGAGCCATGGTTTATTGCCTCTCCTAATGGTATAGTACAATATGCTCATTGCACATGCATGGCTGGTCTAGGTGAAGCTTGTACATATGTTGCAGCAATCAAGTTCTATACTGAACATTTAATTAGAATTGAAGGTGATGTGTCTGTAACAGCAATGCCTGCATATTGGAAGTCACCCAGCAGTAGGCCTGTTGAATATGCTGAACTAAAAGATATTAATTTTTCTACTTTGCTTTAAATTAATGAACATTTATTTTTCTTTGTAGGTGAGGCATTACCAGAGACTCTCCGAGAAACCACTGGAGCCATGGTTTATTGCCTCTCCTAATGGTATAGTACAATATGCTCATTGCACATGCATGGCTGGTCTAATTGAAGCTTGTACACATGTTGCAGCAATCATGTTCTATACTGAACATTTAATTAGAATTGAAGGTGATGTGTCTGTAACAGCAATGCCTGCATATTGGAAGTCACCCAGCCGTAGGCCTGTTGAATATGCTGAACTAAAAGATATTGATTTTTCTACTTTGCTTTAAATTAATGAACATTTATTTTTCTTTGTAGGTGAGGCATTCCCAGAGACTCTCCGAGAAACCATTGGAGCCATGGTTTATTGCCTCTCCTAATGGTATAATACAATATGCTCATTGCACATGCATGGCTGGTCTAGGTGAAGCTTGTACACATGTTGCAGCAATCATGTTCTATACTGAACATTTAATTAGAATTGAAGGTGATGTATCTGTAACAGCAATGCCTGCATATTGAAAGTCACCCAGCACTAGGCCTGTTGAATATGCAGAACTAAAAGATATTGATTTTTCTACTCCGCAGAGAAAGTTACAAAATCTATGCGGAAATAAGAAAAGAAAAATTGACCAACACCAACCTACTATTCCAAAATTATCAAAAAATGAGTTCCATAATATGTTAGCTGAATTAAAACAAGCACAATGCAATAGTGCTGTTTTAAACATTGTTGATGACTTAAATGATGAGACATCCCAAACAGGCCCTGAAAATAATTCTCTATTGTTAAATAATTTGGTCAAAGAAATGTATCTTGAAAAAACATTAGAACAATTGCATGATATAGCATTAGAGATAACTCTAAATATTTCTGAAAATGAAGCCATTTTGGTTGAAAAAGAAACTAAATTTCAATCGAAAAATCCAAAATGGTTTCAATGCAGAGCTGGACGGATAACTGCATCGAACATGAAAGGTGCTTGCTGTACAAGATCTGAGGCACCATCCATTACAATAATAAAGGGAATTTGTTATCCAAAAAACCAACCTTTCGTGCTGTCTCATGGGGATGCTACCATGAAGACGAAGCAAAAGCAGATTTTTACAAACAGGCAAGCATTCTGAATAAAAATTTTCAGCATTGTAATGCTGGACTTATTATAAACCCCGATTATGTTTTCTTAGGGGCATCGCCTGATGCTTTCATGTGATTGTTGCGGAGAAGGTTGTGTTGAAATCAAGTGTCCATATTGCATAAAAGACTCCACAGAAAATGAAACATTTATGCAATGTGATTGCATGGAATTAAGAGATGGAACACTATGCCTCTCAAAAAAGCATAGATATTATTATCAAGTACAAACGCAAATTTTTTTGTCCCAAAGAAAATATTGTGATTTCATTTTATGGAATAAAAACAGATTACACGTTGAGAGAATAATGCCTGATTTTGAGTTTAGGTCTGCTCAGGTAGAGAAAGCCAAAACTTTTTTTTATAAAGTTATTTTGCCAGAACTATTAGGAAAAGCATTTACAAGGCAGTCTTCCACATCTAAACAAAAAAGCCCTAGTTTAGTATTTTTAAAATGATAATAGATAGCCATATTTTTTTCATTATTGTAAATTTATTACATAAAATTGAATGTTACCAATTGACTTGTTCCCCTTATTATTTTTATCTTTGTAACACAACCTCTTATTTTTTTATACATATTTACCCACAGCTAGATTCATAATATTGTAGTTCGCGATTTTACATGGTGAACCATTAAGTAGTCTATTCGGCATCCATGGGCAGAGCTTCCTTTCTCCACCAATCAAGATTAAAATTGAAAATTGTGTTATCTTTATTGATAGACACAACTTGACTTGAGATATAAGTAGACGGTACATTGTTATTGAAATTAGCTTGGAGAAATGAGCACTGGATATACCACGTGGCTACCGGTCAAGCCCTCCTGGACTTGACTTCTTATTGCCGTACTGAGCACTTTAAAATGTTTTCTAATATGCGGTGGCAGTACACAGTGGTGAATGTTTTTTAGGTTTGGTGACATAATTTGCACTTCAGTACTTTGAAATTGCTTTCAATTGAATTCATTAAATTAGTAATATTGTCTTTAACTTCGAAAAAAGCATTAATTATATTATTTAAGATTGGGGATGTTTGATATTAATGTATCAAAATTTTATTAATAAATTACAAATTAGTATAAAATCTGAGGTTCAAAAGTATACATTCAGGGTTGTGAATGGGTAGGAAAGAGAAAGTTATGTGTTTGCATTGGAGACACCATACCATTTAATATTATAAAAGCGGAACTACAATTTTTCCCTTAAATAAAATTTAATTTATAATAAAATACATTTTACTTTTTAAATAAAAAAATATTTTTATTACAAGTTCTAAACTGTAAAATTGTGCTAAGGAGGGAAATGGGAATTTTCAAACTTAGAAATATAACTAAACAAGATACAATTCTTTGACAAAAACTTTTTTTTCTAAACAAGATTCAATTCTTTTCAAAAACTCAAACATTATTTCTAGATTATTTAACAGTTACTTTATTTACAAATTAATCATCCAGAACAGAGGAGTATGTGGAACAGAGTTTAGTATATGGAATATATTGCTCATTGCTTCCGCAATGAGCAATATACTCCATATACTAAAATACTGTAAAAATTAATTCTTCAATTGAGCATTATTTTCGTTAACTTTGTGCCATTTTTGCAATTTTTACGATACATATCGTCGATTTTTCAAAATTTCATTTGCAAATTTGGGGTCTTCGGATTTGTCGAATGTGTTTAACATCAATAGGCTTTCTGTATTTACTGATTGTAATTTTTATATCAAATTTCGTTCAAAATGCTTTATTCGTCTGTGAGATATCGTCTCTATGGACACACAGACATCATTTCAAAAATGATCGATTCGAGTTCCCCGTTATTCCACATGTCACTGTAGAGAAATGAAAGACATCAAAATATTCCATGGACTCAACCTTATTCCTTGAAAATTTTTTCATTCAAATTCTTTGCGACAAGAGATGATTGATTTTTGCTTTTTATATATTACGTTAAATGAAAGAAACAACAAATGTTTGAAAAAGTATGTTTTGAACTTTATACACAAACAGTATATTTTGAAAAAAAATCATTTAGCTTTATGCATGAGAATATTAAGCTAATTAGTTTAATTCATTTTTTACTTAATTAAAATAAAGAACAGCATTTTTGGTCAGAAAATTAAGCAAATACATGGGATAAGTATGCATGTGAATATCTTAAATTTTCTGGAAGTTTTTAATTCAATAGCATTATCTTATGAAGTAATTATTTTAATAATTTAATACACTATGAAAGCATTCTAACAAAGACACCATACAATTGCAATGGAAGGAGAGATGCATAAGACAATATACAAGTAAGGGAGTACAGCAATTGTGATTTTATTCAGTGCTCACGGACAGGTTACTATAAGTCTCTACCTATATTTCACCTGGATGGGTACTTTTCCTGTAGCAGGGCGCAAATGATAAATCAGTCTGCCACTATTCTCTGTTGATGTGGAAACAGTTGATTTGTGGCAATTTATGTAATTTTGTTCCGATTTATTGATATTCCTACATAAAAAAAAATATTTTGACAAATAACATATTTAAACCATATTTAATGTTGTTTCATTTGTGCCCAGCGAAAAGAGAAGTACCAGTATCTTTTTGTGTTGTGTGTGAATGCAAGAACCTTGGTGCATACAATACTGCATTTAAGTTGGTACTTTCGTATTAACCACATGCCAGTGATAAATCGCTGGTCTGAAATGAAGTGACCAATGACCTTCAGTTTTTCTGCAAAACATTTTTTAAAACCATAGTTCAGTGCATAGTTGCATTAGATACTCGTATTCTATTTACAATGCTTTTACGTCGAAGTAAATTTTTACGCAACGCTTGATCGTTATGAATCTGTGGAACTTACCGAAAAGTGAAAAGTAGTCTGTCCACTATTTCCAGAAATTCAGCATACTACTGGAAACATTTGTTTGCTAAGCATTTGTCCCCAAGTGTATGTATTTCCTGTAAACTAGTCCGCAATTCCTGTACCTGCATGTACTTCCTTTTAGTTTAAATGATTTTGTGCTAAATACTATATATTTTCTTTGTGTATTATCTCATTGAATATTGCATGTGCTTAATAATATTTTAAATGTTACTTGTATTCATTACTTCAGTTTATGTTCAGTATAATGAGATACATCAGTTTTACAATAAACTTAATTTAACAAATAAAATTGAAGAATCTTTTAAATGAAAAAGTCTGTGTCATTTATTTATAAGCATCTCCAGCATTTAGCTAAATCATTTATTTTTGTTCTCTATGCAAATTATCACAAATATTAAATAAATATTTGTGATAATTTGCATAAGACACTTGAATGAACTTGTTGCATAATTTTGAATATGGAAAGTCAAATTTTTTAACAATAATTTCAAGTAACTTTTCTGATGAATTTATTTAAAAAACATGCAATATTAGAAGACAGTAATATGCTAGTATTCAAAAATAAGAGCAATTCATTTTCGAAAATTCTTGTACACAAAATAAAAATTACGGAGTTGATTGCTAATAAATCAATGATTGTATAATCAAATTATAAAACTAGAAAAGTTTACGCTTTTTTTTTTAAGATTTATTAAACTTAAATTGAAAAGCATACTGTGCCATATAATGTACTCACCATGAATAAAATGCTCAACAGTGGCTTATCCTGATTCCAATAAGTGGGGGGGGGGGGGGGCAAATATTTAACATTTGCTTATGCCAGGGTTATTTTAAATGAAAAATACCCATAACATTAAAAGACTTGAAAAGTGTGTGGGGGGGGGGGGAGGGTTCACTGCAAACTTTCTTGTGCTTCAAATTTTCAGTATTCTACTCTTCTCTGTGGATTCTTAAAGGCCATTCTTTGCTTCCCTTTATTTTCAATTATTCGAGGGAATGAAAAAAATGATACAATTAATTACGGCACAAATCGCCATTATCAAATTCAATTACTTTATCTTAAAGAAATTATGATTATATATGATATCGGCTGGATATAGTTTTAATAAAATTACTTTTTAAAAAAAATTTCACACCAAAACGTATCTTTTACATATAAACCTAATGCAAGTTCAACGTTTTGTTGTACAAAGAGAACTTGGGATTTTCTCCGTTAGATGGACGTGACGTCACGTGAAACCTTCCTATACATATGCTTTATATATATATTTTTCAGTCCATCTTCTTATCATTTTTTTTAATACAAGTAAAATAAATTTTTTTCAATTATATATATATAATTACTAACACATATATAGGCATAAATTCATAGATGAGCGCCCCCCTCTACATGTCGCTCACGAGCCGCCACTGCTAACATAATAATACTATCAAGGAAAAATTTCTTGATAGTATTAGGCATTACAACTTAAGAATGTTCTTATTCACTTTCAGTGAATCATATTCACTTTAAATACTAGTAAAAATAATAAGAAAAAAAATGTAATGCAACCATTGTACTGTATAGGAGTACCATTTAAACTGAAATTACATAGAAGTGAAAGAAAATATTTTATTCATAGTAAAAATATAAAATAGCACTGTATGCACAAATATTTGTAAAACATTTAAGATCAATGTAAACTATAAAAAAAAATGCAGCGTACACCTAACCTGTAGAAGATAAGAAAGACTTTTCACTCAGTAGCCTGTGGTTGGGTTGCCAAATAAAGTGCCTGATATGAATTTTGGAGACAGAAAATTATTGTATAAGAAATTTTCCACTTACACAGTACATTTGATTACATACAATTAAAATGTGATTGATTATATGCATACTAAATATAATGGAATTGCATTTCCATAAGAATAGGAATATAATCACATGTACATATATATGTACATGCAAAAATATATATAAAAATATATATATATAAAATAATAATATTTTATTGTACTGTTTAAATGTTTTATATATTTTTAAATAAATTTCCCAAATTTTGTATCTCGAGGGGGGGGGGGGATAGATTTCTTAGTTGACATGGCCATGTAATCTAAGCTCTAATGCAAAACTATCCAAATAGTGGCACACAAACTATATTAGTACTCATCAGCATGTGATAGCCATTAAGTGGGTAAAGCCAGAAATTCCATATGCAGGATTATTGTACTTTTTTGTGGTGCCGCCAACTTTACTTCAAGTTGAAAAGCATTTAGCTTTCGCCGACATAATACAAAATATACAAAGCAAAGAAGACAAATTCATTTTGCCATGCCAAACACTGAATGTGATAACTCTCCCCCCCCCCCCCCTTCATGTAACCCTGAATAAAATTTATATGCTCCACCCACATATTTATGCAGCAGTTATGTACCATGATTTTATGCGACATTTTGAATCATGCCTGTGAGAGCTAAATGCTTTTCGATATAAAGTATAATTTGGCGTATAAAATTCCATCACGACTAAAAATTTACAGCAGTTCCACACATGGAATGATAAATAATGAATATTCCCTGTTGATATTCCCTGAAATCAGGATTCTTTTGCCAGCATGTGCTACTTATAAATAATAAACAGGTTATATATGGATATAGAATTCTAGCCAAACTTTGTTCATCTTTTCAAGGATTAGAATTCCTGCTCTATATCAACTTATCAGGAAAATACTAAAGTAAAATTGCTTATGAATTTTATTATTTATAGAAATTATCAATTGTCAACTCTGTGAAATATCACATAAAATCTACACAATCATAAAAAACGATAAGTACAAAATTATCACGAAACTTATTCCCCCCCCCCCCCAACAATGTGTTCGAGACAAATTTCATAGAAACTGTTTCATATTTTACAACATTTGTGTTTACATATATATATATAAATTTTAAATTTAAATAATATGCTTAAGTGAAAGAAGGTGTCATAAATTCTGTCATTATGGTTTAAAATAAATGTATAAAATATGAAAAAATACAATATCAATCTAAAAATCATCATCAAAATAAATAAAAACTAGCATGTACTCTTACCTTTCCAATTACAAGGCATAATCTTGAGATCTTGACTGTGTATACATCTTTCACCCAGCCACAAGCAAACTGATTAAATGCCTTAAATTCGTCGGACGTATATGCACTTTTCCCGAAAACTAAGTAGTTCACCGTATCGAAATAACTAAGTTTTGGAAAATCTGATGCACATGTTGTAAATTCACTTTTACACATTGAATAAGGATCTTTGTTTCTTATTGATGCAATTTTTAGTAAATATCGAGCTTTAGCTCGATCATCCATGTCCTGAAAATATTTAGATGACATAATTATTATTTAAAGTTTAAATTAATATTTTTGAAGTAACGTACAACGTGTGTAGCAATGGTCTATCTATCAGTTGTTTGACTACCAGCAACCGTTGCTAAGGCTCGTTACTAACAGCGTGCCTCGTGTTTGAAACAGCTCCATTTGGACACTCCGTTTCAATATATGCAATACATAATTATGCATGTTTTCTCATGCATGTCTTCAGTAATAACTAATACAGCAGCTTCAAGCAAATATTGTGCATATATGCTTGTAGCGGCAATAGAGCTTTTTCACCTGACGTCACATCGCCAAGCTACCCCCTAGCAACCGTTGCTGGTAGTTATATATTGCATGCTTTGCGTTTGAGTCAATTGCAGATATACTGGCCTGTATAGTGTTACAAAATTTTATATTTGTCATTATGCCTACCGCTTGTGGTGTTTTCAAATGCGGAAATCGTTCTGATCGAGACAGCAAATTTTTTTAGACTCCCTGCTGTATTAATTAGAGGAAATGAGTCAAAAAGACGTCTTTGTGAAGAGCGCCGGGTTTTGGTGTGAATTTTTTTAAAAAAGTCGTTTTATTAAAACTATATCCAGCCGATATCATATATAATCATAATTTCTTTAAGATAAAGTAATTGAATTTGATAATGGCGATTTGTGCCGTAATTAATTGTATAATTTTTTACATTCCCTCGAATAATTGAAAATAAAGGGAATAAAATCAAGGACTTGTCTGTTAAAATAAGCAAAGACTGGTCTTTATGACTTAACAGAGAAGATTGGAATACTGAAAATTTGAAGCACAAGAAAGTTTGCAGTGAACCCCCCTCCCCACACACACTTGTCAAGACTTTTTAATGTTATGCGTATCTTTCATTTAAAATAACCCTGGCATATTCAAATGTTAAACAGTTGCCAAACACCCCACCCCACAATTTTTGGAGTCAGGATAAGCCACTGGTGAGTATTCTATTCATGGTGAGTACATTATATGACACAGTATGCTTTTCAATTTAAGTTTAATAAATCTTAAAAAAAAAGCGTAAACTTTTCTAGTTTTATAATTTGATTATACAATCATTGATTTATTATAAATGTTATATTTTTGCAATAAATGTATAAAATATGAAAAAATACAATATCAATCTAAAAATCATCATCAAAATAAATAAAAACTAGCATGTACTCTTACCTTTCCAATTACGAGGCATAATCCTGAGATCTTGACTGTGTATACATCTTTTACTAAGCCACACGCAAACTCATTAAAAGCTTCTTAAATTCGTCGAACGTATATGCACTTTTCCCGAATACTAAGTAGTTCACCATATCGAAATAACCAAGTTTTGGAAAATCTGATGCACATGTTGTAAATTCACTTTTACACATTGAATAATGATCTTTGTTTCCTATTGATGCAATTTTTAGTAAATATCGAGCTTTAGCTCGATTATCCATATTCTGAAGATATTTAGATGACATAATTATTACTTAAAGTTTAAATTAATATTTTTGAAGCAACGTACAACGTGTATAGGAATGTCCTATCTATGAGTCGTTTGACTAACAGCAACCGTTGCTAAGGCTCGTTACTAAGAGAGTGCCACGTGGTTGAAACAGCTCCAATATATTTTTTTTATCAATATTTCTGCTAAATAATCTTAATAGAAGATAAATCTTGAGAGATCCTACTAAAATTATGCACTAATTGATTGTAAATTTCTAAAAATCATCTGTAATATGTAAACTTATATTTGACAACAAACCGATGCGTTGATGCCGTGCAGTCGAATCGCGAACCTGACGTCATATTGGAATACATTAGTCGCCCAGAACTCCTTGCGCAGGCGGAGCTTCCTCTGTCTCTAACAAAAGGTTCTTTTTCGTTGGGATACATTCCTATCCATAGACTTTTGCATTTTAAGTTGAAATCTTTCGAATAAGACAAGAAGATGGAATAAAGAGAACTTTGCAAAGAGATGAAATGGCATAATTTTATAACTCATGCAAGCAATACTTGTGAAAGATACTTTTATAAAGTTTGTTACAAAATATTTGTAAATATAAGTAATTTGAATCAAACAACTTATGAACGGTTGCAAATTATTGGTATGGTTAAATATGTCAGAAAAAGTGGATACGTAATGGTAATTCAATATTAAACACTTGTGCACATTAAAAAAAGCCCGTCGCAAATATCAGAGCACTTATTAAATATAAGTAATTTTAATCAAATTAAACATTCAGGAGAATTGCTAGAATGTGAAAAGCTGCAGGAAGTATTTGCAACAACAGGCCATTTACATGAACATAAATTTCTTCACACAGGAGTAAAATTATTTGAATCTTAAAAATGCCGAATATCGCATACAGGATAAAAGGACGTAAATAAACATAAGCTAGTAAAGATCTACTGGTATGTGAAATATACAGGAAAGCATTTGTGCATAAAAGTGCATTAAATACATATCTACTTTCGCATTATTGTTTACAGCCCTTTGTTTGTGTTATATGCCAGAAACGATTCACACAGAAAAGCAATTTAACACATTTACTTATTCATACTGGTGAAAAGCCTTTTGTTTCTGAAATACACCAAAATCATTAACACAAAAATGCAGTTTAAATTTACATCTACTTGGACATACTGGAGAAATAATTTTTGTTTATTATGCATGCCAGAAAACTTTCACACATGAACAAAATTTAAATTCCTATCTACTTATATATACTGCAGAAAAGCCTTTTGCTTGTCAAACATGTCAGAAAATATTTCCTTCTAGAAATAATATCAATAATAATCTACTTGTGCATACTGCTGAAAAACCCTGTGTTTATGAAATATGCCAGAAAACATAAACCCGCTTAAATAAACATCTTCTTTTGCATACTGTTAAAAAGCCTTTACTTTGTGAAGTACGCCAGAAAACATTTGCACAGAAATTTTATTTAAATACATATTACTTCTGCATACTGGTGAAAAGACTTTCTTTTTTTAATTATGTCACAAAGTATATACCGATAAATACAGATTAAATAGCCATCTTATAATGCATACTGATAAGCATTTTGTTTGTGAAATATGTAGTGAAGCATTTGTGTGTAAAAGTGTGTTAAATGAACATTTACTAACGCATAATGGTAAAAATCCCTTTGTTTGTGAAGTATGCCAGAAAATATTCAGAAGAAAAAGCATTTTAAATTTTCATCTACTTATTCACACTGGTGAAAAGCCATTTGTTTGTGAAATATGCCAGAAAACATTCAAACGTAGATACCAATTAAATAGCCATTTGCTTATTCACACTGATAAAAGGCCTTTTGTTTGTGAAATATGCCAGAAAACATTCAAACGTAGAGACCACTTAAATTTACATCTACTTATTCATACTGGTGAAAGGCCTTTTGTTTGTGAAGTATGTCAGAAAACATTCACAGCTAAAGGTCAGTTAAATGCACATCTACTTATTCATACTGGTGAAAAGCCTTTTTGTAAAATATGCCAGAAAACATTCACAAAAAAAAGCAGTTTATATTCCCATCTACTTATTCATACTGGTGAAAGGCCTTTTGTTTGTGAAGTATGTCAGAAAACATTCACAGCTAAAGGTCAGTTAAATGCACATCTACGTATTCATACTCATGAAAAGCCTTTTGTTTGTGAATTATGTCAGAAAGCATTCACATTTAAACGTCAGTTAAATTCACATCGACTTAATCATACTGGTGAAAAGCCTTTTGTTTGTAAAATATGCCAGAAAGCATTCACACGGAAAATGAATTTAAAAACTCATCTAATTATTCATACTGGTGAAAAGCCTTTTTGTACAATATG
The DNA here is from genome assembly GCA_951213105.1 of Amaurobius ferox. NCBI lineage: Eukaryota > Metazoa > Arthropoda > Arachnida > Araneae > Amaurobiidae > Amaurobius > Amaurobius ferox. The sequence continues at coordinate 39,498,397 of OX578155.1, forward strand.
CCAGAAAACATTCACAGCGAGAAAGAATTTAAATACCCATCTACGTATTCATACTGGTGAAAAGCCTTTTGTTTGTGAAATATGCCAGAAAACATTCAGATATAAAATCACCTTAAATTCACATCTACTTATTCATTCTGGTGAAAGGCCTTTTGTTTGTGAAGTATGTCAGAAAACATTCACACTTAAAGGTCAGTTAAATGCACATCTACTTATTCATACTGGTGAAAAGCTTTTTTGTGAAATATGCCAGAAAACATTCACAAAAAAAAGCAGTTTATATTCCCATCTACTTATTCATACTGGTGAAAAGCCTTTTGTTTGTGAAGTATGCCAGAAAACATTCACACAGAAAAAGAATTTAAATTCACATCTACTTATTCATACTGGTGAAAAGCCTTTTGTTTGTGAAGTATGCCAGAAAACATTTACACAGAAAAAGAATTTAAATTCACATCTACTTATTCATACTCGTGAAAAGTCTTGTTTGTGAATTATGCCAAAAGCATTTACACAGAAGAGTGAATTAAATATCCATCTACTTATGCATACTGGTAAAAAAGCCTTTTCTTTGTGAAATATGCCAGAAAGCATTTACACAGAAAAGCAAATTAACTATCCATCTACTGATACATACTAATAAAAAAGCTTCTTGTTATGTGAAATATATAGGAAAGGGTTTGTACCTATATAAAAGTGTGTTTAATGCACATCTACTTATATAGAATGGTGATAAGCCTTTGGCTTGTGAAATATGCCAGAAAACATTCAAACAAAAAAGCAATTTAAACTCACATATACTTATTCATACTGGTGAAAAGCCTTTTATATGTAAAGTATGCCAGCAAACATTCATATATAAAGGCAAATTAAATAAGCATTTACTCATGCTTATTACTGAAAAACATTTTGTGAAATATGTTTGAAACCATTGACTCACTAAGCTTATTTTAATAATCGCCGTATTCATGAGAAAAGTTTCGTCGAAGTAGTTAGGCTACCTGCAAGTGCAATTACGGAAATGATGTAATATGGCTGCCGTCAAGTTCAGATGCACATTGAACTACCATGCCAGTGCGTTACCATCAAATTCGTTGGGCGGTTGTTGTCTTATGGTGGAAATGGAAAATAGCCCATTATATTTAGTTCACTAATCCTAGCCGAAAGTCTTATTTAAATAGTAATTCAAATATATTTTAAAATAAACTAATGATAAAAAGTTTGGATTTTTATCCGGTTAGAGCATGAAGAATGGAGTAATTCCATTTTTTCACTTCTATTATTCTGAAAATGAAATATAATTACCTTTCCAAATTTTTTTTTTTTTTAAGCAAGCTTTACAAGCAGTACTTGATTATAAAGTTTTCTAATCCATAAGCTGGAGCCATGCCCGGTTTGCTGGGGGATCTGGCTCAGTGACAATAGGAAAAATTAAGTACAAAAAATGAGGGTAAGGGGACCAAGTAAATTGTCTTTTACATTTCATGATACTCATCTACTCAATTACAATAGAATAACCTATTCCTTAAATAATTTTTTATATATTATACTAGCAGCATACCCGTTCTTCCTACCGAGAATATAACATAAAGAAACTTAAAATTCACAATCATGTGCAAATTCCTATAGTATACTAAGTGACATTTTTAATCACAATCTTCTGTTAAAATATTTAATTTAATGCTCCTAAAAAGATGTTTAAGAATCTGTGTTCTGGCCATGCAAAATTATCTTCACAGGCAGATGTGAAGAATAAAATATCCCGGCCTCTTTCGTAAGCAAATTCACAAAAAATATGGAACTGAATCAATATATGCAACGTAACAGTGTTAAAATTGTATGGGACCTCTACTACTTATATATGCGAATTTTTAGAAGATATAACCTTTATTAGTAGATTACATGTATAAATTGAAAATATCAATAAACCCGTAATCTTTAAACCTGAAGGCAGTAATTGACTACAGTATATGCTAATATGAAAGTGCTAGATTTATATGAGAAGATATGTACGTACTACTTATAATGTTGACCTCCATATATACTATACGTATTATGGAAGAGATATCTTCATTGGCAGATTGGAATGTTGAATTCCAGCTTAGCAGAGTAAACTTTAAAAATAAATGTCCATGGTTGAAAAGAAAGACTGAGCCGTATTAGAAAAACAAATAACTTTTATTAATAAATGTAGAATCCATTACCAAAATAGTATTAAATCACTTGGTAACATTATTTATGGTAAAAAGCAGGAGTATGTACAGTATGATTAAACATGCTCAAAAGATTTTCATTCATTACTTTCCAGATTATCTCAAAGGCATTGCAGATTATCAAGGTAATAAAATTAACTACATTTCCTAATCTTTATGCGTGCATTTGCGAAGCCTCCTAGACTGGTGTTACACTTAGCATAAATGATTCATTTGGATAAGCATTTTCCAAATAAAACTGATATAAAAGCACTTTACGCGACTTCACAAACTATCAAAAAGTAAGTATAATGACCTTTAATTGCATGGTCATTCAGACATAATTCGTTCACTTACTACGATTTAAATGCACATTAATCAGCATCCTGTTAGTCTTGATTATCTCTCCATTCGAACTTCGTCGAACTAACTCTGTCTTACTTCTTCTCTGAAGTGCCTTTGAATGAGTCCGCTATTTATATATAAAGACGGGATTGTTCTGGAACAAGTTTGTTTCTGAAAATGCTTCCAAATATGTAAATTACTTGCATATGCTTCAGGCGGTCGATTTGCATGATTCGCATGTTGGAAAAACGTCGCGATTCACTTCTGAGAACGAAGTAATTTGTTCACATGGAAAATTAAAATATGAACAACACGTTTATGGGAAACGTGAATTGTGATGTTTACATCCGTTTTTCCAACAATGATGTCGTAGATTAGAAGATATGTCCGAGTGTTAGAAGATTACCCGTATTACAATATGAGTATCAAAAATCTTTGCCAAAATAAAACAGATGACATAATAAATTGAAAATATCAATAATCCTCATAATCTTTACACCAGAAGTCCGTAAATGATTCCAATATATGCCAATCAAAATATATGCCAATATACCTGTATTACTTATATATTCTCGTAGATTAGAAGATATACTTATGCATTTGTAGAAGATTACTCATACAATGTGCAATATATGAGTTTCAACAAATTTTGCTGCAATAAAACAATGGCATAATAACTTGAAAATATCAATTTTTTAATCAATAATCCTCGGAAAAATACCAATAATAATAATGTTTAAACCTGAAGACTGTAATTGATATTATCCAGTCAAAAATGCAATGTCAATGAAATTTATTTTACATACATATTGCTGAAAAAATGGTTTTTTATTTATTTTTGTCTTATAATATTTATATTTAATAATTTATTTTTTATGCATATAATAAACTAAGTAATTTATTCTTTTTACTACTAATTTTATTTTTTCTTATAACTGGCAAAAAGATTCCCCATCTGTAAGTATTTTAAACGATATTTGTTATTATAATATTATATTTAATAATGTACTCTTTATTACTCAAATTATTTTGAATTCTGAATAGTATTATGATTCTTATATTATATTTTTTTATGCTATTCCTTTGTGTAAAATTTAAAATTTGTAAAAAACAAAAATCTTTGTTATAGACAAAACATATTTCTATTATAATTTTTCTTTTTCCGGAAAAGAAACTCTTAAGAATAAACTACAGATAAAATAGTCAAAATGTACGGATTTTATTTCTAACTCTCACCAATGGATATATAACAATAAGATGTTAAAAATTTTAGTTTTTTTTCATCTTAGAAGTTTGGGTTTTCTAGAAAATATGGAAATTATTTTCAATCTTGCAAGTTAGTTGAAAAAATCTATCCAATGAATTTTTAAAATACTTATATCACAGCTACAGTCAAACACATATTACATAACATGGCTATAAAAAGGTTTAAATTTCAAAATATATGAAAATTTCACATACTGCAGTCAGAATAATGTCGGCCAGCATTAGTAAATGGAATATAATGTGATATCTTTACTGGAAGGCAGAAACCATCCGATTCATTTTACAGAAGCCCACTTGCAGGTTTCCTACTGCACCTCTATTCGCAACCATACTTGCAGGTTGCCTAAACACAGCCAAATTTTGTATGTAAAATGCAAAAAAGCATTTTCAAAAGTTATCTGAATTCATCAAGTCTGTGCACACTGGTGTGAAACATCTTTTGTGTAAAATATATTGAAAGAATATCTGGTGAGAAGTTATCACTCATTGAGAAACATCTGTCTTAAATATGTCGGAAAGCATTTACTCACAATAATCATTTGAATAAAACTTCACTTATAAAAACCACACTAGTGAAATCCTAGTTGTAAATGAAATTATCAGAAAGTGTTTAAATCAACATTGCTTTTACTTTTAAGCTCAAGCAAATCTGAATGTGAATATTTGGTATCTCTGTGCAATATATATATATATATATGTGTGTATATGTGTAATAAAAGTTTAAAAATCCAATGAAAGAAAAGAGCATTTTCAACTCAAATAACCTCAACATTACAAAATGCTTTATAAATAAAAGTATCAAACAGAGAATAATCAATCAAGTGGAAAATATAAATGCAAGCCACTGGTCATCAATCTGAAGAGAATCAAAAAACATCAATGGAAAGGAATCGATAAAATAATATCAAATAAAATCCAAGCATGAAAGCTTTACACATAGACAAGCCCTAGGCCTAATAATAAATTATTCATTTCGATAAAACTCTTTATCAAGTCCAGGTATTTCATAAAAATGAACACAAAATGCATGTTTCTGATATCAGTGATAGAATATAACTATAAACTTAAATAACCTGGATAACATGCATAAAGATTGAAAAATAATAGGAAACAAGAATAGCTGAAAAAACCGTGCATACGATTCATTGGATCCTTGAATAAAGAGACCAATGTTGCCAATCTCAAAAAATAAAAAAGTTGAGAAATGCTGTTACCAATCATGAGAAAGAAATACCAGTAATGCAAAAAGACAATAAAAGGTGATATTCAACAGTAAGAACAAGTAAATACATGGTAATGCTTATTCAAGAGAAAGTGGATGTCGGGCTAAAATAAGATGCTAAGGAGAGAATTTAAGTGTAATTACCATTCCAAACTTTTTAACTATACTATGTTCTAAATAAGCTTGATATTTATATAATTTGCTAATAATTTTAAGTTTATTAATATGCATAGCCAGAGTCCGATCTAGGAATTTCAAACTGTTAGCCAACAAATTAGCCAAATTGAAAAATCATTAGCCAAATTACATGATTATTAGTCAAAGTTATCGTTGCTATGGTTGAAAAAAATGTCTACTTTTAAGCCATAATGCAGCTAATAATATTCATTTCTTTCTAAACAAGATATAAAGATAGGTAAATTTCATTATTTTAATCATTAAATTGGCTATTAGTACATTAAACTTGTATTTACCAATGAAAGATCACAATGAGTTACAAAAATGACAAATTTATTTTATAATTAACATAGTTTCATTATCATATAAACCAGGCAAGCTTCGAATTTTTGTACTATACACCAATTTTCAGAAACTGCCTTAAAGTTAAAATTTTTCATGTCTGGCCCTTCACTATTTATAAGAATCAAGTCACTGAGATTTCTTACTCTGATGTTACTACTTAATGAAATTTATGTTCTGTTTACTAAAGCCTCTTTCAACGATGGCTGTTGTCATAGGACATGTGAAACCAATTCTTGCTACATCCATAATATTTTTATATGCAGTATCATCATTATATTTCTTTAAAATTAGGCACCAAAACTATCTAAGGGATAAATTTTTATGTCGGCTTTAAAATTCAGGCAGGTGTAAGGATCGTATAAAAACCACAAAGATGATGCTGAAGATGAAACGAAAACAAGCCAGGCAGGCTTAAAAATTCGTAATAAAAAGATAAACTACGATTCAACTTATGACAAAAACAGCAAACCGCAAGTTGGCATCTGTGATAATAATCAGCAGTGACCTTTTTTCAGTTGGTTTTAACTAAAATTAAATGCTTTTTTATTTACCGTATATACTCGCTTAAGTCGAGAAATTTGTGACAAAAAAAACCCCGCTTCAAAGTGTGTGTGTGTGTGTGTGGGGGGGGGGGGGTCGATTTATATGCGGAGTCTAAAAAAAAAAGCGTTGTATGTCTACAAATTATTTTTTCCCACAAGACAATGGATCCTAAAATGATGCGGTAGTAATTACACAATCGCACACTCCTAATTTCTCTGCCCTCTACATGCTCCGGACTACCATTGTATACGCATCATCAAAAAATATACATACATTTTCGTTCGATGTTTATCACTTGTTTCTCTGATTACGGCTGATCGTTTTTGACAAAAAATGGCTCTTTTCAGAAATAATTCTGTAACACGGATTGTTTAAAACTATAATGCAGGATTTAAGTTGAAAGTGTTTTTTTGTTTTGTTTATTGGAGAGTATCTAATAACTGTGTTGGTGGTTAACGGTTGTGCAATTCAGGGTTAGCGAAAAAAATCGGCTCACATAACGGGTGGAATCCAGATAATGTATTGATTGCCGCAGTGGGTCAAGGATGCTTGAGAGACAGGAATGCACTGTCTGCCGTCCGTTTTGAGGAGCAGCATGCTGGGAATTAAAGAATACTTGGAGCTTGTCATATGAGAACGAGCATTCCCAAAACAGACGGGAGACAACGCTCGTATGTCATAGGTCTACTTGTCTGGAATCGGACTTTTATTCCATATTACTTCCCAAAAAAATATTTACGAAATTTTCACAGTTTCCAAAAAATCATTTTCCATTTTTTTCGCCAAAGTATTTTTTTTATCGCCAGTTTTGTGATCTTTTCACATTTGGCGCATAGGCAAATGGCTAGCGCGGACCTTGCATAGCATGAAATTTTTTATCGTATATTCTCAGGCCCATAGCCAGAATTTTATTCAGGGGGGGGGGGGGGGGAGCACCCTCTTTTTCAGGGGGAGGCATCATATATTTTTAGTATTTTATTTAGTTTAATATTTCGTGTTATCTAATACATCATGTTAATAAAACATACATAATAAAATATAAACATACATAATAAAATATAAAACATACATAATAAAATATAAAACATACATACATTTCATTTATACACATTTTAGTAAACATTTTGCTACAATACATGTTATATATTATTTTTATACATAGCATGGGTATGTATGTATACATAAATCAAAACAATTGTAATCGTCTTCTTTTCATGTCATTAAATTTCTGCAAAAATTTTTGTAAATCGATATTATTGGTGCGATTTTTTTCAAAAGCAAGGAAAACTAAGTTAGCTAATTTCTGGTGTGTTATTGATAAGCGTTGCACATAATCTATTTGAGTCAGAACAGAAAGTGTCTATTCACATAAAGTGGTACTGCATCCAAACGTACGCAAAGTTGCTAGCAATTTGTAAGTATCTTCAAATGATACTTTTTGATCATAGATTTTTTGAAAAATGTTATAGTTTTCAAACTTTACCAAATAAAATTTAACCACTGCCAATTCTTCTTTAGAGGGCAATACAATTCCTAAGGAAGAGAAATGGTGAAAATTGTCATAATCTAATTCTTCTGCAGCTGAAATGGCTTTTAACAAATTTTTATTTTCACTGAATCGCCTAGTCAGTTCAATTAAGATTATGTCAATTGTCTCAATGAAAATTTGTTTCAATGAATCATTATATTGCTTGGTTCCAATTGTTTCCATTGTGACAAAGCATGTAAGAGATGAACTGGGTATTTCTCATCTTTTAATTTGCTCTTCCGATTCATTTGCGATGTCAAAATCTCCAGTAGTACTAAAGTTACTAATTTCTTCATAATTTTCGTCATCCCTCATATTTTTAATAGATTCTGTTACAGCTTCTATTATTTTGGAGGTATCATTAAGATTAGTTTCACATGCATGTAATTGTTTATCAGCTGGTTCCAATGTTTTTAACAATTTTCTCATGAAAACTATGCAAAATAGAAATTTGCGTTTGGTTATAACAGTAAGTAAACCAGTAACTTCTGTTACAACATCACCATCATATTCTCTACTAGCAGCAATTAAGTTTAAAACATTAACAATTGCTCTGTAATTATTATAAATTATATCTGTTACATGCAAGTGTCCACTCCAACGTTGTTCCAGGAGACTGCTCAATGCATGACCCTCATTGTTTTTTGCAACACAACCACGTTTAAGAAGCATGTATAACATGGAACATTGATCAAAGAATTGTTCAGTGACAGGAACATCATACTTGCTTTCACTACAACTAAATGGAGACGATGATTGCAGGAATGAACATAAGGTATAGATCGGTTCAGCAGTTGTATTATCGCTTGAGGTCTACCCCATTTTCCACTCATTACCGAAGCTCCATCATAACATTGACTAAGTATATGATCAGTATTTAATCCATTTTCCTGAAGAATATTTAAAGTTAAATCCGCTAAAGATTGTGCATCTAATTCAGCAGTAGCTTTCACACATAATGCCGATTCCTAAATTTTACCATCTTTCACATAACGAATTCCAATAGCAAAATTTTCATTACCTCTTTTGTCTTTCGTACCATCTCTCAGAATTGTAAACCAAGGTACAACTGCACTTTTTACATCATCAACGAAACCTCACGAACACAGTTGGACAAGATCTGAATGACATCGTTTTGTATTTCTGGTGAAAGATATGTAGCATTTGGTGGAATAAATTTGGAATAATTCTTTAATTTTTCGTCTTTATTCATTGTAAATTCAAATCAATTTTTGAACAAACCTTGTTTTTCATGTTCTTGAGTATCATAAGTTCCTCGGCAGTTCATTTACAACTAGAAATTGTATAAATTCAGCAATAGATGTCACATAATAGCTATTTCTTTCAAGCACCTCAATGTTTACAAGTGTAGAAACTCTGTGTGCCCTGTAGATAACGGTAGTTTCTTTTTAGACCACATAGCCATTGCAGTTATATGAATTTGCAAAGAATTGTGTTTTTGAAAGCTTTTGGATTTTTTTGAAAGCGGTTTTCCAATTTTTAAATCCAATGCTGGTAAAAAGATTCTCTTTTGATGCATGTGGTTGAAATTGGCAACAAGCATAACAAAAAAACTGCATCTCTAGAATGGGAATATTCAATCCTAGAGAATTTTTCAAACCATTCTTTCCTGAAAATCCACCTGTCTTTATTTCTTAAATATGATGATAATCTAATTTCAAAGATGTTTTCTCCAATGGCAGCAATGTCTTTTGGTGGATCGAAATTGTTTGCTTTCTGACTTGATGATGAGGATCTCTCTCTCTCTCCATCTTTTTCAGTATATCGTTCAATGAATTTATCCATTGTAAAGCCTCTTTGCCCCCTTTGATGGCTGATGTCCTGAAGGTTTTGTTTTAGATGCGAGGAATGGCGCGAAAAAATCAAGAACGAAAAGTGTTTATCTTTATGCTCGCTGAAACTCGACCACTTGATTTAGCATAAATCCAATGGGGCACTCCTGACGAAAATGTTCGGCAAAACCGCTGTCAAATGCCCTGTTCAATGAGATAGCAAAGTAAGAAAAACAACGAAAATCATGCGGACGCTGTCAATCAAATCATTTGTCAATCACAAGAACTAGCAACACTCAATAATAATACTGATCCAAGAAATCAGTCTCTGTTCGATTAGGTGTAGCCAAAATAGTGCTGCCATCTGTTATTATTAGACTTGTTTAGGCTTATTTGTATTCATGCTTTATAAAACAACTTTTGGTTTAAACCTTACCATGTTAAACCACTATGCATTCATATCTGAAAAACTAAAGGCAATTTGCCAAACAATAAATTTTTTATTTAAAAAAACTGTTCAAGAAAGGAAAAGCTACTGTAACATTTTACCTTTGAAGATATGAGATGTTTACAGTTGGTTCAACTGTTTTCAAACCTTTTAATGTGAAAATCTTCTGGGGGGGGGGGGGGGGCAAATGAGGCTGCTAGGTAGAGCTCAGCCCCACCTGGCACTCCCATGGCTACGGCCCTGTATATTCTATAAGTTCTAAAGAGCTGATTAAGTATAATATTTCTATCGAGTTACAATAATTAAAAGGTAATAATTTATTAATGTTAAAGTTAAAATAGTATTTTAAGATTTAAGTCCAAAAAATATAATATATATATATATGTGTGTGTGTATGCAACACGTGTATGGTAAAAAATAAGTAGGCTGGAGGTGCAATTTGTTTCATGCTAAAAAAATTTTTGGCATCTCTAGGCATTTGTCTAAACTTACATGTTAGCAGATCTGGTCATGGATGAGGCTACAGGAGAGAAGGCCAATTAAATGTTAAAAAATTCTCTTAAATGTCACATAATTTTCACATTTCATAAACTGTCTTTGATGTTCAAGTAGTGCCTCTAGTGCAAGAGATTATAGTGCTGCTGGATGTATTTATAAAAAAAAAAGTGGATGCAACTTAAAGCCAAAATCAGTTGACTTCTTTTCTCTTTCTAGAAAACTGGGATTCCTGTGGAATTAAAATCAAGGTACATGTGATTGCTTTAAAATTGGGAAAGTACTTGAATTTTAAATGATCATTTTCAAGGCCTTGAAAGTACCTGAAAATTCACATTTTTTTGGTTAGATCCTTGCAAATTCTTGAAAAGACAGGAAGAAACTGTTCTCCTGATCTACAGTATGGTGTTTTTTCCTAAGAAATTTTGCTTTTTCCTAAATTTTTCTCTAGTAATTCCCCTTTTCCTGAACATTTCGTAAATGAGCATTGTTTTTATCCCAAAAATTTTCTTAGCTTCACCTGGGACTCCTGTGATGCACCATTCTATTCTGATCAAGCATTTAGCACAAGCATCTAGAATGTGAAAGATAATAGTTGCTTGTGGACAAGTCGCAAACTTGTTGCTTTACAAATGATGGAAAGAAGATAAGACATTATTATTTATTTGGAAATTACGAAAAATAATTTAGAATGATGTAAGCTCACAAGAAGCAATTTAAAGTGCAAAAATTTGAATTTGATATATTTTCACCAAAAATTGCATCTATAATTTCAGTTAAAAATTACACCTGTATCATCTTACTTTATTAAAAGTATTTTATTCAATCATTCAAAATATTTTGAATAAAATTAGAAATGGCAAGGGTGTCATGGTCAATTTTGCAAATATAGAGAATAATTCATGATATGCTGTATCTTAAAATTATGTTAATTCTGAAGTAACACTGCAAGTATTTAACTCTTTTTTCAATGTTTTCCATTTTTAACCCTGGAAAGGGTTTTTAATTTATTTAAAAAATAAAGTTAATTGCTTTCAGATCATTATTATATTTTATTATTTTATATTTTTCTGTAAAGTTTGTTAGGAAATTATTGGAGGAGGTTCGCCAGCCCATTGATTTTGCAACTGTCAACGGATTACTTTTAATAATTCATTGATAAAAAGATTAGTTTTTTTAATCTGGATGTTTTATAATTGCTTGTAAAGCTAGCTTTTATCATATTATGGTATTATGAATGTGTTTTATTAACCCATTAATTTTATTAAATAAACAGTAACATCAGTTTCCTATAATTTTTCCTTCCAGAATTATATACAACTCTATAATGAAGAGTTGGTTGGCCTTTGAAAACAATTGCATGGTACTTGAAAGTCCTAAAAATGTATTTGAAATTTTTTTATGGAAAAGTGGTTCCACCCTGTAAAATATAAAAATATTTCTTTTCATGTGTATTTGATCAAACAACGATTAATGTGTATAAACATATTGATAAATAGGAATATTTGATATCATGTGTAGAATATTCAAGAAATGGCAATATGCCAAAGGAATGGGTTAAAAATTAAAATGTTCTATTTTTATTCTCATATTCTAAGTTTTCATTTACATCATATCTGCCAAAATATTGAGTAGAGAGAAGAAAAGACAGAGCAGCTTTAGTATACAGAATCTTGGCATAATTTGCCTTTTTTGTTTTGGCGAACAAAAATTTGCGAATGTAGATAGTATTTGAAATGTCATTACGAATGCTATGTTAAGGAAATAATTAATGTATAAATAATTGAAAATATAAGTAATGCATAAATAATTGAAAATATAAGTAATGTATAAATAATTGAAAATATAAGTAAAATTCAAAAATGCATAAAAAAACATAAATATCACATCTCTGAAATATCAAGAAAAACATAAATATCACACATCAACATAATGACACATGTCAAGACTATATAAATGGATATAATAATGTAGAAACAGAAAATTTACATAGGAATGGTTGTTCTCTGTCGAAGAGCACAATGTGAAAACAGTCGTTTGTACAGCAGTTGATACGTAGCAAGTCGAACGTGAACCTACGCCCACTAAAAATCCACAGGACCTGGTCTCGCTGGCTATCGGAGGTTGCACGTAGCAACAGCTCTTAAATGGTTCATAGAGCACAGGTACAATGCCTAGATGAGATAACTTCCCAATCTAGATGAAAAATCAGTTCCCTAGAAGCAGCCACCACCAGATAGCTCTGGTTTCGAATAAGGGATAAAAAGCTAAGGTATTAATGTTAAAACTTATCTGAATTTAATGTAAATGAAATGACCGATATCTTTGGAAATAACTCAAGAGTTTGTGTTAAATTGGGTTTGATTATTGCAAGAGGTATACACAAAAAATAATTGGATTTTGAGAGAGATTAAGCTAAAGATATATTTCTATTTTTAAAATTTTACTTAACTTGATCTAGTGTTTGTTCAAAAATTTGAGGTCCATAATAATTAGGTTTCATTCATCACAATAATGTGAAATTCAGTGGGATGTTTTCTTTTGCGGTATATTTAAGTTATTTCAAATTTCAAGCTTATCGAGCTAGCCCGTCTTGGGCCCACCATAGTAATGTAACTGTTTTTTTAGAATAACTCAAAAATCAGAGCAAGTAGAAAATCTAAATTTAATATATCCATTTCTGTTAGGGTATAGTTTAATTCTTCCGATTTTGAACCATATGAGGCTAGCACGTCTTGGACCTGCCCTAGAAATTCAGCCATCGTATCAGAATAATTCGAGAACAGGAGTATTTAAAAAGCATTTCCTTGTCATTTGCGATATATATTAACTTTTTGGATGTAAAACTTTATCGGGCTAGGCCGTTCTGAGCTCAGCAAAAGGAATGTACTCATGTTTTGAGAATAATTTAAAAACCAAAGAATCTAGAATGTCTAAATTTAGTTTAACATTGTCTTCTGGGGTTTATTGTATTTCTTTGGACTTCAAGCCTTATTGGGCCAGTCCATCTTGGGCCTGCCATAGAAATTTACTTGATTTTTTATGAATAACTTCAAAATCGAAGCAGCTAGGAAATCTAAATTTAGTGTATCTCATGGAATATATTTTAATTCTTTGGATTAATCATATCAGGCCAGACCTCAATTTTGAACTTTATCGGTTTAACCCATACTTGATCCGACATAGGAATGTACTTGTTCGAGAATAATTCAAAAACTGGTGCAGCTAGAAAATCTCAAAAAATGAGAATTTCTAATTATTCTAAAAAACAAGTACATTGCTATGGTGAGCTCAAAACAGGCTAGCGCTAGACCCATGAGGTTCAACATCCAAGGAAATAAAAAATATCCTAAAAGACAATGTACTAAATTTAACATTCTAGCTGCTCTAGATTTTAAGTTATTTTAAAAAAAGAAAGATCAATCATGCATAAAGCATTGATTATGAAACACTTTCCAACTAAAATGCAATTTTATTTAATCATCTCTAAAATGTGATACATTCAGCATTGATATAATTTACATTATCACAGTACTACCGTAATTTATTATATATGAAAACTTCAAACTTCATAGAAAATAATGAACTTTATTCAAATGATGTCACTGAAATATAAATCGTCTGACTCTCTATGTAAAAGCAATGGATATTTCATTCCTATCACTTTTATTCCAGACTCCAGAGCTACAAAATTTTGCTTGAAAAATTTTCAGCAATTCTTATACAACTCATCTTACAATAACTTGTTTACATCATGCATCCCTTAAAATTACGCTTCGTTGTAGATATAATCAAAGTTAGATGATCATTTAAACTCAAAAATATTGTAATTGTGATGGCACACAATATAGATGCACAGAAAATATGCAAAAATAAAGCAGGTTTAGGATGGATGCAACACTACATATAAACTAAAAAGCCTTTTAAGGCGGATTTAAACCGATCCGAAAAGTTACCTTTTTCCGATAGATGGCTCTGAATATCGCAGGTTTGGCGAGATCCGACCTTGCGCCAAACAGCGATTATGTTGAATTTGCGGTAGCCATAATCTCATTTCAGAATTTATCCTGAAACCGTATGTTATGAAATGCTTTCAACGGCAACTCCCAATTTGCCGAAGTTTTCGTCATCTAATTGAAAAGCGGTCTATGAATCAAAGTATGTAGAAACTTTCTTCATATTGATAATAAAATTTCATGATTTTATTGCATGCTCATCAATATAAAATTTAAATCATATATGCTTATTCAAAATGTAAACCAAATTCGTAGCATGCATAATGTAATAAAAGTGTTATGTTATATGAGTGTTGATGGGAAATTGACATGCTGACTTATTGATTGCTGTTGAAGTGTATTTGAAATTTTAACACTTTTAATAAGTTCGCTTGTCGTGACTATCACTCATTATATTCGAAACTTTTTTTATCATGGATTGGTAAATTCCATTGCCTGCATTGTTAATATTTTGTATGTATTCATAATATGATATATTTATCCTTTTATGCTTAATTCTAAGCTATTAAAGAAAACAAGCAAATGAATTCATGTGAAACTGCCAATTAATGTATTTATTGTTGGAGTATATTTGAAATTTCAGCACTTTAAATATGTTTACTTGTACCTAACGTATATGTTCTTAAACATTTGTCAAGCTACTTTAGATACTATATTCCTTTGATAATACGGTGCATTACAAGCAAAATTCTAAAAAGTGAATACTTAGACATCATTTTATGAAAAAAATTACTTCTGCTCATCCTGATTCAAAAGTCTTAACCATTTCCTTCCTGTACCTCTGTGTCAATGCTAATAGAACACACAGGATGAAATGAAAGTTTGGCTGGAAATTGTTTTGATAATTTCACACATTTTCTTATTGCCCTTAAACCCACTTAATAAGCATTGAAAATTTTTACTTTTTGATTGGAAATTCAACTGCACATATTTTTAATTCATTAAAACAGCTGAGTCATAACAGTAAGTTTAATTATCAATGGCTACTTAAGGATCTATGTTCCTTATATGTATTCCTCCCTTCTTATGCACACATTCAAATTAAAAGGTAAGTCCTGTACCCTTTAATTCTTACCAAATGTGTCCAAAACCAGTTAACAAGGAGCACCTTGGAGCATTTTTTATTTCCGAATTTGTTATTTACTTGAGGTTTAACCCTCTTATAAATAACTTACATAATAAAGTATAAAGATAATTAGTTACTTGCTGTTCAATTGTTTTCTCTATTTGATACAGTTTGTACGAATAAACTTTGTGACAGATAAAACAACTATGGCCAACCCATTCAAATTTTGCCACTCCCCTGTACTTTAATGTTAACCTATGTAGTTGTATCAAATAAAATTTTTGACATGTATACATTATAATTGTGGTATGTGTGAGATAAATTCTTTTAATATAGAATTTTTTTTAATGAAAATATCTCACGTTATTTCAAAGTGTAGTCTGTTCAAATACATTCCAGTCTCTTATTTCCTAATCATATATTTAGTAAATTTTGGAACATTTGAGATTGAGATGAGTTTGGATAGTATTCACTAATTGTGGTAGTATCTGCAAATTTTAATTTTTCAGATTTTTCTTAATTTCTGAGAATGATTAACTTTTCTGTGTAAAGAACTCATTTCAATAAGGAAATGAACCACTGATTTCTTGTTAGCTAGGTAATGCTCTATCTACTGAGCAGCTGAAATAATTATATTTTCAATTTCATCAATATTTAAAATTGACCCTGTTTTCTATTCATGTTAATTTTTATGAGAGCATAGCATCCTGTTCGACAAAATATTAAATACGGGATAGCATCATTCTGTTTGATGTAACTCTCCGTGAATTGAAATGTTACCACAAATTGTAGAATTCTGAAAAAATTTAAATTTCTGACCAAATCCAGCGTCAGTTTAGTCTTATAGATTCCCAACATTCATTAGAGGCCCCTGAACTTAAAGCGATGCTCTATAAATACTGAACAATTATGCCAAGAATCATGTTTTATTTTTTAAGTCAAGCAATTTCAATTTTATAACTATTATCTACAAACATAACAATGCATTTTTTTTTTTTTTATACTTGTTACAATGTATTAAAATATTCTCTAGCCAAGCCTTCACTTGTTATCTGAATTCTGAATAAAAGAATCCTCAAAAGCAAATAGAGGTTTGAAAGATAGACAGCATCAGATTCAATTATATGCTACAAAATGAACATATAAAATGACCTTTGACTGAAAAAGATTTATATAATCATTAGTTTTTTATTTGTATACAAATATAAAAATATTATATTTTAAATAATAGGTTTTCTTGTTTGATTTTATGAATTTTATAGATATGTTCTTCATAGTCATAAAACTGATTGATAGAAAGCACACCATTCTAAAGTTATATTTCTATGATACTCCCAGTACAGCAACTAGCATTAGTAGATCAATTTTTGTTTGAACATATCAAGAACGAATAAAATACTATACAGGGAATAAGAAATCACTAATCATTATATGCCACAATTTTACAAATTTCGGTCAAGGGTTGATAAATGTAGAGATAACAGGGAAGGGGAATTTACTTTGGCAACTTTTATTTTTTTATTGATCATTTACCTAGTATACATAGTAATTAATTATTGAAACTAATCAGATGTTCTTGTTTAATCATAAAACATAGCACACTGATCATTCATTTCCAGATATTTTTATTGTGCTGCATTAAACTTCTTAAGGTGTATAAATTTTCGGAAATGGCACACAATAGGAGGATGCAACACAACAATATCTTTAATCACCTTTCCAGTTTTACCACATATCATCCAATTTATAGAACAATAATTTTAACTACACACGGTTGAAATCAGGGTTGTAGTGATTTAAATTAACTGATTTAAAAGAAAGAGAATCACTGATTAATTTCAAGATATCAAAATTTGAAATTTTAATAGAAAATAAAATAATTTCATCAACTTAACCTGTATTGTAAAAAAAAAGTTAACAGTTTCTCAAATAAATTGGAAATGGGTAATCTTTTAAAAACATTTATAGAATATAAAAGTATTTAAATCAATTGATATAACTAAGTATTTTTAATTTCTTATTTGTGTTAAGAATAGAGCATTATAAGTAAATTAGACATTCCAGATTCTAAATAAGCAAAATATAAAAGTGCAGATTTTTTTTTCTTTTAAATTACTTAAATATATATATTATATATATATATATATTATATATATATATATATATATATATATATATATATATATATATATATATATATTGTATATATATATATATATATATATATATATTAAATAACAACCCTGATATTATTTAAATAATTTTGATTCAAAGAAAAGTTTTCTGAATAGATGTTTTTATTAAAGGTAAATGTTGAAAATACAGGCATACATTTAATATAAATAAACTTACAGTGCCTATTCAATTTGTAAATACCCTAGCTACATCTGTAATATCGAGTGTCTGCATTGGGATAATGTTTTCAACATTTGGTGCAATTAATCGGAAAACACCAATTATGAATTAGATTGGATTCAGCAATTTAACCGACCAAATAAAAATTTTCAACTCAATTGTTTCACCATAAAAAGGGGGGGGGGAAGTCTAATCTTTTGTTGTCTGAATACATTTTTATTGTGTTGTTTTGAAACTTTCAAATTTTCAATAAATATTTTGTTTTATTTTGTTATTATATTTAATACAAAAATTTTGGTTTTGAAAATTTGACTTAATAGATTTCATGACTGGAAATGTAATTTTATCATCAAATTGGCTAATCTTTCCCTAATTTTTTTTATCAGTTTTTGAATTTCACTTTATTTCAGTAAATAAAATAATTATAGATAAATATAAATAATTATAAATTCCATGTTTTAAAAAAAGAAATTATTCAGAAGAAAAAACTCAGGGAATTTCATTTCTAAGTTTTAGTGTGAACCCAACACATTTGGCATGTCTAGTAGCATTGCCAAAAAAATGTTCTTACCGGGGGGAAAAAGGGATTAATCAAATATTTTGTTTTCCATTTCTCTATATCATTTCTTTGAAATTCAATGGACTTCTGGGGGTGTTATGACACTCCTCCCCTGGCCCCGGTCGCCTAATCTGCTGCTCTATATCCTCGGATGAGTCGGGCGGCCTGGGCTTTCGACTCCTCCCCTGGCAATGCCACTGAGCTTGCTTCGGAATTTTATGTGGTTCATCGTATATTTTAAAATGAATTATAAGATCCCCAGTACTAAAGTAAATATCAGTCCACTCAAATTCCTCATACATTCACAACTCAGTGTCCAATTGCATAATTTCATACATTCATAACTCAGAAGTCCACTTGCATAATTAGGATTGAAATACAAAAGACAATTATAATTTTATCGGATTTCGTATATCTATAATATTTTTTAAACTTTCGTAGAAATAAAAGATAAAATTATTTTTTTCAAATTAGCACCAGGTTTGTTACATCAATTAATTGAATGCATTATGCTGATTTATATTAATATACATTATTATAATATTCTTTGCATACGTAACGTAGTTTGTACTGTGGCGTTGCCAAAAATAGAAGGATGCCTCCCACCCCCCAGGACCCATTGAATTTTGAACAAATGATATTTCAGGACATGAGAAACAAAATCTTTGGTTATAAACTGGTGCCCATACGTCACAACACACACAGATGGATGTCTTTCCAAAGAAGTGTGTTCATAGTGTCTTTGACAGATAAGGCATCTGTCAAAATCTCGAATTTGAAAATTTTCGAGAAAACATTACTTGTATATGAAACAATACTTGTATATTATATAGAGTTTTCATGAAAATTTTGAAATTCGAGATTTCTATGGGTAAGCAGGTTTGGAGACCTTTTGAGTACATTTCGAAATGCCCGTCTGTGTGCATATATGTGAGGTGTGGACACGATAACTCAAAAACGAATGTTCGTATCTCTGTGAAATTTTAAGTGTGGATACAGTATATGAAAAATATTATGTGGGCAGCACATGATTTTGACTTTCTTTACTACATGATGCAATGACTTTCACAGAAAAATAATACTATACAAGATCTACAGAACAATTATCTTGGCAATGAATTATCACCATGTAAAGTGAAATTAGATTATTTTGGCCACTTACTAATCCAAATGCGTGACTTATTCAAACTCACGTGCAAATTACTCATCAAAATGCAATTAATATTTAATTAATATCACTTGTATTAAAAAATTGACTATTGGCTAATTCCTAGGCATCAAAATACAAAACTATTACATAAGTATCTTCCTTCATAAATGGAACTATCTAGATTCATGAGAATGATATTGTCTATTATTGTATATGGAAAGTTAACATATTTAATAATATACTTACTACTTTTTAATTTTACATAATTTTTTTTATAAATTTATTTGAAAACCGTGCAATATCTTGAGAATGGTTCATGCTAGCGTTCTAAAGTTTAAAATGAATTTTTATTTAACAGTATTTAAAGGTCTGATTTTTTTAATGTACAGAAATTATGATCACTATACTTCGAAAGCTGGATCCAAAATCTAATTATATACAAATGTAGGGTTTTTAAAGAGCTGCATATTCTTATTGCTCATAGCAACAATGTTAGTTCTGAAATATAAGAATTACAAACTTGGAAAACGGAAAATTTTCAATCTTCTTTAACTTAACAAAAACTGGAAAACTATAAGAACCTTTTCAAAAATAATATAGATTTAGAAACTAAATTTCAAATACATATTTTTACCACTTACTATTTATATCCATCTTTTGTAGTTTTGAAGATATTTCAAGTAAAATTAAGAAAAATGTAAAAAAAAAAAAAACCGCTCAGGACAGATACTTATCAAAATTTTTTAGGGGGAAAAAAAGTTCAAAATATTGAAATTATTTTTATATATTCATAATCTGGACCCTATTTCCGACAAAACAAGAAAAATTATTTACATTTTTATCTGATGAGTTCAGAGATATAAGCGTCCGAAGTGTTTACATTTTTCGTAACGCTCCGTTTTCCAGCCAAACATAGATGTTATTCATATTAACAATTTTTCGTTCCGTGTAATTTAAAGCAATTTTTAATTATAGATCATTCAAAGTCAGTACAGCTTTATAATATGTATTTCAAATATCTAAAATGTCATGCTTCCATTTCTCCAAATATCATTTCCACGAACTTCAATGGATTTTGATGGATCCCTGAAGACGGGGGTTTGTCATAACCTTTAAACCTCAAGGCGACGGCCCTGATTTATACACGGGCCCCCTAAATTTTGGGGCTCCGAATTGTGCCATTATGGCCTAAAACTTAAAAAAAGAAGAAATTTAAATAACTAAGAATATCAGTGGCATGTAAGAAAATTTTAGCAAAACTATTCAATATCTCTAAAATCAGTATTTCATGATACAGATTCCTATTACGCCATTTGTTCTAAACATTTATTTACTGTTTACGGTATAAGTAAATAAAGTGATTAGTAGCTCCTCCCCCTAAAAAAAAAAGCATGATGTTAGGTCCTGAGCCCCATCTATTGTAAGTCAAGGTTAGTTATGACCCCTTTCCTTGGCGACGCCACTGCTATGCTATGCTACCACCATATTGTTTTAGAAATTGCAATTATTTGCTATAGAAAATAATTGTGGGAAAAATCTAAAATTTGAAGAATTAGTGATCAAATAGTGCAAATTACAAAACCTTCTATTTAGTTCTGTTTTTTTTTACGTAATATCGTAACAAAATAAGATTTCATAGATATACAAACATTTGTTTTTGTCTTAGTATCCATGTCTCAGAGACATATACGCACAGATAGATATTTTTCCGAAAACGTTCGAGATGTGTTCAGGTGGTCTTAAAACGTCTACCCCAAATTATTGAATTTGAAAATTTTCGAGAAAACAATACTTTCTACATGCAACATCATACTATTATTATATACCATAAGAAAATACATAGTTTTACTAAAAATTTTAGAAATCGTGATTTTGACGGATAACCACGTTTTAAGGTCTTTTGAACACATTTTGAATGCTTTTGGAAAATGTGTCCGTATGTGTATATTATAAAAATTTCAGAGTGGATATACACTATGTCAAAAATATGATGTGGATAGCACATGACTTTGAATTTCCCTACGTGACGCAATGACTTTATTTATTTCATAGCGAAATAATGGTGTACAAGATCCACAAAACTATGATTTTGTCATTGAACATGTGAATGGAAATTGGGCTCTTTTTGCAACTTATTCATACATACATAATTCTGATCGATATGCAGTTAGCATTTAATTAATATCAATTGTATGAAATTACTGACTATTAGCGAATTCTTAGGCGTCAAAATATAAAACTATTACAAAAAGTATCTTTTCTTGTGAATAGAACGATTTAGATTCACGAAAATGATGTTGCATAACATTGCATACGGAAAGTTAACGTATTTGACAATAATTACTACTTTTTTAGTTTCGTATAATTTTTTAGAAATTTATTTGAAAAGCGTGCAATATCTAGAGAACGGTTCATGCTGTTCTGAACTAAAATGTGTGCCAATCATTTTCTAATTAAAAATTAAGTGTGAAATAATTTATGTAACAGCATTCAAAGTCCTGATTTTGTTTGATTATTTTTCAAAAATGTATTCGAAAATCGTTGCAATATCTTAAACGGTTCATGCTAGTTTTCTAAAAGTTTCTGATACAGATTATGATATAAATGGACCAATCTACGATATGAATGTAAGAGAAAGTCGAGTCAACTATTTTTCGCATAACCTCACTGAGAGCATGCATGAGTAAGCAATCTCGCTCTGACAGAATATTGTGCTAGTCTGTGCCCTCTTCCTCCCTCCCCTTCCTAAAGAATGCGAGGACTGCTGTTTGGCTGTTCTGCGTTGACATCTGTGACCTTGACAAAGGATCCAGTCATCACCCCGTGGATTCTTGTATCATCCTGAAAAATGCAGGTGGTCATCTAGTTGGACGGTTGAGGAACTTTTCTATTACTCACTACGAGATGAGAATGATTGTAGTATTCATAGCATTGCATGGGGAAAGTGAACATATTTGATAATACTTCAACATTTTAAAGTTTATATAATTTTTTTAATTAATGTATTTGAAAAACAGGCAGCATTTCGAGAACGTCTCATGCTAGAGTTCTAACCTTCTTGTCATTCGTTTTCTAATGAAAAATTACGGCTGAAATAATTATTTATTTATGATTATTGCATACTCCGATTTTTAAAGATGTTTTCAAAATTTCATTTGAAAATTATGGGGGTATTCCGAAGATTCGATTGCCTTTAACATCATTAGGGTTTCATTATTCACCGAGTGAAATAATCGTACCAAATAATTTCCGGAACTGTGAGATTTCACTTCCACACACACCTTTCTGGTGCATAAAAATAAAAGGATTTCTAAAATTTCAGCAAACTTTCTAGTTCTTTTGCAGAAAACCCTCAAAGGTATAGTTATCCACACAGCATATGAAGAATGTGTTTTTTATGTACAGTGTAACATGTAAATATGAAGTTGTATGTAATAAGTTGAGCATCTTGATATTTTGCATGTGTATAATTTAGATTAAGGTGGAGCTTGTTTTTAATAGATTGCATGAATTCTAACTATTTTGCATGTTTCGGGGAAAAATTAACAGAACCGCATGTTTTCTAACAAGAGTGTATATTGTTTGTTGATAACAATGTGCAATCATTGCACATTGCATTATTTCATAAATTCAGTATTATTCTATATATCTTTTAATTTCAGTTCAATGTTTAGATTGTACGGTGGGATTTATAAAGTACATTTAAGTTGTCTTCCACTAGTCATATAAAGCTAAATAATCACTCGAGTTATGCTGCTTATAAAATGTCAGCAATCTTCCTAGTGCTTTTTTGCTGAAAATCTTCAAGGATATTTTTTTCATTTGACAGAATTGAAAATGCTTTCTTTTACGTAAGTAGCTGCATGTAATAATTTCAGCATTTTAATATTTTGCATGTGTATGACTCCGTCTAAGTAAGAGCTCAACTGAAATAGCATGTTTTTAATAGATTGCATGAATTCTAATAATTTTGCATGCTTCGGGGAAATAATTAACAGAACTGCATGTTTTCTAACAAGAGTGTATATTGTTTGTTGATAAAAATGTGCAATCCTGCATTTATTTCATAAATTCAGTATTATTCTATGTACCTTTTCTGTATATCTTTTAATTTCAGTTTAATGTTTAGATTGTACGGTGGGATTTATAAAGTACATTTACGGTGTCTTCCACTACAGTCATATAAAGCTAAAGAATCACTAGAGAGTTATGCTGCTTATAAAATGTCAGCAATCTTCCTAGTGCTTTTTTGGCTGAAAATCTTCAAGGATATTTTTTTCATTTGACAGAATTGAAAATGCTTTCTTTTACGTAAGTAGTTGCATGTAATAATTTCAGCATTTTGATATTTTGCATGTGTATAACTCCGTCTAAGTAAGAGCTCAACTGAAAGAGCATGTTTTTAATAGATTGCATGAATTCTAATAATTTTGCATGTTTCGGGGAAATAATTATCAGAACTGCATGTTTTCTAACAAGAGTGTATATTGTTTGTTGATAACAATGTGCAATCCTGCATTTATTTCATAAATTCAGTATTATTCTATGTACCTTTTCTGTATATCTTTTAATTTCAGTTTAATGTTTAGATTGTACGGTGGGATTTATAAAGTACATTTACGGTGTCTTCCACTACAGTCATATAAAGCTAAAGAATCACTAGAGAGTTATGCTGCTTATAAAATGTCAGCAATCTTCCTAGTGCTTTTTTGGCTGAAAATCTTCAAGGATATTTTTTTCATTTGACAGAATTGAAAATGCTTTCTTTTACGTAAGTAGTTGCATGTAATAATTTCAGCATTTTGATATTTTGCATGTGTATAACTCCGTCTAAGTAAGAGCTCAACTGAAAGAGCATGTTTTTAATAGATTGCATGAATTCTAATAATTTTGCATGTTTCGGGGAAATAATTATCAGAACTGCATGTTTTCTAACAAGAGTGTATATTGTTTGTTGATAACAATGTGCAATCCTGCATTTATTTCATAAATTCAGTATTATTCTATGTACCTTTTCTGTATATCTTTTAATTTCAGTTTAATGTTTAGATTGTACGGTGGGATTTATAAAGTACATTTACGGTGTCTTCCACTACAGTCATATAAAGCTAAAGAATCACTAGAGAGTTATGCTGCTTATAAAATGTCAGCAATTTTCCTAGTGCTTTTTTGGCTGAAAATCTTCAAGGATATTTTTTTCATTTGACAGAATTGAAAATGCTTTCTTTTACGTAAGTAGTTGCATGTAATAATTTCAGCATTTTGATATTTTGCATGTGTATAACTCCGTTTAAGTAAGAACTCAAGAATTGAAATAGCATGTTTTTAATAGATTGCATGAATTCTAATAATTTTGCATGTTTCGGGGAAATAATTAACAGAATTGCATGTTTTCTAACAAGAGTGTATATTTTTTGTTAATAACAATGTGCAATCCTGCATTTATTTCATAAATTCAGTATTATTCTATGTACCTTTTCTGTATATCTTTTAATTTCAGTTTAATGTTTAGATTGTACGGTGGGATTTATAAAGTACATTTACGGTGTCTTCCACTACAGTCATATAAAGCTAAAGAATCACTAGAGAGTTATGCTGCTTATAAAATGTCAGCAATCTTCCTAGTGCTTTTTTGGCTGAAAATCTTCAAGGATATTTTTCTCATCTCACAGAATTGAAGAATGTTTGATTTTGCGTAAGTAGTTGCTTGTAATAATTTTAGCATCTTGATATTTTGCATGTGTATAACTTAGACTAAGTTGGGGGTTCAGAATTGAAATAGTATGTTTTTAATAGATTGCATGAATGCTAACAATTTTGCATGGTTCTAGAGAATCATTAACAGAACTGTATGTTTTATAACAAGAGTGTATATTGTTTGTTCATTGGAATATGCAGCCCTGCATTTATTTCATGGATTGAATATTGTTCTATGTACCCTTTCTGTGTGTCTTTTAATTTCAGTTTAATGCTTGGATTGCACAATGATATTTCTAAATTATGGTTCGGTTTCTTCCACTACAGTCATGTAAAGCTAAGTAATCACTAGAGAATTATGCTGCATATATAAAATGTCAGCAATCTTCGAATTTTTTCTTTTTCCTGAAAACTTTCAAGGATATTTGTCTTGTCTCGCAGATTTGAAAAATGTGTGATTTTTTTGTGTACCATGTGGCATGTAAGTACTTTCATGTAATAATTTTAGTAATTTTAGTATCTTGATGTTTTTTATGTGCATGAAATAGCGTATTTTCAAGTGTTTGTCAAGTATGTTAAAAATTTAGTATCTTGATATATTACATGTATATTTTGATTATTTGTCATAGCATGATAAAACTGAAAAGAATGGGTTATTTTTAGGTTGTGTAAATTTGTTTTTATAATATAGTGAATGAACTGTTATGTTATTAAGAATAGTTAAAATTACTTGGGAAAAAGTAAAGTAATTAATTTATAGTTTCAAATTGTCATTGCATATATTAATATTTTAGTTGCTATTTTTATAATACAATATATACGAGTATATATACTAATTTTATCTTTCTTATATTTTCAATCCAATGGAAGTATATATGGGACATTAATGTCATAAAGTTGTATTATACAGCTTTATTAAGCTTTTTATAAAGCACCTGTATTTCAAAATTTAGAATTAAGCAAAATATTTTACTATTTGTTAATGTGTGGAAGTGAAAATAGGAGTTTATGATGTGCTATATTATAAAACCTGAACTTCTATAGATTAATAGATTATAGTCATAGGTTAATGAATGGCATTCAACTAGTATTTTATCTTAATTCTAAACTAAAATAAATTTACAATTTAAAACGAGGAATTCGGGGGAAAGAGCATAGAAAAGCGCATTGGAAGTTAAATTCTGAGTTTATTTTTTATAATTATTTTATGATATTTAAAAAAAAAGACAAAGAAAAAACAATATTAATTTTTAAAATCACCCAATTTTATCTAACTTATAGGCATTTTTTTGCGTTTAAATTAATTTGTTTCACGATCTATAAGTACTGAAAGTTTTGAACTTATAAATTTAATTAATACTATTACTTTACTAAAAAATATGTAATTATTCCTTTACATAGAACGGAGAAACGAAAGGGAAGCAAATAGAACCACCTATCGAGATCTGGGAGGGAGAAAAACCCGCAATGGGCCTACAGCCGATACGTCACAAGTTAATGAGTCGGCTTCTACTTTCGGAGGTGACGCTTGGACCCAAACCAGACCATCGCCAAGCGCTCGGACCAAACCAGACCGTCGCCAAGAGCGCGCCAACCCTCTGTTTGGTCTATCTCTAATGGCCGCCGCGAAAACGAAACTATCGAGAGTGACAGGTATGTATAATAGTCTGTGAGGTAAAACGTCCGTGCACTAGCGTCTAGCCGGTAAAGCAAATGTTCAACCCACCCAACGCGCATTCTTGTGCGCATACGTCAACGTCACGCTCCGCTCTGACCAATCGCACAGAAGTGCAGATTTTCGCGGAGAATTGCAAAATCATCGTCGTCAGTCGTACAATTTTTTGCTTTGCTTATATTCGGTGCTTGATCAAGTTTATTTCCCAACTTCAATATGTCTGATGAAATCCAAAAAAACGGCCCTTTTCAGGGCCAAATTTATTTTAATAGTATTTGTGAGCAACATGTTGCATCTAGTTCTGCTACTGTTTCAGAAAATCTTTCAACCTCTGATTTTCTTCGTAAAATCTATAAAAAAGATTTGGATGTCCTTACTAATTCTGTGGTTGCTTCCTCTTTAGCTGAAAATGATTTATCTTCTGTTTCAAACTCCTTTTCTCCCAGAATTTATGAAAAAGATCTAGATGTCGTTTCTAATTCTGTGGTTGCTTCCTGTTCATATACAGCTGAAAATAATTTATCTTCTTCTTCAAACTCCTTTTCTTCCAATATTTATGAAAAAGATCTGGATGTCGTTTCCAATTCTGTGGTTGCTTCCTGTTCATATACAGCTGAAAATAATTTATCTTCTTCTTCAAACTCCTTTTCTTCCAATATTTATGAAAAAGATCTGGATGTCGTTTCCAATTCTGTGGTTGCTTCCTGTTCATATACAGCTGAAAATAATTTATCTTCTTCTTCAAACTCCTTTTCTTCCAATATTTATGAAAAAGATCTGGATGTCGTTTCCAATTCTGTGGTTGCTTCCTGTTCATATACAGCTGAAAATAATTTATCTTCTGCTTCAAACTCCTTTTCTTCCAATATTTATGAAAAAGATCTGGATGTCGTTTCCAATTCTGTGGTTGCTTCCTGTTCTGATACAGCTAAAAGTGATTTATCTTCTGGTAATGCGTTTAAATGTGCTGAATGTGGGAAAACTTTTTGTAATAAATACACTTTAAAGCGCCATGTTAAAAAAATCCATCCACTGAATACCTCTTTATATGAAACACTGAACCAACAAAAATCTTTAAATTTAAAGTGTGATATGTGTAATTCTAATTTCACTCATCAGAAAAATTTAAAATATCACCAGCGTAAGTACCATACATCTGAACCTTCATTGATTAGTCACAAAAAAAATAATTGTCCTCTGTGTAGTGAAAGTTTTGAAAAGGGGGAGATAAATAGCCATTTTGAAAGTGCACATGAAATAGAACTAAATAATAATGATTTAAAATTTGATTCTTTTGATAGCTTTCTTGCCTGGAAGTCAAACATTGAGATTCAAACTAAATCAAGATATGTTAAATGTAATGAATATGGTGTCAAAGGGGGCAAACAGCAATTTTTTAAATGCCATCGATCCGGTTATTTTGAATCAGAAGGCAAAGGCATACGTCATTTAAAAATTCAGGGCTCAAATAAAATAAATGCACATTGCCCTGCTGCTATTCAAGTTTTACAACACAAATCTGGGGAATGTTCTATCTTTTATCAAAGCACTCATGTAGGGCACCAGAATGATCTAGGTCATCTAACTTTGACGAATGATGAAAGAAATTCACTGGCAGCAAAAATAGCAGCAAAGGTCCCATTCGATAACATATTAGACCAGATACGTGATTCTATATCAGATTCTCAGTTGGAACGCATACATCTTTTAACAAAAAAAGATTTACATAACATTGAAAAGGGCTACAGTCTTTCTTCAGATGCTGTTAAACATAGCAATGATTGTATGAGTGTCGATATCTGGATACATGAGATGCAAAATTCTGAAAGCCCATGTGTCCTTTTTCATAAAGCACAAGGAATCAAACATACACAGCTAAGAGATAATGATTTTGCACTTATAATAATGACTGAAGCTCAGGGGGAAATACTAAAAAAATTTGGATCTGACTGTATTTGCATACCTTACTCATTATTGATGATTTACGCCAAGGATTTCCATGTGCTTTTCTTATATCAAACAGAAGTGACCAAATAATCTTATCTATATTTTTTTCAGAAATTAAAAAAAGAATTGGTGAAATTAAACCTAAGGTTTTTATGTCAGATATGGCTGAATCCTTTTTTAATGCCTGGATATCTGAGATGGGCTTGCCTGGAATACGTCTCTTCTGTGCATGGCACGTTGATAGGGCATGGCGCAAAAACTTAAAAAAAATCAATGGAAGAGAAAAGCAAATTCACGTTTATCAAATTATCAGGGCACTTATGCAGGAACGTGATGTAAACACATTTAATATAATGATTGAGACAGTGACACAACAACTCCATGAAGACCCTGACACTGTTGAATTTTCAACATACTTTAACTCTCAATATTTACACAACACAACAACATGGGCATATTGTCACAGACTTCACGCAGGAATCAACACAAACATGCACATAGAAAGGATGCACAGAACTTTAAAATATATTTATCTTCATGGGAAAAATGTGAAACGACTAGACAAAGCCATACATGGTATAATGAAATTTGTACGTGATAAAATGTTCGATAGACTAATAATTTTTAATAAAGGAAAAGTAACAAATAAATTAAAAGATATCAGAAATAGACATAAAGCAAGCACGACACTAACATCACCTATAACAAAGAGAGATAATGTATGGTCAATCTGCTCTGAAAAAAACACAGAATTATATGAAATTCAAAAAACTGGTAATGATTGTAGCTGTCAGCTTATGTGTTCAGATTGCAAAGTATGTATACATAAATACACATGTACATGTGTAGATTCCTCCATTAAATGGAACATGTGTAAGCATATACACCATCTTTGCCAAACATTAAAATTATCAAATGTCCATAGAAATGTAACACCTGAACCAGATGATTATCCTTTACATATTGACACAATAAATGAGCCTGAAATTATAATTAAAGAACTTTCAAAAAGCCACAAGTCACAATCTATAACACTTGAGGACAGTAAGGATGCCCTAATAATAAAATTTTCTAATTTAATCAAGTCGCTCAAAAATTCTGAAGGTGTTGACTTTATGGAAAAAGGCTATAAATCTTTTGTAGCCTCCATCACTGCCATTAATGAAATACAGTCAGCAAAACCTACATTCCCTCCACAACTAAATAACTCGCCAGCAAACAAAAACATAATTCCACAGCGAACATTTCATGCAAGAAAAAAAAGAAAACTTTCAAGAAATTCAAAATCTGAATTATCTCCACCAAACCCCAACACAGCATTATCGCTTGTATTGCATCATAAATCCAGATCGACAAATTCTACAAAGGGCGAGTTTCCATCATTATTGTAAATAGTTACCAGCATCTGTAAACTTATAATTTTGTAAATTTCTACTGCTTGTTAAAATATAACAGAAAAAATATATCTATATAAATAAAAGAAGTGAAAATCTGTATATCTTCTAATACAATTTTAGTGTTTTCATTTAGTATATACAAACGGGATCAGGATGTTTTATTCAGAGCTATGAATTTGGCAGAATATCGCTAACTTAGCAACTTTTCTTAAACGTTGTTAAATTGACGGAAATGTCGCCAAATGTTTTAAAAACGAAGCAAATCAATGAAATTTATTTTGTTTTGTTAGAAGAGAGTACTGAAATGATGTTTCGTTTGCATTTGTCTGTCAGTTCAACAGTCCTACTTTGTAACACATTTAGCGAATTTTTAAAATGTCACCAAATGGATATAAATATTTGCAAATCCATAAAAATATCTTGAAATTGATAAAATTGCGCTAAATAAATGAAATGAATTGTGTTTTGTTAGGGGATAGAATTGTGATGATGTTAACACTCAGACATATCTTCTAATCTACGACATTAAAAGTAGTACGGGTCTTCCCATATAATTTTAACACTTTCATTTTGGCATATATTGGAATCAATTACTGCTTTCAGTTTTATTGATATTATTAATTTATACATGTAATCTACTAATACAGGTTATATCTTGTTTTATTTTTGCCGAAATGATCTGCCAAAATGAAATAAAAACAGAATATTTTGATTAAAAATGTCATTTAGTATACTATAGGAATTTGCACATGATTGTGAATAGTTTATTTATATTATATACACCGTACAAAGAATGGGTATGCTGTAAATAAAAAATACATTATTAAACCTCCCATTGACATAGTACAGGTGAACCTCGATATGTCGAACCTCTGTATCTCGAAATATTTTCATTTCCATTCACGCACGGTATAAAACTAATGTAAAGAAAACCTCTTTAACTCGAAATGTTTCTGATCAAACTCTCGATTTTTTTTATCTTACCATTTGGATCATCTTACCGTTTTCATCCTTTCATTTGGAAAATAAGATCCAAAAAATATGCTTAATGCAGATGAAACAGGACTATTTTTTAAGTGTATGCCTGATAATCGCGATATTGTTTTCTCTTCTTGGATAATTATACAGCGCATAATAGCGTGCCGAAATTAAAATCCGTGAAAGTTCATTTCATGCCACCAAACACAACTTCTAAGTTACAGCCTTTGGACCAAAGTATTATTCAGAGTTTTAAAGTAAACTATCACCACAAAATTAAACCCATTTGGATCTGTAGCTCATTTGGAAAATGTGATAGATATTGAAGGATTCCGTAGGCTGTAACTAAACTGTCATAGATGACTATTTTGTAAAGTAAAGAAATGGAAGATTAAATTTTAATAATGTATGTACGTACATAAATGTGTATCCAATCATTTCAAGCTTCGCTTTATTTGTTGTCGGCATTTTCTTGGGTAATACTTTATCTTGCTGACAGAGAATTGGGTAAGTGATTTTTTTTTAAATGTGCAAAGTATAGAACTAGTATGTATACACTTTTATGAATTCCTTAAATTTTTTTTAATTTTCGATATCTCGAATTTTTTTTCTACTCCCTTCAAATTCAACTGTACTATGCAGACGATATTTGCTCTGCAAAGTTATTTGAAAAAAAAAAAATGATATATTGCTAGGCAACAGAATTAAACCCAATGAGTTTATATTTGAAAAAATAAATGTAAATATATACTATATTGCTAAGCAACGGGATTAAAACCAATGAGTTAAAACAGCGGTAAATCTGTTTTGTTTCAAATAATATAGAAATGTATATAAATACATTTGATCTGAATTGCATTTTTGATTGGATTATATCCAGCATGGCCTTTGAGTTTACAGATTACGGGATTAAAGATAATGAATATTTTTTAATAAATAAAATGCTCTAACTTGCAGGCAATATCAGATGAGAAATAGAAGTAATTCAAGCAACATTAAAAACCTTTATAAGGTATGAACTGATTACTGAGTAATGAGAAATGTTTGGAAACATAAAAAGCTAAAAATAATTCGTATGTCATAAATTTAACACACACGGAAGAAACATACTTATACTGTTTAATACTTATACATGTGTTGCATACTTACTTATTAGTATTTTCCCCACTGTGAAACAATTTAATATAATATATTAAAAAAATATCTTGACTCATGTTAAGTATAGAATATATAAACATTTAAAACGTGGAATATGTAAAAATAAATGCTCTGCTGATTACAAAATATAAAAAATGGAAACTTTCACAAGCTAGTGCACTCAAAAGACTGAAAAATTAAATATTATTTCCGGCCTTGAAAGTACACTAGTTTGTTAATAACTGTAATGCACTGAAAATGAGCAGATTCTAAATTATGTTTACATAGCTTTTAAATAAAGAATTACAATGAAAAATGTATTATCAAAGGAATCATAATTACCCCATATTTACTTGTTGAAACGCCTGAGACGACAACGGGATTGATTTATTCCAAAAAAAAACCCCACACGCATGCATTTTGCTCAACCGCCATTAAAGTGACTAAATCAGGCTCTTGGTCAAAGCCGAAGAGTGACGTTGATGTATGCGCACAAGAATGCGCGTTGGGTGGGTTAAACATTTGCTTTACCGGCTAGACGCTTGTCGTCCGTGCAGGAAAACTGTCATTCGAAAACCACCCGCAGAGGTAGTAGGATGGAAGGTTTTATAAATGCGGAGTTAGCAAATATGTATTTAGCATATGGAGCTGCTGATTATAATGAGCGAGCCACTGTATGCCTGTACTGGG
Organism: Amaurobius ferox; assembly: GCA_951213105.1. Lineage (NCBI taxonomy): Eukaryota > Metazoa > Arthropoda > Arachnida > Araneae > Amaurobiidae > Amaurobius > Amaurobius ferox. Next base: position 39,531,418 of record OX578155.1, read on the forward strand.
AGCGCTACCTGATGAGGCGTATTCCAAACCACCAAACGTTTGCACGGCTGCATCAAAGATTATGTGAAATAGGTTTCTTCGAGAGACGTGCTATGAATCGGGGACAAATGACACATATGCTTAAAATGTAAGAGATGGTGCATTGTCATTCAAAAGACAATCCACATGTCAGTACACGAGCAATCGCTACGGTCTTCCCCAAACCATCGTCTGGAGGATCCTGAACTCGAACCAATTGCACCTATACCAATAATACCTTTCAAAATAATTGGAAATTTTATTTAAAAGCTTTTTTCCATGATTTTTATTTTTTAAAAGATGTCATGAAAACTTGTGATTTTTTATTAAAAATATGTGCTATGAAAATGCTAAAATCTACTATTTTATTTAAAAGCTCTAAAATTCACAACTTCATTTGAAACCGCTAGAATTTGGCAGCAATTTGGATACCTGTATGCATCGTAATCGCTAGTTTCAAGAAATGGAACAATCTTACCTTTGAAAGTAATCTGTTATTAATGTATTCCTTAGTCTCAAACCAGCACGTTGTCTGGGAGCATTTGTAGGCATATTATTAATTTGAGATCTTGCTTAAAGTTCTTCCCATGGTAAAGGAAGATGAAGATCATCATCATCTAGTGGAAATTCATCTCCAGCTAATCTTAAAATATTATGGAGTACAGCAGTTGCTGGGATTACTGGCAATATATTCTTTAGCTTCAATCTGAAACCTAAAGCCAAGACTGGGATGCGCCGTTTCCATATGTCAAACAAATACTCTATGCAATTACGTGTGCGTATATGCGATTCATTATATAATTGCTCAGCCCTCGATACAGAGTTTTCTATTGGAGTCATTAAATACTTCAACAGAGTATAGCCACTTTCTCCTAGTAGAAGACCATCTCGGTATCTGTTATCTTCGAACATGGCTCTTCTATAGCTGGCATTAAATATTGTGGAATCATGTGTACTGCCAGGCCATCTAGCTACAAGATCCATAATTTCCAGGTTGGCATTGCACATGGTTTGCACATTTAATGAAAAGGATCCTTTTCTATTTCTGAAAAGCTCAGCTTGATCTCCACCTGTAACATAATTGTGCATATCACAAAATATTTTTAAACGTTTGCACATCAAAATTTTAAATGCAATAATTATTATTACTCTCCTTATATACATAATGTATAAGGAAAGTATTGTGAAGGGGTCGAAAATTCAAATTCGAGTTTTCGACGGGAGAGCACGTTTCAAGCATCCCTGATCACGATTCAAACATTTTTAAAGTGGTGTGTGTGTGTGTGTGTGTGTGTCAGTGAGTCTGTGGAGACGATAACTGACGAACGAATGGACAGATTCAAACGAAATTTGGTATAAAAATCACAATCCGTTAACACTAGAAGCCTATTGTTTTTAAACGTAATCGAATGTTTAGAACCCCCTTAAATTTTTGAATGAAATTTTGAAAAAATCGTCAAAAAATCAAAATCGCTAATAAAGTTACGCAAATAGACATTTCTTATGTAATTTTTCATTAGAAAACGATTAACATAAATTTTAGAACGCTAACATGAACCGTTCTCGAGATATTGCACATTTTTCAAAAAAAATATGAAAAAGTCATATAGAATAAAAAAAATATATTTCCTATTGAGAAACATGTTCACTTTTCATATATAATACCATGCGATAAATTTGATGACATCATTCTCGCGGATCTAGCTCGTTCAATTCATGAGAAACGACACTTCGAGTAAAACTTTTGCATTTGAACAGCAATAGTCATTTATCTGCTATAAGAATAACTTATTTCTCCGTCTGTAAAGCTTGGAGATATTTTGGCGACGAATTTGGTGGAATTTCGCCAATTTGGTGACTTTTTGAAATGTTGTCAAATTAACGTTGTCAAATTAAATTTAATGTTGTCAAATTAAATCTCGCCAAATGGATTAAAATGACGCTAAATCAATGAAAATGACGACTAATTGTCGAAAATTCAATATCTTGGAAAGAATATTAGTATCTACTATAAGAAAAACCTATTTCTTTACTGTAAAAGTAGTAAATTCATTGCATTATATAAGGAAAGTCATGTGTTGCCCACAACAGATTTTTCTCATTGTTTTGGGTAGGTAACTTGCTTTCTTGTAGTTAAAGCATCAATAAAATAAAACAAATTGCCTCAAGTACTATAAATCATCAATGAAAAATAGGATTAAAAAGTTGCGATTCACGTACAGAATACAATATAAAATGGGCATAAGGTGTCTTTAATAAACATAATAGGTATAACACGAGTATTTTAAACTGTATGCTGTGTATAATTTTTCCCCATAAATGAAGTATTTTCATCATTGATCAAATAGTAATAATAATATATTTTGTTTAATTTAGTTCAAAATCATATCAAAAGCAAATAAATATGTGTGTATGAAGTAAAATGTTGTTACTAATAACCTCCTGTTTCGGCGACGCCAATTCCGGACCAGGGACGCAGGAAACAGAAAAGAACGAAGATATAAACATGAGAACAAAGTTTATTACAATAAAGCATCACTGACGAAGGTCGGATGGGGTGCAGCTTCACATTTTGACGAGGACCCAGAAGGCGGAAGACTAACTTTATTCTCAAGAAACATCCAGGCCTTACTCGGGATTCGAACCCGAGCCCACTAGACAGCAGCCGAAGACGCTATCCATTTCACCGCCTGGGCGGCATGAAGTAAAATACATGACGAAATGCATCTAAGGAAAATGTAAACACGTGTAATCTCGAAGACCACGGATTTTGTCTTAAACTGTCAAACTTCAAAGTGTGTACGGTGGAGGCTATTCTCGGCAGTGCGAACGCAAAAAATATAAGTCGACTCAGGGTTAAGTTGACTTAAATTTAAGTCGACTTAACATCGGCAGTGCGAACGGGGTATAATACATATACGTAGTGAGATATGTCAATCAATTAGAGATTCAAGCTATATAAGCTGGATATAATTTTTTAAACAATTTAAAGTTATTTGATGTATTTCAGAAAGAGGATTTTCATTAATTGCCAATTATGTTCTAAAAGCACGGAGATTTAATTTTTGTCTTCATCGTATTACGGATTGATATCTTTTTCTATTTACGTATGTATAATTATCGAAATTCATTCAAAATACGATTCGTTTTTGAGCACATAATGTAATTTTTGAAATATTTCTGAGAGCCGGGTATTTTTCCTTGGATTAGGTGGATTTTAAAACATCTGATTCATTGTAAATTTATCTCGCTCGCATTTTTAAAATCATTTTAATCATCAGTATTTTGTGTTGAAATCGAGTTCCTCTTACTTTCAAGTTTTCTACAACATATTTAATTGCTTGCAAACATAAATATTAAATATATTAATCTGTTTTAAAAGTTTTCTTGCCACAATCACAAACGACAATTAGTAAATAGTATTGTATGATTCATGTATGTGGATACAATATTTCACTATTATCTAATATTTCACCCTCTGCATTTAAATAAACAATGGCCCACACTCCAAAATATTTAGTATAATATATACCATTAAAGAATTGGTAAATATATATCACTTAAAGCATTCATAATCTAAATTCCTTCAAAGGAATGCTGTTGTGAATCTGAGATTGGATTTAAACTTTTATGTCAGCTTTATATGTTCATGAATATAGGTAACTTATCTGCAATGAGAGCAGGCTGCAAAAAAAGCGGTATCGCATCGCAAATTGCGATAGAAAATTTGTGTTTTGCTATGTAAAAATAAATTTGAATCGCACTTTAAGACTTTTATTTTAAAAATGACAAATGATTCATAACGGTAAAAAAAACATCTTTCCGTATACGTGCATAACTCCTGTAATATTTATGGTTTCTTTCTTTTATATTTCAAGTCCGGCATCTCGATATGTTTATAGGTACATTTTTAAGAACTAGTGAAATAACAGTTATTAACTGCAAGTCAAAATATCGAAACTGCTATAGAAATGAAATTTTGATTAGCAGTTTGCTAATAAAAAATATTCCCTTATTTTGCACCCTTCTACTTCTTCAACGCAGACCGTCCTAAATACCAATAAGGTATAAGATATCTATTTGGACGACCAGAAAGTGCCACCCAATTTTGACTAGAACCCATTGGGGGAGCCATCCACAGGGAACGTACCCTCCTTCCTCTACCACCAACCTCACGGATGAACTTACCGATCAGTATATACCACTCCTTAAAAATTACTTGCATCACCTTTTAAAATTATGGTATACCACTTTTTAAAAATTACTGTGCTCCACCTTTTAGAAATTAGCTTGCACCACATTTTAAAAATGTTCTACTTTTGAGAAACTTCTGCGCTTCTAGAGACAGATCAAACAAACTACCAAATTAAACATCCATGAGCGTATCATATACAATAATCATTCTATGTTTCCATTTAGGTATAAGTTTAAATTATGTATATTAATTCACTCGCAAGAACAAACATAAAGGCATGAGGGAGGAACCACACGGCTGTGGCCGAATGTTCTAATTCCAAACAGTATTTTTCGCAGTTTTTCTCTAATATTACATGATATATTAGATTTTTTAAGATTCATATTATTTTAACATTGCGAAAATTTATTAATTTTATCGAAATTGTATTCTAACCACAATCGCTCTATAAAAGTTCCCTTATATTGATACTACAATATTCTGTGGCTTCTAATCAGTCACAATTTTTCAGGGGGGAATTCAGAACCCCCCTAAATACGCCTATTTGTCCTTTTCATAGTCTGGACCACGTAGTCTCTGTTTTGGGATAAAAGTACATGTATATAAACCTTGGGTGTTACAGTTCAGTGGTTAGCGCTTGGGGATTGTACCAGAGGCTTCTTTAAGGAAAATTTATAGTTACACAAATTTTCTTAGATAGAAGAAAATTTAATATACACTGGTGGAAAAAAATTTAAAGGCAAAATATAAATTCTGAAAATTTCATAAATTTTTAATCAACTAGATTCATATTTATAAACAAAATAGAACATAAAAAAGCAACCATTTGCATATTTCTTGTAATGCAAATTTCTTTGTAATGCAATTGTAATCTGTTGTAATGCAAAATTATAACAAAAATGAAATAATAAAATTGCACTTCATAAATAAGCATTGAAAATAAGTTGGAAAAAGTATAACGACAATACAAAAATTACTTGAAAAACCCTTAATAGTTAAGAATATTACCCTTATTTTCAATTATTTTGATCATTCTGGATGTCATGTATTGTGTAAGTGCATTTAGAGTTTCTGTAGGGATGTTTTCCCAAGCTAGTTTGATGGCCAAGGTCAAGTGACATTTATTTTCATATTGCTGACCATGTTTGTACACATCACGGGTCAAAATACCCCATAAATTGTCAACAGGGTTCAAATCCGGACTTCCGGCCGGATTTGGCAACAGTGAACAATGAAATAAATTTTATTTGTGCTCCACTTTATAATTACTGTAATACGTTATATTTCATTGCAATTTTTACTTGGGAGATTAAAGTGGATGAATAATAAATAAGCATTTTCAGTTGTAAGGTGAAGAGAACATCTTCAAGATGTTTTTAACAAATTATTGGCGCTAATGCATCTTTCAACATCTGGTGCATGTTGTGTAGCTGCAAGTAGACGTGATGATACAACAAGAACATGTTTAAGCGTATCAGTCGAAATCTATGCAAGATATGAAACAAGATTTGGTAAGTTCTTATTCTTCATAAATGCTTGCTCACAAAGCTCGTCGAACTCCATAAAAAGTTCCGATAAATCCAGATCACTTCCTAAAAGTGAGTGGACAGACACTGTTGGTTTCTTAGTTAAAGTTTCTGAATGGGATCACCACGTCAAGTAACGGCTGATCTGCTTTGGACCTCTGGTTTAGAAATTTAGCTAGTTCACGTATAATATCTACTTTCACGACTTTTACAAGTCTTCTGTCGGTGACATAGATAGATGGTGTGTCTTCCGTCGAAACTGCTGTTGCTCAACGACAAAGCCTTTCAGCGTTTTCTTCTCCCCATCTTCCTCCTTTTGTTGGTTTGTAGTTTCTATCCGACCAACAGAAATATTTCTTTTTCCAGTTTTCTAATCGCAACAGTTACTGATTTAACATTTTCTGACAAAGACTGATTAACGTGCTACACCAACTTTCTAAAATTTTTTTTTTTTGGAACCTCAAAGACATGTAAGATGTCTGCCAGAACGCACATGAGTTGTAGGATTTACCAGATGGCATAAGTAAACAAGAAAACTTATGGCTTGTCTTTCTGTTGAATCCTTGAAGTACCGAACGCGTGCATGCCACGACAGCAGAAATAGACAGCAGTCAAATATGAATTCGGACCATCTTACTTCGAAAAATTTTTGAAGATGAGTGACGTACAAAGTTTCCCTTTCGGTTGCTTTTTTATATCTTTTGTACGAATGCCAGAGGTCCGGAAATATGTTGTAATGCTAATGAGATTTTTGAAAAGGTGTGCGACTTCATTAACATTTTCGCCAACAGATTTCCACACAAGTTGTGAACGATGTGCAGCACACCATAATGACTGGAGTTTTCAGTACCACCCTGTAGTTTAACTTCATTCTCCAACAATCTCCATAATCCGTTAATTTCACCAGTGTTTAAGGAATGTCCATCTGTTGCAACAGACGACACAGTAGATAATATACTGGTAAAGTTGTCACATGTCTTTGCAATAGCCACATTAACTGCTTTGAAGACTACAATTGCTCCTTTTCTTCAAGCTCTGCTACTCCTAAAAACAACAGTTCTCTGTCACCATTCTTCAAAACAAATTTTGCCATAACATATATTTTATCAACCTGCATTCTGCCCACAGGCCCAAAACTTCATAGGGACACTGCCAGGCTTTGTTTTAATGTTTCTTCTACTTCTGTTTGAAGAGAAGAGGTAATGCATTTCATAAGTTCCAAATGAGCATTTGGGGTGGCATAACTGAGTTCTTGGTTACTGATTGTTGGCGAAGACTTTCATTGAAGTTAAAGTTATCAGCCATAATAGATGTAGCTAGATATTCTTGATGGCCAATTCCAAGCAGCTAGAGTAAGTCGCTTTCCGTTGTTATATACTGTTGTGCCGTTTCCGATAGTAGTTTCGATTTTTGGATAGTGGATTTTTAAAAATAATTTTCTTTTACATGCAGTTCTAGTGAATCATTGCCTCCTTAAATTTGTAACTACACAAGTGCCTTTTATAACTACACAAACTGTGCGTAACTGCACATTAAATAGGACCCTGTAATGTACTCAGATAACCGGAGTTCGGTTCCAGGCGCCGCATAAACTGTCCCCGTGTTCACGCTGAGTACAGGCACACCAAATATGTGGATCTGTAAGGTTTTTCGAGAGGTTGGTGGTAGGGGAAATAGGGTACAGTCCCTGTGGATGCCGCCCCCCACTGGGTGCTGATCTAAATTGGATATCACTTCCCATTCAAGCAGATGAGGGGGTGCAACTTCTTTGCACACGAAACTCTGCTGTGACGTCATTTGGAGCGTTTTTGCTAAGCGCTGTAGAATGCAGCCCAAATTATTTGAATCCAATGCAACGTGGTCGTTGTTGATCTATCGTTTCTTACTTAAACTTTGGATTGATTTAAAACAAAACAGCATTTATTAAGGCTAACTTGTTATTTCTACTGTTTAAAATCATTGGCTTATTCATTTTGAGAGTTTTGTTCAGCAAATTTCGATATGTCGAACAATTCTTCTATTGCAACTTGCACTAATGGTTTGCTGCACTAAAAATGCAGCAAAAATATCTGGAAAATGGATAAATTCTCGCAGCCCATATTAGCAAGATATTTGCTTGTTATGTAAAGCTTTAAAGTAAGTAATTGTTTTGTAATATAATATGTATTTTAGAGCCGTGCTTCATAATCTGAGATAAATGAAGAAATTTCAGTATTGAGGAATAAGTTCAATTTAAATTCTTTTATAAAACCAAAGATATTTTTTATTATGAAATAAATTAATGATTAAAAGTAGATTTATACTTATATTTTCAAAACATTTTTTATATTCTTTTTTTGATATTGAATAATGAAAACTTTAATCTGATATTTTCTTAAGCAATTCACTATTTTAAATTTATGTGATTTTGGTAAAATACTCTTCTGAAACATTAAATAATTTAGTTTAGTCCATGAAGTTTTACTATAGAATTTTGAAAATACAGTATACTATTTGTTCATTTCATTTTACAACAAGTTATTTGTATTTTAACAATTTTTTCTAATGATGTTTTTGTAATTTTTAACAGTTTTGATTTTTGAAAAATTCAATAGGACTTAATCTCGCACATTTTATATTGATTAAACATTATTACATTTGCATATAATTTTCAGAACTAAAGTACTTTTAAAAATAACTTCATTGTAATTAATTTTCAATAGAATAGTTCTTGCTTCGAATAACGTGGGCGGGGGGGGGACCGGTTTAAGAAATTGAAGGTGTTTTTTTTTAAATAAATAAAGTTTGGGAACCACTGTTCTAAATCGAATTATAATCATAATTAAACCTGCATTTAGACTTTCTTGTCACTAGTTTCATTTCTTGAGTGGAAGGCCAACTTCGGGGCAATGATTTTCATGTTACGTCCATGCAGCAGTGCAATGCCTCGAAGTAATAGTATGAAGACCGCCTTTCAAACCTTTGAGGTCCAAAATATTTAAGTTCCATTCATCACAGTAATGTGAAATTCGGTATGACATTTTATTTTGTGGTACATTTCAGTTTGTTTTATTTTGAAGTTTATTGGGCTAGCCTGTCCTGGGCCTGCCATAGGAATGTTCCCATTTTATTAGAATAATCCGGAATTTAGAGGAAACGAAAGGAATATACTCATTTTTTTTTAGAAAAAATTAAAAATCTTAGCATCTAGAATGTCTAAATTTAGTACACAATTGTCCTTTGGGGTATATTGTATTTCTTTGGATTTCATACCTTATCAGAATAGCTTGTGTTGGGTCCACTACAGAAATGTACTCGTTTTTCAAATAGAAAATCTAAATTTAGTTTATCATGCGGTATACTTTAATTCTTTGAATTGACCTTACTGTGCTAGCCCGTCTTGGGTCCCCCTTAGGAATCCACTCGTTTTTGATAAATAAATCGAAAACCGAAATAGATAAAAAATTCTAAGTTCAGAATGTCATTGTCTTTTGTGGCATATTTCGGATCTTTTTATATTGAACTTTTATCGAGATAGCCCGTTTTGGGCCCACTATAGGAATGTACACCTTTTCTTACATATTGTCATTCTTTGACAATTCTGTCACATATTAAATATTCCTATTTATCAATATATTTATACACATAAATCGTTGTTTTATCAAATACACATGAAAAGAAATATTTTTATATTTTACAGGGTGGATATACTTTTCCATAAAAAGATTTCACATACTTAAGGACTTTCAAGTACCATGCAATTTTTTTCAAGGGCCAACCAACCCTTTATTATACAGTTGTATGTAATTCTGGAAGGAAAGATCATAGTAAACTAATGTTACTGTTTATTTAATAAAATTAATGGGCTAAAACACATTCATAATACCATAATATGGTAAAAGCTAGCTTTACGAGCACTTATGAAATATCTAGATTAGAAAAACTAATCTTTTTATGAATGAATTAATAAAAGTAATCTGTTGACAGTTGCAAAATCAATGGGTTGGCGAACCTCCTCCAATATTTTCCTAACAAATTTTACAGAAAATATAAAATAATAAAAAAGAATAATGATCAGAAAGCAATCAACTTTATTTCTTAAATAAATTAAAAACCCTTTCTAGGGTTAAAAATGGAAAACATTGAAAAAAGAGTTAAATATGTGCAGTGTTACTTCAGAATTAACATAATTTTAAGATACAGCATATTATGAATTATTCTCTATATTTGCAAAATTGACCATGACACCCTTGCCATTTCTAATTTTATTCAAAATATTTTGAATGATTGAATAAAATACTTTTAATAAAGTAAGATGATATAGGTGCTAATTTTTAACTGAAATTATAGATACAATTTTTGGTGAAAATATATCAAATTCTAATTTTTGCACTTTTAATTGCTTCTTATGAGCTTAAATCATTCTAAAGTATTTTTGGTATTTCCAAATAAATATTAATGTCCTATCTCTTTTCCATCATTCGTAAATCACCAAGTTGTTCACAAGCAACTATTATCTTTCACATTCTAGATGCTTGTGCTAGATGCCCGATCAGAATAGAATGGTGCATCACAGGAGTCCCAGGTGAAGATACTTAGGAAATTTTTTGGAAAAAAACAATGCTTATTTATAAATGTTCAGGAAAAGAGGAATCACTAGAGAAAAATTCAGAAAAAAGCACTACACTGTAGATCCGGAGAGCAGTTTCATCCTGTCTTTTCAAGAATTTGCAAGGATCTAACCAAGAAAATGTGAATTTTCAGGTACTTTCAAGGCCTTGAAAATGATCATTTGAAGTACTTTCCCAATTTTCAAGCAATCATATGAACCTTGATTTTAATTCCACAGGAATCACAATTTTCTAGAAAGAGAAAAGGAGTCAACTGATTCTGGCTTTAAGTTGCATCTTCTTTTTTAATAAATACATCCAGCAGCACTATAATTTCTTGCACTAGAGGCACTATTTGAACATCAAAGACAGTTTATGAAATGTCAAGATAAATCAGAAAAATAAAAAATACATTTAAGAGAATTTTTTAACGCTTAATTGGCCTTCTCAACTGCAGCCTCACCTATGACCATATCTGCTAACATGTAAGTTTAGACAAATGCCTAGAGATGCCAAAAAGTTTTTTAGCATATGAAACAAATTGCACCTATATACATATATATACAAATAACAAAAAAATATATAGAATGATTGTGTTTATGGGGCTGCAGATAGATCAAAGCGGATTGTAACCCCTTATCCTGGTTAGAAGCTAGCTTTGACTTCTAGAAAACACTGCACACCCGAAACAACAATCGAACGTGTCTGTGGGGATAAAATGACCGAAACCCAGACAACACCTAACGTGGAACAGTAAAAATTGAAAAATTTGCAAACCAACCAAATGAGAAACAGGAGTAAGGTGCTACAAAGTCAAAAAAACATCGGAGAGGAAGATCAATGAGATCAAGTGGGCAACGAGTGCATGCAGTAAAAGAGATATAGAGTATCTTAGATAAGAGTGGAGTTGTTTTCCAACAAATTTAAAAATTCTTGTGGAGTTGTTTTCCAGCAAATAGATCAAAGCGGATTGTGACCCCTTTTCCTGGTTAGAAACTAGCTTTGACTTCTAGAAAACACTCCCAGAAACACTGCACACCCGAAACAACAACTGAACGTGTCTGTCGGGATAAAATGACCGAAACTCAGACAACACCTCAGACAACACAGTAAAAAAGAAAAATTTACAAACCAACCAAATGAGAAACAGGAATAAGGTGCTACAAAGTCAAAAAAACATCGGAGAGGAAGATCAATGAGATCAAGTGGGCAACGAGTGCATACAGTAAAAGAGATATAGAGTATCTTAGATAAGAGTGGAGTTGTTTTCCAGCAAATCTAAAAATTAACATAATTTCCATTATTGCATTTTGTACAAAAAATATCATAATAGTATTTGATAAACCGTAAGGGATATGATTGTTACTATTATGATATTTTTTGTGATATTTCATAAGTGAAGTTTTATTCAATGATTATTGTGAGTAAATGCTTTCCGACATATTTAAGACAGATGTTTTTCAATGAGTGATAACTTCTCACCACATATTCTTTCAATATATTTTACACAAAAGATGTTTCACACCAGTGTGCACAGACTTGATGGATTCAGATAACTTTTAAAAATGCTTTTCTGCATTTTACATATAAAATTTGGTTGTGTTTAGGCAACCTGCAAGTATGGTTGCGAATATAGGTGCAGTAGGAAGCCTGCAAGTGGGTTTCCGTCAAATTAATCGGATGGTTTCTGCCTTCCAGTGAAGATATCAGATTATATTCCATTTACTAATGCTGACCGACATTATGCTGACTGCAGTATATGAAATTTTCATATATTTTGAAATGTAAATCTTTTTTTATAGCCATGTTATGTAATATGTGTTTGACTGTAGCTGTAATATAAGAATAAGTATTTTAAAAATTCATTGGACAGATTTTTTCAGCTAACTTCCAAGCGTGAAAATAATTTCAATATTTTCTAGAAAACCCACACTTCTAGTGGAAAAAAAACTAAACTTTTTAACATCTATGTTTATATCCATTGGTGAGAAATAGAAATAAAATCCGTGCTTTTCGACTATTTTATCAGTAGTTTATTTTTCAGAGTTTCTTTCCGGAAAAAGAAAAATTATAATATAAATATGTTTTATCTATAACAAAGATATTTTTTTTACAAATTTTAAACTTTACACAAAAGGAATAGCATAAAAAAAAATAATGTAAGAATCATAATAATATTCAGAATTCAAAATAATTTGAGTAATAAAGAGAACATTATTAAATATAATATTATAAGAACAAATCCAAAAATGCTTAAATAAATCATAAAATATTATATATATCATTTAAAATACTTACAGATGGGAAATCTTTCTGTCACTTATAAGAAAAAATAAATACTAAAAAGAAACACTAAATTACTCAGTTTATTATATGCATAAAAAATAAATTATTAAATATAAATATTATAAGACAAACCTAAATGAAAAACCATTTTTTCAGCAATATGTACGTAAAATGAATTTCATTGACATTGCATTTTTGACTGGATAATATCAATTACAGTCTTCAGGTTTAAACATTATTATTATTGGTATTTTCGAGGATTATAGATTAAAAACTTATTGATATTTTCAAGTTATTATGCCATTGTTTTATTGTAGAAAAATTTGTTGAAACTCATATATTGTACGTTGTATGAGTAATCTTCTACAAATGCACGAGTATATCTTCTAATCTACGAGAATATATAAGTAGTACAGGTATATTGGCATATATTGGAATCATTTATATACTTCTGGTGTAAAGATTATGAGGATTATTGATATATTCAATTTATTATGTCATCTGTTTTATTTTGGCAAAGATCTTTGTGACTCATATTGTAATACGGGTAATCTTCTAACACTCGGACATACCTTTTAATCTACAACATTATTGTTGGAAAAAGGGATGTAAACAACACAATTCACATTTCCCATGAACGTGCTGTTCATATTCAAATTTCCCTTGTGAATGATTCACTTCGTTCTCAGAAGTGAATCGTGACGTTTTTCCAACATGCGAATCAAGCAAATCAAGTGTCCGAAACATATGCAAGTAATTCGCATATTTGGAGGCATTTGCAGAAACAAACTTGTTCCAGAACAATCCGATCTTTATATATAAATAGGGGACTCATTCAAAGGCACTTCAGAGAAGAAGTAATAAGACAGAGTTAGTTTGACGAAGTTCGAACAGACAGATGATTGAGACTAGCAGGATGCTGATTGATGTGGATTTAAATTGTAGTTAGTGGACGAATTATGTCTGAATGACTTACTTTTCGATAGTTTGTAAAGGTGCGTAAAGTGCTTTAAGTGTGAAACCAGTCCAGGTGCCTTCACAAATGCACGTATAATAATTAGGTAATGTAGTTAATTTTTTTACCTTGATAATCTGAAATGCCTTTGAGATGATCCGGAAAGTAATGAACGAAATTCTTTTGAGCATGTTTACTCATACCGTACATACTCCTGCTTTTTACCATAAAAATGTTACCATGTAACGTAATACTATTTTGGTAATGGATTCTACATTCACTAATAACAGTGATTTGTTTTTCTAATATAACTCAGTCTTTCTTTACAAGCATGAACATTTATTTTTAAAGTTTACTCTGCTATGCTGTTGTGAATTCAACATTCCAATATGTACAATGAAGATATTTCTTCCATAATACGTATAGTATATATGTACGTCAGCATTATAAGTAGTATGTATAAATTTAGCATTTTCATTTTTGCATATATTGGAATCAATTACTGCCTTCAGGTTTAAAGATTACATGTTTAATGATATTTTCAATTCATACATGTAATCTACTAATACAAAGTTATATCTTCTAATATTCGCATATATAAGTAGTACAGGTTCCATACAATTTTAACGCTGCTATGTTGCATATATTGATTCAATTCCATATTTTTTGTGAATTTGCTTACAAAAGAGGCTAGAATATTTTATTCCTCAGATCTGCCTGTGGAGATAATTTTGCATAGCGAGAACACAGATTCTTAAGCATCTTTTTAGGAGCATTAAATTAAATATTTTCAGAAGATTTTGATTAAAAATGTCATTTAGTATACTATAGGAATTTGCAAATGATTGTGAATTTTAAGTTTCCTTATTCCTATTCTCCTTACGAAGAACGGGTATGCTGCTTGTATAATATATAAAAAAATTATTTAAGGAATAGGTTATTGTATTGTAATCGAGTGGTTGAGTATCATGAAATGTAAAAGACAATTTACTTGGGCCCCTTCCCCTCTTTTTTGTACCTAATTTTTCCTATCGTCACTGGGCTAGATTCTCCAGAAAACCGGGGATGGCTCCAGCAAGTTTATGAATTAGAAAACTTTATAATCAAATACTGCTTGAAAAGCTTGCTTTAAAAAAAAAAAAGTTTGAAAAGGTAATTATATTTTATTTTCAGAATAATAGAAGTGGAAAAAAGGAATTACTCCAATCTTCATTCTCTAACCATAAAATTCCACATATTTTTCACTAGTTTATTTATAAATATAGTTGAATTACGATTTAAATCACACTTTCGTCTAGGATTAGTGAACTAAATATAATGGACTATTTTCCACCATAAGACAACGACCGTCCGACAAATTTGATGGTAACGCAATGGCATGGTTGTTCAATGTGTATCTGAACTTGATGGCATCATTATGATAAACTTGATGGATTACATCATTTCCGTAACTGCACTTGAAGGTAGTCTAACCATATCGACAAAATTTTTCTCATGAATACGACGATTATTAAAATAAGCTTAGTGAGTCAATGGTTTCAAACATATTTCACAAAATGTTTTTCGTTAGGAAGCATGAGTAAATGCTTATTTAATTTACCTTTATATATGAATGTTTGCTGGCATACTTTACAAACAAAAGGCTTTTCACCAGTATGAATAAATAGATGTGAGTTTAAATTCCTTTTTTGTTTGAATGTTTTCTGGCATATTTCACAAACAAGAGGCTTATCACCATTTTGTATAAGTAGATGGGCATTAAAAACACTTTTATATAGGTACAAATGCTTTTCTGCATATTTCACATGAACAAAAGGATTTTTGCTAGTATGTATCAGTAGATGGATAGTTAATTTGCTTTTCAGTGTAAATGCTTTCTGTCATATTTCACAAAGGAAAGGCCTTTTGTACCAGAATGTATCAGTAGATGGATGTTTTATTTGCTCTTCTGTGTAAATGCTTTTGGCATACTTCACAAACAAGACTTTTCACGAGTATGAATATGTAGATGTGAATTTAAATTCCTTTTCCGTGTGAATGCTTTCTGGCATACATCACAAACAAAAGGCTTTTCATCAGTATGAATACGTAGATGTGCTTTTAAATTGCTTTTATATCTGAATGTTTTCTGGCATATTTCACAAGGAAAAGACTTTTCACCAGCATGAATAAGCAGATGGGAATATAAACTGCTCTTTTCTGTGAATGTTTTCTGGCATAATTTACAAAAAGGATTTTCACCAGTATGAATAAGTAGATGTGAATTTAAATTCCTTTTCCGTGTGAATGCTTTCTGGCATATTTCACAAACAAAAGGCTTTTCACCAGTATGAATAAGTAGATGCGAGTTTAAATACTTTTTTATTTGGAATGTTTTCTGGCATATTTCACAATCAAAAGGCTTTTCACCAGTATGAATACGTAGATGTAAATTTAAATTGTTTTTGTTTGTGAATGCTTTCTGGCATACTTCACAAACAAAAGGCTTTTCACCAGTATGAATAAGTAGATGTGAATTTAACTGACTTTTAAGTGTGAATGTTTTCTGACATACTTCACAAACAAAAGGCCTTTCACCAGTATGAATAAGTAGATGTAAATTTAAATTGTTTTTGTTTGTGAATGCTTTCTGGCATACTTCACAAACAAAAGGCTTTTCACCAGTATGAATAAGTAGATGTAAATTTAAGTGGTCTCTACGTTTGAATGTTTTCCTGCATATTTCACAAACAAAAGACTTTTTATCAGTGTGAATAAGTAGATGTAAATTTAAGTGGTCTCTACGTTTGAATGTTTTCTGGCATACTTCACAAACAAAGGAATTTTTACCATTATGAGTTAGTATATGTTCATTTAACACACTTTTACACACAAATGCTTCGCTACATATTTCACAAACAAAATGCTTATCAGTATGCATTATAAGATGGCTATTTATCTGTATATGCTTTGTTACATAATTCATAAATGAAAGGCTTTCTACCAGTATGCATAAGTAATGTGTATTTAAATTAAATTTCTGTCCAAATGTTTTCTGGCATACTTCACAAAGTAAAGGCTTTTTACCAGTATGCAAGAGTAGGTCTTTATTTAAGCGGTTTTATGCTTTCTGGCATATTTCATAAACACAGGGCTTTTCAGCAGTATGCACAAATATATGGTTATTTAAATTATTTTTAGAAAGAAATATTTTTTGACATGTTTCCAAGCAAAAGGCTTTTCCTTTTCTGCAGTATGTATAAGTAGATATGAATTTAAATTTTGTTAAATGTGTGCAAGTTTTCTGGTATACATCACAAACAAATTATTTCACTAGTATGTTGAAGTAGACGTAAATTTAAACTCCATTTCTGTGTGATTGCTTTCTGGCATATTTCAAAAACAAAAGGCTCCTGGCCATCCAAATAGTTGCTCAAGTCCTCAGGATGAGTCGGATGGTCTGGGTCTTCAACAAACAAAAGGTTTTTCACCAGTATGAATAAGTAGATGTGTTAAATTGCTTTTCTGTGTGAATGTTTTCTGGCATATTTCACAAAGGGCTGTATATTATTATGCGAAAGTAGATATGTATTTAATGCACTTTTACACACAAATGCTTTCCTACATAGGCACATACTGGTAGATCTTTACTAGTGTTACGAAGCTTATGCTTATTTACGTCCTTTTATCTTGTATGCAATTTTCAGTATTTTTAAGATTCAAATAATTTTCCTCCTGTTTGAAGAAATTTATGTTCATGTAAATGTTGTAAGTACTTCCTGCAGATTTTCACATTCTAGCAATTCTCCTGAATGGATAAGTTTATGTTGATTCAAATTACTTATAATTAATAAGTTTTCTGATATTTTCGACGGTCTTTTTTTAATGTGCACAAGTGTTTATTGAATTACCATTATGTATCCACTTTTTCTGACATATTTAACCATACCAATAATTTGCAACCGTTCATAAGTTGTTTGATTCAAATTACTCATATTTACAAACTTAACTTTATAAAAGTATGCTTCACAAGTATTGCTTGCATGAGTTACAAAATTATGCCATTTCTTCTCTTTGCAAAGTTCTCTTTATTCCATCTCCATCTTCATGACTTCTTCTGGATTCCAATTGGAATCGGGTTTTTTACAGTCGCTCCGCTCAAACAGACATATGGCAGCCCCTTTACTAAAAATGTATTTTAAGGATGTTGGAAGCTTATCCAAATAAGCTTCCCTCTAAAGGTGTGTACAGACGATCAGTGAATGTTTGTCAAACAAGCTTGATCACTTATTTTTGATCGTCTGAACACGTGTTTGACGTAGTTGTCAAAGTGTGAGGTCAAACATTTTTCTTGTAGAGCAGGGTCCTACTTTTTCGCCAAACATTGCGGAGCCAGCATGATTGACATTTGTATTGACCAATCACGAGCATATTACCATTTTGGATTTGCATCCGTATTCATCATTTCGTTCTGCGTCGCGTATATTTTTTGCCCGTTTGTTTGTTATTTGTAGTCTCTTTCTTTTCTGTGATTTTTTTAATTCATTCATTGTTTGCTGATTTCAGTGAGCAACCCTGCATTTATTCCATGAATTGAGTATTATTCTATGTACCCTTTCTGTGTGCCTTTTAATTTCAGTTTTATAAAGTGTAATTACTAGCGAGTTATGCTCTATCTTCCAAGTGTTTTTTGACTGAAAACCTTCAAGGATATATTTTTCATTTCATAGAATTGGAAATTGTTTGCTTTTACGTAAGTAGTTGTATGTAATAATTTTAGCATCTTGATATTTTGCATGTTTATAACTTAGTCTAAGTTAGAGTTTAAGAATTGAAATAGCATGTTTTTAATAGATTACATGAATTCTAACAATTTTGCATGTTTCTGGGAAATAATTAACAGAAGTGTATGTTTTCTAACAAGACTGACGTGTATTTTGTTTGTTGATTTCAATGTGCAACTCTGCATTTATTTCATGAATTGCGTATTATTCTATGTACCCATTCTGTGTATCTTTTAATTTCAGTTTAATGTTTGGATTGTACAATGGGATTTATAAAGTATATTTAAGGTGTCTTCCACTACAGTCATATAAAGCTAAATAATCACTAGAGAGTTCTGTTGCTTATAAAATGTCAACAATCTTTCTAGTGGTTTTTTGGCTGAAAATCTTCAAGGATATTTTTCGCATCTCACAGAATTGAAGAATGTTTGATTTTACGTAAGTAGTTTCATGTAATAATTTTAGCATCTTGATAATTTGCTTGTTTATAACTTAGACTAAGTTGGAACTTAAGAATTGAAATGGCATGCTTTTAATAGATTGCGTAGATTCTAAAAATTTTGCATGTTTCTGGTGAATAATTAACAGAACTGTATGTTTTCTAACAAGAGTGTATATTGTTTATTCATTGGAATGTGCAGCCAGCCCTGCATTTATTTCATGAATTGAGTATTATTCTATGTGCCCTTTCTGTGTTTCTTTTAATTTCAGTGTAATGCTTGGATTGTACAATGAGATTTCTAAACTATAGTTCGGTTTTATCGACTACAGTTATACAAAGATAATAATTACTAGAGAATTATGCTGCTTATGTAAAATGTCAGCAATCTTTCTAGTGTTTTTTCTCATTTTGTTTTTCCTGAAAACTTTTAAGGATATTTTTCTTGTCTCGCAGATTTGAAAAATGTGTGATTTTATGTACAGTGTGGCATGTAAGTAGCTTCATGTAGTAATTTTAGTATCTTGATGTTTTGCATGTGCATGATTTAGATTATGATGTAGGTGAAGAAGTGAAATTACATATTTTTAAGAATGTGTCAAGTAAGTAATTGTATGTAAAAAATTTGTATCTTGATATATTGCACGCATATTTTGATTATTTGTCATGGCATAATAAAACAAAATTATGTTATGTTCAGGTTGTGTAAATCTGTTTTTATAATGTGAATGAACTGTTAATATGTTATTAATTATAGTATATTATATATTTATATGTTATAATATTTTAAGAACAGTTCATAACTAGTAAACAATGATGTTAATTTGTTTTTGATTAAAAGTACTTTCATTCATGTGTGATATCGTGCATGACTTCTAAAATATTTCTTTATACATAAAAAAAAAATGCTCATTGAATGCAAATTTACTCCGCTAACATTTTATATTTAATTATTTTGCTTTAAACATACTTCGTTAAATTAATAACATTACTTTTCATACTTTTTTTAATTTGTAAAACATTTGATGTTTTATACTTTATCGCCTAAAAACTATTAA
Organism: Amaurobius ferox; assembly: GCA_951213105.1. Taxonomy (NCBI): domain Eukaryota; kingdom Metazoa; phylum Arthropoda; class Arachnida; order Araneae; family Amaurobiidae; genus Amaurobius; species Amaurobius ferox. Next base: position 39,551,247 of record OX578155.1, read on the forward strand.
ACAATTAGAATTTTTAAATGTTTTTTTGAGCCCAAGTTAGTATTTTGTTAATAACTTCACCCAAACTGTTACCGACTCAGATTCCACAACCCTGGTATGAGATTGGAAGAGGTTTGTAGTCTTCCTTATTCTGTACTTTGCTGTAGGGTCAAATTATCAAAATCCATCTCATGGTTCAAGATATAGTTGTGTTTTTCCTTTTATATAGAGGACATTTATGTGAAAAGGAAAATACAGAATGAGTCAAAAGTACCATATTTTTTTTATATTTATTTAAAAAAGTAAAAGGTTAAGAAAACAAAACATATATATAAATTATAATTTTGATTTAAGCGTCAACCTTGAAACAGTTTTTAGTTCTTTTGCGCCAGCAGCTTTAATATTTGCTTGCTTAGCCATAATTAACTACAGATACGTTTGCAAAAAAAAAAAAAAATAATCAGCAGGTTCTAATCGATCGAGTACTCTACTGACAATAAAACAAAACTAAATAACAATTATAAAACAATATATTTGAATTAATTATATACTGTTAATAGTCATTGTAACCAGTAGCGTATGCTTGCCCCCCCCCCCCCCCCCAATTTTCAAGGCTTTTTAATGTTATGCGTATTTTTCATTTAAAATAACTCTGGCATAAGCAATTGTTAAACATCCCCCCCCCCCCTCGCCCTCCACTTTTTAGAGTCAGGATAAGTCACTGCTTGTAACGATTTGGGACACTTTTAATTTTGTTTCCACTTTCTTGATTTGAAAACAAACGAAATTAGTAAACAAGTACAACAGCGCCATCTACTAGATATGAAAGGAAACTAGCTCATTATCATAAGACGTCAAATATGTGTGCCCGTGCGTTGCCTACGTGATAATAAAGGCCGGGAAATTTCGATTTAGAAAGTGGGGAATGTGTAGTTCCAGAACAGTTGGTAGAGGGCGCTGTTATTTCCTGTCGGAGCTGATTTATTACTGTCAAAGTTCTTATAATCCTTGTATTTTTAGATTTCTTTACATTATCTAACAAATTAAAATCCGCATCTGTTTGCGTATTATTTGTTTAATAAATGTAGTTATTTTTTTATTTAACATAGAACATTTTTAGTTTTGTAAATAAAAAAAAAGGTACAAAATTAACGTCTTTAATATGTTTTATCGTTTAGTAAATTAAATAAGGCAAACGTTATTAATTATTAAAATGTTAAAATAATTTTTACAGGAAGAAGGAAATATACCTGTAAACGTGCGCGAAGCCAGAAATTTCCATAGGGGGATGTCAGAAGCGATTTTTTTTTCAATTTAAAAGCGAAATTTTTTTATTAACAAGTTTTTTTAATAATTTTAAAATTTTCAGTTTTTTATTTTAGTTATTATGAAATACAAATGAAGTTTTATAAATTATATTAAATAAAAATTAAAATATTTTTAATTTTTTTAAATCCGCCATAAAGTACCCCCCCCCCCCCCCCCGGGAGTTCTTCAGGATTCATAAACTGGGGAGTGTATAATTTAAAAAAAAATGGAAGGGGGAGGTTCGACAGGATAGATTGATTTAAATCAACATTTAAAATGTTAAAATAATTTTTACAGGAAGAAGGAAATATACCTGCGCGAAGCCAGAATTTACCATAGGGAGATGTCAGAAGTGATTTTTTTTTTCCAATTTAAAAGGGAAATTTTTTATTAGCAAGTTTTTTTAATAATTTTAAAATTTTCAATTTTTTATTTTAGTTATTATGAATTAAAAATGGAGTTTTATAAATTATATTAAATAAAAATTAAAATATTTTTAATTTTTTTAAATCCAATTTTTCATTAATATGCCATAAAGTACCCCCCCCCCCCCGCCGGGAGTTTTTTAGGATTCATAAATTGGGGAGTGTATAATTTAAAAAAAAATGGAAGGGGGAGGTTCGACAGGATAGATTGATTTAAATCAACATTTAAAATGTTAAAATAATTTTTACAGCAAGAAGGAAATATACCTGTAAACATGCGCGAAGCCAGAAATTTCCAAAGGGGAATGTCAGAAGTGAATATTTTTTTCAATTTAAAAGCGAAATTTTTTTATTAACAAGTTTTTTTTAATAATTTTAAAATTTTCAATTTTTTATTTTAGTTATTATGAAATAAAAATGAAGCTTTATAAATTATATTAAATAAAAATTAAAATATTTTTAATTTTTTTAAATCCAATTTTTCATTAACATGCCATAAAGTAGCCCCCCCCCCCCCCCCGCCGGGAGTTCTTCAGGATTCATAAACTGGGGAGTGTATAATTTAAAAGAAAAATGGAAGGGGGTGTGTCGACAGGATAGATTGATTTAAATCAGCATTTAAATGTTAAAATAATTTTTACAGGAAGAAGGAAATATAACTGTAAACATGCGCGAAGCCAGAAATTTCCATAGAGGGGATGTCACAGAAGCAAATTTTTTTTTTTCAATTTAAAAGCGAAATTTTTTAATTAACAAGTTTTTTTAATAATTTTATATAAAATATTCAATTTTTATTTTAGTTGTTATGAAATAAAAATTAAGTTTTATAAATTATATTAAATAAAAATTAAAATATTTTTAATTTTTTTAAATCCAATTTTTCATTAACATGCCATAAAGTACCCCCCCCCCCCCCGCCGGGAGTTCTTCAGGATTCATAAACTGGGGAGTGTATAATTAAAAAAAATTGGAAGGGGGGGGGGTCGACAGGATAGATTGATTTAAATCAAGATTTTAATTACTTGGTTTGAAAGAAATTATTGATTTAAATCACTTATTTTTTTTTAAAAATATTCATTAAAATCAGTGACTTTTTTAAATTAATTGATTTTAAACAACATGAACATGCATTAATTTATTTCATATTTATAAGTTTGGGTTATATAAAATAATAATGCTTATTAAATTATTACATATTAATGGTTTGCCCATCAATAATGAAGGGGAATTGAGTTATTTGGGATAAAAGGCTTATGATAAAAATACATATGCTTGGGATTTTTATCCCAAGCATATGTATTTAATATATTAAAATTTGTTAAAGAAAATAGTTTTAACCTTTTGCTTACGTTACGTTACAATCAGAATTGCAATATGGTACACAACAATGTACCATTTTTACCGAATTATTTTTGCACAATATTGTTATATTAATGCTATAAAAATCAGTATAATTTAATAAAAAATAACAAATATAAAATTATGAAAAAAAGCTTTACCATAAACAAAAATGCACCCAAACCCTTACGAGTGCATCATTATTTACAATGAAAAACTGCGAAAGGACAGGAAATAAAAGCGATCCTAGCGGACACTGGAGTGAACTAAGCTGTCGCCCGTTTTTGGACGAAAATACGCGAAATTTCCCGGCCTTGTATATTACGTAGGCAACGTTCTATCACAGTTCTTTACATCATTTCAAGCATGGTGTTCAGGCCATATCTCTAGTCATAGAAGCTATCGACGGAGCGATACCCAGATCTCATCCTAAACAACAAAAAACTAATCTCATGGCCGTACTCGGAGCCACTGATGTATTGTCCCAAATGCAACTCACTCGAACCAACAAACTTCTTGTGCAAACCACTCAGTTGGAAGCAGCTAACAAACTGTTGGAAATGAAATCCCTTCTATCTGTCCCAACAAAAACATCGTTACAATTTGACAGCATCACATCCCGTTTTTTATTGTTTAACATAAGCATGGAGGTCACGTGTTCGGACATAGCAGAAGAACTCGCGGAAGGTGGATTCGAAGTGAAAGAAGTCCGTCGGTTCTCAAAATTTTCAGGGGGAGTCCGCCAGCCCACTTCGACAGTTTTGGTAACCATCCTAGGAACCCAGTTACCAGATGCGGTCACCCTATGGTTCGAAATTCATAGAGTCTCGCTCTTCATAGACCGGCCCCGCCAATGCACCAGGTGCTATAAGTTTAACCACAACACTAAAATGTGTCGCGGCCCTCAGTTATGCCTCAATTGCGGAGGCGAACATGAACCGGGGTCATGCAATGCAGAAGCTATACAATGCCCAAACTGCAAAGGGGTCCATAAAGGCAATGATAAGAACTGTCCATCCTATTTAGCAGAGGACGCGTTTCTGCGGTTCAAATGTAGAAATCGGCTTTCTCTACAAGAAGCTCGAAACCGATATAAAGACAAGGAAACGAGATCCGGATCAGGAACGTATGCAGGTGCAGTTAAAGAGACCCCGGGTGGGCATGTTGGCCCGACCAACCTTATCTCTCAACAAGACCTCAAACCTTTTCTTCAAGCACTTAAAGTAGAAATGCACAACATTCTAAAGGAAGAGGTCAGCTCCAAAATCGAAACAGAAATACGGGCCCAAATGAATATTATTAGGCAAGAAAGCAAGAATATATTAGAGAAAGTCGTTAAAGAAACTGAGGACAAAATGGACAAGAGGATATCCAATGTTATAAAAACTCTCTATAGCAAAATGAACCAAATGAGTTCGAAACGGGTACAATCTCCGTCTCCAAAGCAGAAAGACAAAACGGGAAAGAAAAAATTAAATCGGGAGAAATCAAAGGACGATGACGAGAATGCGATGATGGCATTAGAAAGTGAGCCTACTGTTGACAACATGCAATTTGCCTTAAGCCCTGCGGACGCGGTGAAGTCCAGGGGTAGAGAGAGACAAGCGGATGTTTCGTAGCGGGGCTTGAGCCTCGCTGCGGGGGGGTTTCGGGTTTTGTGTGCTGTTGGGGTTTGTTTTTCGTATTTCGGGTGCTGCTGTCGTTGTTTTGTTTTTGTTATGGGTTTTTCGGTTGTTCAGTGGAATTGTCGAGGTCTTCGTGATAAGCGCCCCTGGCTTGTTGATCGGTTTTTCAGTTCGGCTGATGTGTTGGTCTTTCAGGAAACTTTTCTTTCGAGGGTGGTTCCTTTCTCCCTTCCCCACCGGGTCGTCTACCGTGCTGACCGCCCTTCTGGGAGGGGCGCGGGGTTGCGGTTTGTGTGAATGATCAGATCCCGTCCTCGCTCATTGCTATTCCAGAAGACTCCTCCCACGGTACTGAGGTGATTGGGATCAAGCTTCGGTTGGGGCAGACTTCAACCCTGTCGATCATTAATATTTACTCCCCTAGGGGCTGTTTCGAGGGAGCCTGGTTGGAAAATCTCCTGGCTTCTATCAGCAAACCTTTCCTTGTCCTGGGTGATTTTAACTCCCAGCACAGATGCTGGGGCTCCGACCGGACTTCTCCCGGCGCTGAGATAGTGGCCAATTGGATCATGGGACAAAGCATCAACCTCCTCAACGACAATGTCCCTACTCATATCTCCTGGAATGGGAATACGTCCCTTATCGATCTCTCCATCTGCTCGTCCGATATTGCATTGCAGTCTAGCGCTAATGTACACGCCGACTGCTTCTCCTCGGACCACTTTCCTATCAAAGTACAGATTAATCTGCGGATCCCTTTTAACATCCGGCAAGAAATTCGAAAAAGGTATAACTGGGGTAAAGTTCATCTGCTGCTGAATAAGTCGCTCAGAATGTCGGGAGAAGGGAGTATCTCGTACGAACATTTCCTGAGTGTTTGTGGCTCGGCTATGACGGACAGCGCCCGGTGGCAGGCCCTTAACGTACGCTCTGGGGCCCCCTGGTGGAATAGCGAATGCAGCTTTCTTTTGGGGCAAAAGAGACGGTTCTTGCGGTTGGCTAGGACCACCCTCCGGCGAGATTTCTGGATCTCTTACCGTCACGTTTCTGGCAAGCTTCGAAAAGCCACTCGAACAGCCTCGCGGATCTATTGGCAGAAGGTGTGCCAAGAGGCTTCCCAGTCCGGTTTCATCTATAAAATCTTGAAAGCGCTCAATAAAAGGAGTGATCCTCCTTCTACCTCTCACTGGATCCTCAAGATCGATGGACAAGACACCTCGTCACCTCAGCCCCAGGCCAATGCTTTTGCTGAATGGTATGGCCGCACCGAACCGCTGGAAGGGATCCCCTTAGACTTCAGCGAGGACGAGAACCAGGTCTTCAACGCGCCTTTTGATCTCAAAGAACTTAGAAGATCTCTTTCCAACACGTCCCAGGGGTCTGTCGGGCTTGATGGGATTCACATCAAGACCCTTCGGGGATTAACCACGGAAAACCAGCTGATTTTGATTAACCTCCTAAACAAAAGCTGGACCACAGGCGACATTCCTGAATGCTGGAAAAACTCTGTCCTCGTCCCCATCTTGAAGAGAGGGAAAGACAGGCAAGCTGTTGAATCGTATCGTCCGATCGCTTTAACATCTGTGGTAGCGAAAGTCATGGAGAGAATGATCCTTTCCCGTATGACCCACAGGATTTTCACGAAGGACATCTTCCACGAAAATCACCATGGGTTTCTCCCCTTTCGCGATTGCTCAACTTCCCTGACAAAGATCCACGAAGACATTATGGCTGCAAGAACAGCGAAAAAATATATAATCCTTGCCTCTCTTGACATTAAAGCCGCCTACGACTCTGTTTGGAGGGACGGGCTCTCGGCCAAGCTGCTAGACGCAGGTTTCACGGGAAGGATAGCAAAATGGATTTTCGAATTTGTTTCCCACCGATACTTTCAAGTCCGGTGGAGAGGATGCCTCTCTCGAAGGACACCTAGCCATTGCGGAATTCCTCAGGGCTCTGTCCTTTCTCCGTTTCTCTATACAATCTACATGCGAGACATATTCGAGACTGCGGTATCCAATACCGAAATTGTCGTTTATGCGGATGACATCTTTGTTCTGGCCCAAGGGAACGAATGGGCAGAGGTCAAAAAGAATATCCAGTCGACGTTGACCAATATAGGACAATGGTACAGCTACTGGAAGTTAACCATCGACCCTGCGAAGTGCTCAGCGATTAATTTCTCAAAGAAAAGAAGCTTGCCCCAGTTTAACGTCGGTATGTGTGGCCGAACGATACCTTGGGTCACCACGGTCCGGATCTTGGGCCTCCACTTTTCCCAGAATTTGATCTGGAAGAAGCATTTCGAAGAACTTCGCATGCGTGGCTTTCGAAAGCTTAACGTTATAAAGTACATCGCCCACTCGCAAAGGGGGACTACCACGGGGCACCTTCTTCGTATAGTGAATGGGGTCGTTAGATCCATGTTGGACTACGGGAGTATCATCCATTCCAACGCCTGTGTCACGGACAAAAAGAGAATTGAGGTGCTCTACAACGCGGCCTTAAGAGTAGCCACCGGGCTCCCCAAGTGGACACCGCTTCCTGTTCTCCGCAGAGAAACTGGGACATGGGAGTTGTCTCGCTGGCACGAGTGCCTCAAGCACAGGTTTATCATTAGGCACAAAGCGCTAGGACGTTTCTCTCCGCTCAACCGGACCCTGGATGGCTCCTCGCTGAGCACCCTGAATCTACCTGCTCAGACGTGGGAGGAAATTCGTCTGGACTTTGACTTTCGTGAAGCAGACCTGATTCAATGGACACCCCCTCCGAATAGGTGGCCCTGCCCGGGACTTACCATCCACACCAATGATCTTGGGTTTCAAGACACTAAGCTACCGGACTCTATAATCTGCGCGCAATTCATGGAGCATTGGGAGACATGGAGAAACCATACCTGCCTAGCGTCGGACGCGTCTAAATCGCTAACATCTACTAGCATTGCAGTCTGGAACGCCTCAGCTAACCGCGGGTGCTCAAAGTCTGTCCCTCATCTGAACTCTATCTTTACTGCGGAAGCCCTGGCTATTAGTCTCGCCATCTCTGAACCTATGACAGAAGAGCAGCAACTTGTAATCTTATCAGATAGCCTGTCTGTTCTTAAGGCTCTCAGAAAAGTGGACAAAAAGTCTCCGAACGTGATTCTTTTTCTCAGAAAGAGACTGGAAGAAACCCTCCAGAAGGTCCGAACCATCAAATTGGTATGGGTGCCTGGACATAAAGGCATTGGCCCAAACGAAGAAGCTGATCGGCTCGCCAAAGCTCACTCGGACAACTTAAACTCCATATTGTGGATTTCCCCGGAGGACTTGGCTGCCGCGCTCAAGCGGAAGGGAGCCATTGCGGAAGATCGCGCCTGGACCACTAGCAAGTATTTTTCTAACTTTGGCCACATCGAGGCCCGCTGTTGGTACTTCAAGAACTACCCTATATCTCGTTGCGGAGAAACCCTGCTGGCTCGGCTGCGGACAAGGACCCTTCTGACCAACGCGGTGCTTTATCGGGTGAACCTGGTCTCCTCCCTCCTCTGCACCACCTGTCAAGTTGCTGATACTGTCGACCACCTTCTGTTGGAGTGCAGAAAGTTCAAACTCCAACGGGAAAGTTTGTTCCATGCCCTGGGGATCGGCCCCTCTACCCCCTTTTCCTTCGCTTCCCTGTGTGATTTTTCGTCCAACGGTTCCTACCGGGCGTCCTGTCTTGCCTCGTTCCTCCTTGGTTGCTTGCGGCGAATAGGGGTCTAAAGTTTTTCTTTTGGCTTTCCGTTGGCAACGGTTCCCCCCCCCCCTGCTTTCTGGTTTTGTGTCGGATGTGCTACGGTTTTATACTTTTCTGTCGTGTTATTTTTGCATATTCGGGCTGTGACGCGCTGTGTTTGGTGCTTCGAAGATGCTAATTTTGTGTGTTTAGTTTCTTGCTGCCAGGGCGGCATGTTGCGTATTTAGTTGCGGAGCGCAAAACCGTTCTTGCGAACGTTGTTATATGCTCCAGGAGCCCAAAGCGGGCGACCACCATCACCACCACCACCACCACCTTGACTGTTTGCTTCTCTCTAACATGTCTGATACTGATTTAAATAAAAATTATCAACGGCCCTTTTCAGGGCCATGCTCTTCTTCGAAATGATTTTATTTTGCAATATGTCTTATATAAGCAATTTGTTTTTTCGAGAGCAGTTTTGGTTGCAAAAATACAACTGCATAACTCTTAAACTTTCATTATAAAGTAAAGCAAATACTTTTTTAAACCACAAGTTCTATTGCATTTATCCTCTCATCCAGGTTACAATAGTTTTAGTTTTGATTTGTCTTATGCCATCTTGTTTGTTTTGATGACATATCTCAATTCATATTTGACTGTTTGCTTCTCTAACATGTCTGATACTGATTTAAATAAAAATTATAGATAAAAAACGGCCCTTTTTAGTGCCTTTTTAGTGTTGCTCTTCTTCAAAATCCCTTTATTTTGCAATGTGTCTTATATAAGCAATTTGTTTTTTAAGAGAGCACTTGTGGTTGCAAAAATACAGCTGCATAACTCTTAAACTTTTATTATAAATTAAATATATACTTTTGTCCGCATGTCCTATTACATTTATCACCGCATCCAGGTTATAATTCTTTTAATTTGTCTTCACTTTCAGACAAACTATCCAATGAAATTATAATTTAAGTCATAATCTAATTTCACTTGTATATGTGGTATTATGTTTAAACTACACTTATAAATTGCATAATTCATAATGAAAGTTATTTAGAATATTCTTGCAAAGTTAAAAGAGAAAATGATTGAATTGCAAATTTCACGTCAAAATTTAAATGCATATCAAATTATGAACACCAAGCATATTTAATTGATACATATGTAGTATACAAAAAATTTAAAAGCTCATAAATGAAAATCGTGAATGCATCATCCAATTAAAGTAATAGCCATTGGTGAATTTAGCAATTCACAACCTTTTAATTGAAAAGTTTAATCGGTCGCTAAAAATAAAAAATTACTTTTCAGTAACTCTATAATTTGGTTTTTATTTTTCAAAATTAATTGTACCAATACTGTTGAACATCAATACCTGCAGAGAAATTAAATTTAAGTCAATATAAAATGTTAGAAGTATAAATTAACAATGTGGAAAGATTGCTGACCCTTTATCCATAATTTAAAAATTAGAACAAAATATTAACAAGTATATGTTGAGGGTTTGAAACTAAAGATTTCAGTAACGCTTCGGTGATTCTTAGATATTCTATCACCTTCATGATTTTAAATCTATTCATGTGTAGAATACACAAAATATTATTTAATATAATGATATATGTAATATTTATCATTTTTTTTTTTAATTTTGTTTTATCAGTTAATGTAATAAAATGTTACCAATGTTTCGTGAATTTATTCTCAAATTCTGGTTGAATTTTAACCATCGCCTTCTAAAGGATATGAAACACTTGTGAAGTTACATCTAAGCTGTTATAAAGCCAAATTTTTATTTCACAGTCAAACTAACATTATCTCATCAATATACATATATATATATAAGGGATTAGGAGGTTCACACACACACCAACCAATGAAACATTTTTGGCAAATCTCTCCATGATGATATTGTAAACCTGCATTTGAATTAATTTTAGATAAATTTCCCCCACAAAACTCTTCCCTCGTATGTTTAAAATATGCCCCTTTCAATGTGTGTGTGTATATATATACATATGTATAAAAATGTCACTAAGAGTTATTTTTATAGTAAATGAATTCAAACCATAAAAAAAGGGCCAGTATTGATCCATAACACCACTTGTATGAATGATATGCAAACTCAGCTCTTCCGATTGATTGTTTCTTTCTTCTTTTTGTCTTTTTGTGTGACGTCCGTAGATATGTGGCCACGGTGAATGAATACAGTTCTTTATTTTCTTCATGAGGTACAGTGCAATTAGTTAATGAATGATTTTGATATTGAAAATACACACACACACATATATATAGCCATATATATATATATGTGTGTCAGAAATATTTATAACGTCAAATAATAATGTAAAAAATATTTATAATATATATATATATATATATATATATTGTCAAAAATATATATATTATAAAATATATATGTCAAAAATATTGTACGATCTAAAACATAGTGTGGTAATTGCAGGAGGGAGTCGACCTTGATTGAAAGAAGTAGGATTAAAGAATGCTAAAAATACTTTTTCCTACGGTGGTCAAACTAAAGTATGAAACGTAAAAAATTGACTAGCTTGATGTTTACATTTGTGACCTTTAAACTTCCAAGGGAGGGTAAATGCCCCTTGCGCTCCCCTATGAACGCCCATGGCACAGCGCAAATATAATTTTTCTAGGGGTGCAAACTATATGATTATACCTACAATATCTACTAGCTTGAAGACTACATTTGCAACCTTAAACGTCCACAGTAAGGCAAGTTTTCCCTTGCATTTCCTTATGGGCGCCCACGGTAAGGACACCCGTAGAATTAATTCCATCGGCGACAAATTCAAGGAAGAGGCGTTTCATATCGACTTGCTTGTAATCTACATTTGTAACCTTAAACGTACACAGTAGGGCAAATTTTATCTTGCATTCCCTTATGGGCGCCCATGGCAAGGACAACCATAGAACTAATTCCATCGGCGACAAACTCAAGGATGAGGTGTTCCACATCGACTAAATTGAGACTTGCATGTCTAACCTTGAAAGTTTACAGGACGGCAAGTGTCATCCTTTCCTTCCACTATGGGCGCCCATGTAACATTTTCCAATGGGTCAAAATCAAGGATGAGGAGTTCAATAATAGGAGTTCAATTCTAGTTTGAAGACTACATTTGCAACCTTAAACGTCCACAGTAAGGCAAGTTTTGCCTTGCATTTCCTTATGGGCGCCCATGGCAAAGACACCCGTAGAATTAATTCCATCGGTGACAAATTCAAGGATGCGGCGGTTCATATCGACTTGCTTGTAATCTACATTTGTAACCTTAAACGTACACAGTAGGGCAAGTTTCACATTGCGTTCCCGTATGGGCGCCCATGGCAAGGATACCCATAGAACTAATTCTATCGGCGACAAACTCAAGGATGAGGCGTTCCACATCGACAAAATTGAGACTTGCATGTCTAACCTCGAACGTCTATGGGACGGCAAGTGTCATCCTTTTCTTTCACTATGGGCGTCCATGTAACATTTTCCAGGAGGGAACTCAAAGACGAAGCATTCAATATCGACTATCTGGTAACCTACATTTGTAACCTTGAATATCCTGTTGGGATTAAGTGCTCCCTTGCTGTGCTCTATGGGCTCCCTGCTTATACTATTGCCGTCAGGACAGAACCTAATGGAGCCGAAGTTTCGATTTCCTCAGGGACGGTTAACAGTCTTTTCAGACCCTCCAAATGACTCTGTGACATATTGAAACATGGCACATTTGCCATGGGCGCCCATGGGGGATGTTGAAAGTCACGAATATCAAACTAATGAATACTGTAAGTCTCGTCCTTGAGATTGTCCTCGCTGGAAAAAGTTCTATTGACGTCCTTGCCATAGACGTAAGGGCGCATCCATACGTAAGGGGGCGTCCATAGATGTAAGGGAGCACTTGTCTTCCTGTAAACATTCAAGGTCACAAATGTAGGTTTCAAACTAGTAGATATTGTACGTCTCATCTTTGAGTACGCTCTTCTTAGAAAAAGCGCTATGGACACCCTCGCCATGGGAGCCCATAAAAATGTTGTAAGCCACAAAGTCGGTATCAAACTAATCGATATTGTACGTCTTGTCCTTGAGTTTGCTCCAGCTTTAATAAGTTCTATGTTCACATTTGCCATGGGCGCCCATAGGGGAGAGCAAGGGGGCGCTTGACCTCCATTGGACGTTCAAGGTCCCAAAGTAAATATCAAGCTAGTCGATATTATAAATCTCATCCTTGAGTTTGAGTTTCCCCTTTAAAAAAATTCTATGTGTGCCCTTGCCATGGGCGCCCATAGAGGAGCGGGAGGGCACTTGTTCTCCCGTAGACGGTCAAGGTCGCAAATGTAGATATCAAGCTAGTACATAATTATGTCTCGTTCTTGAGTTTGGCCATCCCGGGAAAAAGTTTTATGTTTACCCTTGAATCCTACTCTTTCGAAACAAGGTTGACCCCTTTCTGCAGTTACAACACTATATTTTGATCGCACTATATTTTTGACACACACACACACACACCGGTCGTCCAAATAGTTACTCAAGTCCTCTGGATGAGTCGGACGGCATGGGGTTTCCACACACACACACACCCTCTCTCTTATTCGTGCTCTAATCACGTTAATTATAAAATGTTATACCTAGTTCTGATTTTTTTTTTCGGAATGCATCTACATATAGAATTTCATGGCTATACGTACTCTCTTTCTCTCTCTTTTGTAAAATCTCTAATTTTGAATAATCTGTGTTTTAATCACATTCATTTCAAAATATTCCACCATTCTGTAGGAAATTAGAAACTAATTAAAACACGAATAATTCGAAATTAGATATTTTAAGAGAGAGAGTACGTACAGCCATGAAATTCTATATGCATATGCATCCTGTAAAAAAAATGGAATTAGGTAGAACATTTTGTGTAATTAACGTGATTAGAACTCGGATGAGAGAAATAATGTCAAAATATAGTGTTGTAATTGCAGGAGGGGGTCCACCTTGTTCAAAAGGAGTGGGATTCAAGGGCGTTCATAAAACTTTTCCTGGAATGTCCAAATTCAAGGATGAGAGGTAAATATATCTAGTATCTTGATACCTACATTTGAGACCTTGAACGTCCACGGAAAGAGAAGTGCTCCTCGCGCTCCCCTATGGGCGCCCATGGCAAGAGCGCCGATAGAACTTTTCAGGGAGTAAACTGAAGAGTGAGACGTACAATATCGACTAGCTTGATACCTACCTTTGAACATCCACGAGATGGTAAGTTCCCCCTCACGCTCTCCTATGGGCACTCATACGGGACAATAACATTTATCAATATTTATACAATAATATTAACAATACTCGAATATAGATATCAATACTGTATGTCAATATAATCAATAATTCACATCCTTGTGTTTATACCGCTGATAAAAGTTCTATTGGCGCCCTCACCATGGGCGTCTGTAGGGGAGCGCAAGGGGTCACTTGCCCTACTGTGAACGTTCAAGGTCACAAATGTAGGTACCAAATTAGTAGACATTGTACTACTTATCTTTCAGTATACCCTCCTTGAAAAATTTCTATTGACGCCTTTGCCATGGGCGCCCATACGAGATGCTGATAATAAGGTGTTGCCCACAGGGTGTCAAACTAGTCGTTATTGTCGCCCTTGAATGTGCCCCCGCTGGAATAAGTTCTATAAACGCTCTTAGTATTGGCGCCCATAGGGGGTCTTGAGGGGGAACTTGCTATCCCGTCGACGTTCAAGTTTACAGATGTAGATATCAAGCTAGTCGATGTATGTCTCACCCTTCAGTTTTCCGCCTGTAAAAGTTATATGGATGCTCTTGCTATGAGCGCCCATAGCAAAGGTGGCCATAGAACTTATTAAAACGGGGTGAACTCAAGGACGAAATGTACAATATCGATTACCTTGATGCCTACGTTTGTGGCTTTCAAAATTTGTATGGGCTCCCATGGCAATGACGTCCATAGAGTTTCTTCCAAGAGCATAACAAGGATGAGACGCACGATATATACTAGCTTGACACCAACATTTCGGACCTTGATGTTCACGGGAAGGCAAGTGCTCCCTTATGCTCCCCTATGGGCGCCCATGGTAAGGACGTCACTAGAACTTTTTCCAGCGGGGACAATCTCACGGACGAGACGTACAGTAAGTATTCATTAGTTTGATATTCGTGACGTTCAACATTCCTTTGGGCGCCCATGGCAAGTGTTGTTGTTGAGACCCAGACTGTCCGATCTACCAGAAAGATGTAAGGTATCTGTTTGGACGACTGGGCAGTGCCACCCAATTTAATCCGGAACCCAGGAGGAGGCATCCACAGGGACCGTACCCTCCTTCCCCTATCACCAACCTCTCGGAAGGATTTACAGACTCACATGCTTAACGTGATCGTACTCCACGTGAACACGGCGGCAGTCTTGGCAGTGGCAGGAATCGAACCCGGGCCTACTGAGTGCAATCAATTCCCGCTCGCTAACCACTGAGCTGTCGTGCCCCACTCCATGGCAAGTGTGCAATGTTTCAGCTTTTTATGTCACACAGTCTTTTGGAGGATCTGGAAAGACTGTTTACTACCCCTGAGGAAATCGAAACTTTGGCTCCGTTAGGTTCTGCCCTGAGGGCAATAATATATAAGCTGGGATCTCATGCACTTTGAGCCCATAGAGGACTGCAAGGGATCACTTAAGCTGAACTGGATATTCAAGGTTACAAATGTAGGATACAAGCTAACTGTTTACTACCCCTGAGGAAATCGAAACTTTGGCTCCGTTAGGTTCTGCCCTGAGGGCAATAATATATAAGCTGGGATCTCATGCACTTTGAGCCCATAGAGGACTGCAAGGGATCACTTAAGCTGAACTGGATATTCAAGGTTACAAATGTAGGATTAAACGCTTCATCCTTGAGTTCCCTCCTGGAAAATGTTACATGGGCGCCCATATTGGAGGGAAAGGATGACACTTGTCTTCCCATAGACGTTCAAGGTTAGACATGTAAGTCTCAATCTAGTCGATATTGAAGCCTCATCCTTGAGTTTATCGCCGATGAAATTAGTTCTACGGATGTCCCTGCTATGGGCGCCCATAAGAGAACGCTTGATGGAACTTATCATACCGTGTACATTTAAAGATTTAAATGCAAATTACAAGCAAGTCAATATGGAACGCCTCATCCTTGAGTTTGTCACCCCTGGAATTAGTTCTATGCGCGTTCTTGCCATGAGCTCCCATAGCAATTCCCGCGCGCTAACCCCTGGGCTGTCGCGCCCAATCCCATGGCAAGTGTGCAATGTTTCAGCCTCTTATATCACAGAAACTTTTGGAGGGTCTGGAAAGACTGTTTACTACCCCCGAGGAAATTGAAACTTCGGCTCCGTTAGGTTCTGTCCTGAGGGCAATAGCATTAAGCAGGGAGCTCATGCAATGGGAGCCCGTAGAGGACTGAAATGGGCGCCCATAGGGGAGTGTAAGGGGGTCGTTTACCCTCCTCTGGACGTTTAAAGTCACAAATGTGAACATTAAGCATGCCAATTTTTTCCGTCTCATACTTTAGTTTGACCACAAGGTCAACTCCCTCCTACAATTACCACACTATGTTCTTGATAGTGCTATATTTTTCACATTCTCTCATCTAATAAAAGCAGAAGTAACTCGTAAAAATAGTAGTTTGATAGCCTTGAAAAGACTTTAAATAGAAAATAAATAAATAATATAATAGAAAAATGTAATAAAAATTATTAATAATAAAATAAAATTTAAATTATATATATATATATATATATATATATATATATATATATATACCTGTGTGTGTTTGTGTGTGTGTGTCTGTGTGTGTTTTCAATATCAAACTCGTGCATAGACTAATTGAACTGTAAATTTCCGCATGCAGAAAACAAAGGCTTCTCATCATTCAACTGCCGCCACAAGGTCATGAAATTCGCGCTTGACGTAGATATCACGTGGTGCATTTTCCCGGGAGTGACTTTGCAGGCTATAAGCGCTCGTGTTTTGGTCTATCTCTGATGGCCGCCGCGAAAACGAAACTATCGAGAGTGGCAGGTCTGTATAATATTAGTTTATGTTTCAGATGTCCCGTGACGAAGTGGTTAGGCAACCTGCAAGTGCGGTTGCGGAAACGATATAATTTGGCTGCCGTCAAGGGCGGACGCGCATTGAGCTACCTGCCAGTGGCTACCGTCAAATTAACCGGATAGTTGTTGTCTGACAGCGGAATTATATTTCGTTCATTAACGTTAGACGACAGTGTTGTTTAAATTGGAATTCTTCAAATATATTTAAAAATAAATTACCGATAAAAGAGTCGAATTTTACGGTTTCTAGCTCCTACAAATGTATGAAGCGATTCCTTTTTTCCACTTCTATTTTTCTGAAAATAAAATATAATAATCTTACTGAACTTTTTAAAGCACTTGATAAGAAGTATTTGATCATAAAAATGTTCTAATTAATAGACCCGAGCTGGAGCCCCCCCTTTTCCGGTATGCTGGGGAACCCAGTCCAGACAGGAAAAATTAGGTGCACATATGATGGGACGGGACCCGAAGAGGGCCCTTATCCCCCTCCCCTCGCTTTCTACGGACCTATATGTGTGTGCTTTATTTTGAAGAAAAAAAATAAGAGAAATGTACAAGTGACATTTTACTCCTTCTCAGAAAAACGCTGGTAAAGTTGTGAAGAAAAATATAAAATATTTACGCAAGTACTTCTAATGAAGGAATATGATTTAATAGCACTAAATTTATGCTTAACTTATCTTTCAGCAAAATGTCTCTTCCATTTCATAATATTCAACCATTCAATTACAAGCAGCTATTTTTTTTAATGATTTTTAATATTATATAATATAATATATTAAAAAATATTTAATTATAAACCGGTTTTTCATTTTTTTAATTATTCAATAATGCATTTTTTATGTATATAATAAATTGAGTAAATTATTTTTTTTCTTTTTGCTATTAATTTTATTTTTTTTATTTTGCTATTAATTTTATTTTTTTCATAAGTGGCAAAAAGGTTTCCCATCTGTAAGTATTTAAAACAAATTCTAATATAATATTTAATAATATATTTTTCAAAAGCATTTTTAAATTTGTTCTAATAATTTAATAAATTACTCTTATTTATTATATTTAATAATTTACGTTTTAAGAATTTTAAATTTTTTTTCCTGCTATTCCTTTTGTGTAATGTTTTAAATTTATCATTAAAAAAAATCCTGTTATAGATAAAACATAATTATTTTATAACTTTTCTTTATCAAGAAAGAAAATATTTAAAAATATACTATTTTTATATTTCACTAATGCATATATAACATTAAAATAGATCTTGAAAAATGGAATTTTTTCCTCCTATATACATATAAAAGGAGGAAATTGGGGGCTTTGATTTTATTGAAATTATTTTCATTATTACATGTGAGCTGGAATAATATGTCCAATGACTTTTTAAAGTATTTATTCTTATAGTACAGCTACAGTCAAACATATATTACACAACATAGCTCCTGGCTGTCGCCATGTTCTCTCTTTCGGCATCCCGTACCTTGCAGTTTCTGAAAGTTGGCTTTTGGAACGCCAATGGAGTGCGTTCCAGGCTCGACGAGATGCGTGATTATGTTGTAGATGAAAACTTCGATATCTTCATGGTGAATGAAACTCACCTTACCCCTCGCCTCCCCAGCAATCTGTAATTATACAGGTTACTTCTCGTATAGAACGAGAGCTGGGGCGGCGGCGAGGGGTAGGAATGGCGATACTGCACTTTATGTTAAAAACAACATCCCTCATCATAGGTTAAATGTCCCGGCTTTTACGAAGCTGGAAGCCACAGCTATCAAAGTAACTATTCCAAATTTGGTCCCGATTGCACTTGCTTCAGTGTATACCCCACCTGCTAATAATTCTAGATTACCTTCATCGGAGATTGAAGCACTTTTAGGAATTTGCAGTAATATTATTATCGCTGGTGACCTAAATTCTCGCCACTGTTCCTGGGACATAGCTTCGAACAGTAAAGGCAATGAACTAAAACGATTGGCCCAGTGCGCCAACTTCAGGATCATAGCTCCACCCACTCCCACTCACTTCTTCACAGGAAGGACCCCAACCTTAATTGATTTGGCTCTCTTTAGAAACATTCCTTTTCATCATACGATCAGAGTCGATAATAAATTGACGTCTGATCACCTTCCTGTAATACTGACCCTTAATTTTAATAGTATTTCTTTAGACTACCCGGTGGAGCTATTTACAAATAGGGACGATTTTCGTCATATTATTAATACTTCTAGTACTGCCCCCCTCTCAAAATTACCAGCATGGACGATATTGATAATAGCGTCCACGATTTTAATCACTTACTGCTACAGGCGTACGCTGCTGCCTCGAAACAAAATCGTTCACGTGTGAACTATCACTCACTTCCGAGTGATATCAAAGTCGAGTGTCGTACAAGACAGAGCACCAGGCGCGAAGCACCTTTAATCTCCAGTTTCAATATGTGGTTCTTATCGTCAAACTGTGACATTAATTCAGTGACCCTAATTGGAGGTTCGAGGTTTTTATTTACTACTTTTTATTATTTGTCCTAGCTCCTAGTGTGGCAGTTTGTTGCACATTTAGAGTTTAAGCAGTTTGGGGGGTTGATGCAGATCTGAGGGTTACCTAGCATTTTGGCAGCTAAGAGTTTTGAACATTAATCGCGAGTTTTATTTGATATCAGATGTTTGAGGTTGGATATTTAATTCCGATGATCGATGTTTAGAACAGCGCGGGGTCTCTTACGCGATTTGGCCTTACAATGATCATAGTCATGCAGATAGAATAACAGTTCATTTGGAACGGATGGCAAATTTTTGTAAAATTTAAGCGCTAACTTTTTAATTTGGGCTCTAACAGTTTTTATTTTGAAGTCATTCCTAATTACCGAGTTCCTTAAGTACCTGGGAGCTTTCCTGATAATCCGCAGGATTTTGTTTTGTTTTGTCTCTAGGAGGTCTATTGTAGTTTTACAGGCATATCCCCATACGGTGCTGCATACAGCATTCCCGGGCGGATGACGGATTTATAAATTAGCAGTTTGTTTTGATGACTGAGATTTCCGTTTCCTATCATTGGGTATAAGGCTCCTGTAGTTATATACGCTTTTTTGATTAAGTTCGTTACGTGCTGTTTCCAGGTTAGGTGGGAATCTATCGTTACACCTAGGTATTTAGTAGATTTTTCCGCGCGTAAAGCATGATTGTTTATATACAGTGGCGGCGGCGGTTTGTTTTTCCTCGAGAAATAGATCCAATGACATTTATTGGGGTTTAATTTTATTCGCCATTTTTCCAGCCATGTTTGGAGTATGTCTAAGTGTTGTTGTAGCTTTCTGTGCATTACTGAGACATAAGGGTGTTTTGCAAGTATCGCTATGTCGTCTGCATAGAGTGCCAGCTCTGTGTTTGGAGTCTTGGGGATGTCGTTCAGGTATATGTTAAAGAGTGTCGGGCCCAGGATAGAACATTGCGGTACACTGCTTTTAATGAGCTTGGGTGTTGATAAGTTACCTCCTACTCTGACTTGAAAGTGTCTGTTATTTAAGTATGAGATTAAAAGTTTGACAAGAGCGTCAGGGACTTTTAAAGTGATCAATTTGCACGCTAATCCACAGTGCCATACTTTATCAAAGGCTTTTTGTATGTCCAGAAAAATCGCAGCTGTGGGTGTCTTACTATTAAGTCCAGAAGATATGTACTCTACCACTCTCAGCAATTGATGAGTGGTGGAGTGCTTTGGCCGAAATCCAAACTGCTCCGGAATGATAATGTCATTCTCACTAAGGTGCTTGTTCAGTCTCTTAAGAATTATTTTCTCAGTAATTTTACTAAGTGTCGGTAACAAGCTAATTGGTCTGTAGTTGGCTGGAATTTTGGCATCCTCACCTGGCTTAGGGATTGTTATGATTATCGCTTCCTTCCATTCTTTGGGAAAGTAGTTTAGTTTTAATATTTTATTTATTAAGATAGTCAAGTAACATATTACGTTTAGGGGTAGGTTTTTAACTGCAATATTTCTGATTTTGTCGTGCCCTGGGCTTTTACGGTTTTTGAGGTTTTTGATAATTTCTACTATCTCCTGCGGGGTGGCTGGATTAATCTCAGCCGTTATCGGGGAATTCCTGAAGTTATTTAAAGTTTGTCTAACCATTCTTAAGGTGTCCTGACACATTAGGTCGTGGTTTGGTTGGAATTGTTTTTCATAATGGCTTGCGAGCGCCTCGGTTTTTCCTCGTCTGAGTACGCGATTTTAGCGCCATCCATTAGAGGCGGGAGCTTAATTTGAGGTTTCCTGAGTCTTTTTGCGAATTGCCAGAGCGATACGTCTTCTGGATTAAGGGATTCGATTAGTTCTTTATACTGTTGCTGCTTTTCTGCGACAATTTTTTCCCTGACTTTACACGTGAGTCTGTTAAGCTCCCTTTTAAGAGAGGGGTCTCTGTTAGCCTGCCATGTCTTACGTATTCTATTCCTTTGCCTGACTAATTGTTTGACGTGGTGGGAAAGTGTGGGCATTTTTGGAGACTCACGATGTGTTGTGGCGGATGCAATTGCTCTCTTGATTTCTGTTGTGAGTGTGTGCGTGGCAGAGTCAATATCCGCCGTTCTCATTATGTTAGGTACTGCAAAGTGCGGCTCGAGGAGTGCTCTTTTGAATACTTCCCAGTTGACCCTCTCTTGTCGCAAAGAGGCTGGAAGAGGCGAGTTCATGTCGAATGTCACCAGTACCGGTAGATGATCCGATTCGAATTCATCCAGGGTACTAATAGTGCGAGCGTAGTCTATGTTTCGAGTTAGGACAAAGTCTATGAATGTGCCGCTGGCGCCTGAGAAGCAGGTTGGTGTCGACGGTGCAATAATGTTAGTGTTTGTGGTGTTCAGCACTCTATGTATCTGTGTACCGCGTGCATTGGCTCTCCTACAGCCCCACGCTCGGTGGTGTGCGTTGAAGTCGTCTGCGAGTATCGTGTATGGATATCGCGAGAAAAGCAGTTCCAGTTGCGCAGCTACGTCTACTCTACTCATATTTTTGACATATGGTGAGGTTAGGATAAACGGGCTAGTATTATTAATTCTATTTTTATACTAGTATTTTCTATACTTTGAAGATTTATGCTTTTCAGTTCCTCGTGGGGAATATTTCTTTTAATGTATATTGCTGTTCCTCCATGGGGCGTTCTAGCATTAGTATTTGAGCTAAGATTATGATAACCAGAGTAGTTGGCTATGTTTTGTTTTTTACTTTCTCTAGCTCTAGTTTCCTGAATTAATAAGGCGTCTACGTCATTTTCGTTTACATAATTCCTTAGTTCATTTATTCTTGGAGATATGCCGTTCGCATTCCAAGATATTATTTTAAAGGATTCTTTTTGGGACCTAGCCATGACGGGTTTGATTCTCACTGTTACTTTTAAAGTCCGCGATTATTTTAAGGGCCTCAAAGGCCATTACCATAGGATCGCTCTTTTTTTGGACTAACTCTGCGAACTGCATCAACAGATGTTTTATGTCGTCGAGATTGAGCATGCTGATAAATCCTCTGATGAGGTTGAGGATATCCTCAATCTTTTCAGCATCAGATTTATCAGTCGGCTCAGTCTCAGCTTCCATTTCCTCAGCCTCAACCGCGGTTTGCACATTTTTGTGAGTGTCCTTTTGGAACTCGATAGTCTTTTGCTTTTTTCCTCCCGTTTTAGCTAACAGCTGGGTTTGCGCGAGCTCTTCTTCCTCCCTGACTCGTTTAGTTTCTTTCCATTCCTCAACTTTCCTATCCAGTCAATCCTTTGCCTCCTTTGCCTGTCTGGCTTTTCCTGCCTCCGATCTCCTTTTAATTGCAGCTGTAGCTGCTCTAACTTCCTCCAGAGTCAATTCTCTGGAGGTCGAAGGTTTGGGGGCCTGCTCTTGCACCGATCTGGTAGGTGCTGAAGGTTGGTGCCTGTTTACCTGTGGCACTATGTGCGAAGAGTCCTGAGGGGTTGCCTGGAGGTTTGGTCCGAGGGCCTTTTGCCTCCAAGGGGGTATCTGGTTTTTTGGGGGAGACGGGCATACCCCGATGCCATTCCCTTGTTCCAGGGGCTCTTCGGGCATTGTCTGAAGTTCGCCGGGTGGTCTCCATTACAATTTGCACACGTTGCCTTCTCTGTCCTTGGTCTCTGGCAGTCCCGTGTGAAGTGCCCTTCAGCACACTTCAGGCACTTTGGTGGCATACTGCAGATCTCAGATGAGTGGTTGAATTGCTGGCACCGGTAGCAAATTTTAAAGCCCCTAGCTCTGAAGGCCTCTACCTTCACAGCCAAGTACCCTAATCTTGTGAGTCTGTAAACCCTCTGCCAGTCTTCCGTAGGCCTAAGGCTGATTAAAACGATCGGCAGGGGTAATCTTGATTTTGTGTTTCTCAGTTGAGAGACCCGGACTACATCTAATCCATTGGATGTTAACGTCACTTTTAACTCCTCAATGTGATAGTTAGTTGGTAGCCCCTTCAATACTACCTTTTTAGGCCTTTCAGTTTTCAGGTTTAAACTATGGAAGGGGATTTTCTCGCTAGTCAAATGGCGCTGAACAACCCTATAGGAGTCAGCGTCATTGGGTATAAGTTTGAGCATATCTCCTGTGAGTTTTCCAGATATTTTATTGCATGTAATTTCATTTAGCTTTTTAAGGAGAGCCTGGTAGTTGTCTCTAAACTTTATGAAGAAACACTCTGCTTTTGGTTCTTTTTTTTCTACCTCCATAATATTATCTCTACCACTAATTTCAACCGCTTTAGGTTTAGGTGCACTTTTAAATTGAACAGGTTGAGCAGCGATTTCAGCATAAGTCCTAGTTCTAACATTTTCATTTACAACACTATCACTAGCAGTATTACAGTCCATGTTATCATGGTCACTAGATTTTAAGTTTAAGTTTCCATCCTGGTTTTTAGTAGGAGTTCCCTTAGTGGGAGACTCCTCTGTCCTAGCCCTTTTACTTGGTTTCTCAACAGTTTCACATTTACCAACAAGTTTAATTTCATTAATTAATCCTATTTCTAGCAGTTTAGATTTAATTTCAGTGTTGCCTAATCTCAAGTTATTATCCTCAAATGATTTAAAGATTAAATACATGTCACTACTCTTAAATTTAGTAATGTCACAGCCTAACATAAAAGAATTCACAAAATTGAACATACCCAAAATCCGGGAGACTTGGTCCTTGTCCTGGCCGATGAGTCCGTTCTTGAGCATATCCCCGATATGCAGAGTCAGCGTGTAGATCAGTAATCCACAGAAGTTCACTGTTTCCATCACTTCCTGGGTCCATCGTCCGGCAGGGAGTCACAATAAGAATTCATGGCATCCCTGAGAGGCCTAGCATCATCTGCATCCAGTTTCTTGGCAACATCCCTCGTCACTTCCAAAACTTCTCTGTCCAGCTCCATAGTCCAGCAGGGTCAATCCAAGGCACGAAAAGCACGTGGTAAAAGCACACGTGGTAAAACTACGCGTGGTAAAGCACAAAATGGCGAAAAGTCGCACACAATAAAGTTGAAGATTACTTAGCCCGACGTGCTCTATCGTAAATGATATAACACGCCCAAGCGTAAGCAAGAAAAGTCACCACAAGATAAACGCAGCAGATTCGCAAAATCACAACCTCACACTTCGAAGTCTGAGCTCCGAATGAATGAATGAGTGATATCAAAGCCAAAATAAAGCAGCGCAACCGGTGACGGAGAGATTGGCAGCGCAGTAGGTATCCACCATTGCAAGAGCAACTCCGTAATCTTCATAGCGAGGTCAAGTCTATGATTCGAACTCACACTCAGCAACGCTGGCGTACTCACTTTGAGGGACTTACACCCACGAATCACAGTCTCTGGCGAACAGCTAAAAACATGAGAACCACGAAAACTTCAATTCCGCCCATTAATAGCCTACACTCTCTCGCCCAGACTGCGGAGGAAAAAGCTAATGCTATTGCAGACAGCTTGGAACTCCAATTCTCACTACACGAAGACCCTAACTTCAGCCATCTTTATACAAGCACTTTACACGATTTCCAACAGACCAATCAGAATGCACTAACTTACAAGCACCAAACGACCTTGATTCCATACACTTGGCTGAAGTTCATAACATTATACACAGCTTCAAAGTGAAGAAATCACCCGGCTCTGATAAGATCAGCAACAGAATGCTGAAGAACCTCCCCCTTTCGTATGAGTGCTGGCTCACCGTGCTACTTAATCATATGTTGGATCTTCGTTACTTTCCCCCGAGTTGGAAAACTGCTGACGTTATCCCTCTGATCAAAATTAATCAAAATCCTAATTTAGCAGAAAGCTACAGACCAATTAGTCTTCTTTCTAGCCTTTCCAGAATTTTCGAGTTAGTGTTGCTTAGACGTTTGACTAGTTTCTACAGATCGAAAGACATTTTAATTCCTGAACATCACGGCTTTCGATCTGATTTTTCCACGCATTCCCAACTCATGCGTGTAGTGGAAACTATTCACAAAAACTCTACCAACAAGCAATATACCAGTATAGTGTTTTTCGATATCAGCAAAGCTTTTGCTAATGCATTTATCCCAGGTCTGATAACCAAGCTGGTCCGACTTGATATTTCGACACAACTTTTGGCTCTCATCAACTCGTATCTTGCTAATGGTTCTTTCTGCGTACGAGTTGAACGTTCTTACTCTTCTCTTCGGCCAATCAGAGCCGGAGTTCCACAGGGCGGAAACCTCAATCCGCTCCTCTTCAATCTACATTTCTACAAAGCTCGTCAAACATTCCTATCCAGTGACATTAATTTCAATTACATATTTTCACAGGTATACGCTTTACTTCACTGGTCCCTAGAGTAGTGTATAAATAGTGCTTTAATATAGTTAAAAATATGCATTTTCTATTTAACAGTACAATCTGTTTGAATAACTTTAACTGCATAATAATGTTGCATGATATTAACTAATTTCAATTTATAACATGTTTATAACGAAGGAGTTTATCCAACAGATATTTTAAATCAACTTACTGAATGCTGTGTTTGAAAATAATGGACAGTAGTTACAAATTTAATTTTATATGAAGATGGATTTGATATCCTAGGATGCATGAATAGATGCAAATTGACTTACCTAGTTAATACTGATGTTATCTGA
The DNA here is from genome assembly GCA_951213105.1 of Amaurobius ferox. Lineage (NCBI taxonomy): Eukaryota > Metazoa > Arthropoda > Arachnida > Araneae > Amaurobiidae > Amaurobius > Amaurobius ferox. The sequence goes on from OX578155.1 coordinate 39,576,855, forward strand.
GTTATCCTGATGTAATGAGATATAATGAAGCTGAAAATACATATACCAGTTAAAAGTTTGACTAGTTATCACTACGTCCAACCGATGCTAAAGTATTTCGTTATGATTAGATTGTAATATATTATCTAAATCGAATTATAGTTGTTGAAGTAATAAAGATATTGAAATTAATATTTGTTGCAAATAAATAATTTTGGGTTTAGAAATGAATAGTATTTTGACTAAATGTTTCAAACTGAAATTATTCAAGAGATTGAAAAATAAAACTTCAGGTTTTATATTTCAGATGTATTATACAGAATAGCAAGTATAAAGAGGTTTTTAACTGAATTAACGTTGAGTTAAATCCAAAATGTTCTGAAAAATTTGAATAATGTATCAATACATGCCTTTTAAATTTTAATATCAAAATTTTGTATATTCGAGTGTCGGATAATACACATGAAATTGTTACTAAACATTTCCAAAGTTTAAATATTGGTTGTTAAATTTTAAACATAATTTGAAATAAACATGTTTAAGAGTCAAAATGTTCGTCAAAATCAGGAGGTCATAAGAAACAACAACAACAACAGAGTTAAAATATAAACAATTTTAACTCGAACACCAAATGAATTCTAAACGCACAATAAATGTATATTATGGTAGTGTGAACTGCGAAGAATGATAGCATTTGAAACCATAATCTTGCATAATAGCTTACTGGCTGTAAAAATTTGGCAGCTCTCTACTGGGTACAGATCAAACTTCAAAGTATTTCATAAACATTAGATAATGGCTATTAGTGTTTGCTTTCTTCAGAATGTTACTTAATATCAATAAAATCTCAAAATCAACACCCATACAATTGAAATGAAACTTCATATATATATGCTATTTAAATTACAACTTGGTATATACATATAGAATATATATTAATTTTATTAGTAATTTCATTAATTTGTATAACATCTTTACACTCTTATACTACCCTTTGGAAGTCCCTCTTTAAATCTTTTCCCTCCCTTTTTTCAAAATTAATTAATTTATGTTTCAAGCTCTGTCATTTTCCCTCTAATCTAAAAACTGCAAATATACTTTTTATTAACAAGCCAGGGAAAAATCCCCCCCTTTGTACATCATACCGCCCCATTTGCCTTCTCCCCACTTTGGGGAAAATTATTGAAAAAATTTTCATACATAAGTTAAATTTTTGGCTCTTGTCGGAGGGAGTTCTTCATCCTTATCAATTTGGTTTCAGGGAGTTGACTGGTTGCGAGGTTGCGGCACACAGGTTGATTGAAGAAATATTATCTCACAAATCTAAACATTTTGTGTCTCTTACCACCGTGGACATCTGCGGGGCTTTTGATAGTCTAAATTGGACAATCCTTCCCCAAATTTTTAATAATATTAATCTCCCAGTTTCTTTTCAAAACTTTTTATTTTCATACTTAAAAAACAGACAAATAACCTTTACCAATAATTCATTTAACTTTAATAAACAAATTTGGTTGGGTGCTCCTCAGGGTTCGGTGATTTCCCCGACCCTTTGGAACATCTACTTTAACAATATATTTTCCCTTAATGATGATCTCTTTTACCTTCAAGCCTTCGCGGATGATCTTGCGGTGGTAACTTATGGATTAAACCTACAAACTCTACGAACAAATACTAATAACCTCTTGATTAACATTTCCGTTGCCCTTGATTCTCTTAAACTTAGAATCGTTCCCGAAAAATGCAAATCAATCATCTTTAATAAAAATAGAACAAAAATTAGACAGAGGCCCAATTTTAAGATCCAAAATTTTAAAATCCCCACTTCCCGGCAACTTGTATATCTAGGCTTAACCATTGATGATAATTTAAAATGGAGTTCACATATTTTTAATCTTAAAGAGAAATATTTTAAGTTCGCCAGTACCTTTGGGCGGGTAACTGGCAGTAATTGGGGTGTGGATAAATCCTTTTTAAAAATATGGTATCTTTCAGTAATTGAAAAAATTTTAACCTTTGGGGCGGGCATCTGGGGTGAAAATCTGACGGGGGCTCAAATTTCTAAACTTTTATCTCTGCAAAGGATTTTTCTTCTAAAAATTAGCAATGGTTTTCGGACTACTTCAAACATTTCTTTATATTCAATTACTGGCATCCCCCCTATCCATTTCGTTATTAATGCACAATTTAAAAAATTTTCCTTTTGGAAGCATCGTAAAAACCTTTTTTCTAATCCTGCCCTTCCCCCCCCCTTCCCTTTTTGATTTTAATACTCCCTTTTCCTCTTTGCATCCGTCTCTTCGCTTCGCAAATTTGTCCCCTTCTGACCCTTCCTCTTTTTCAGATATAAACATCTACACGGACGGATCTCTCATTGATGGTAACATTGGTTTTGCTGCTTGTGTTTTTGAACATAATACCCTAATTGACACCTACTCTTTTAAACTCTGCTCTGGGAACACAGTTTTCCAGGCAGAAATTGCTGCCATAAACTTTGCTATAGATTGGGCATCTTCAAATAATCAAAAAATTAATATCTTCTCCGACAGTCTTTCTTCCATTTCGGCCTTTAAATCAATCAAAAATAAATCAAATTTCTTATCCAAAATTAAACTAAACGCGAATGTGAATAAACATCTTTTTAATCTCCGCTGGGTTAAAGCACATTCTGACGTCTCGGGTAACGAGGTCGCTGATTGCTCAGCTAAACTGGCTGCTGTTTCTGGCTCCCCCCTTTCTATTCCATTTCCTTATTCCCTTTTGAAAAAACATTATCTTTTAGACATTTTAAATAATTGGCAAAATTACTTAACTAACTATATTTCTCCTCGTACTCATGATCCTGCCAGAATTTCAAATTTTCTCCCTTCCGTTAAAACTAGTTTACAAATTAAAAATAAATACCTCATATATTTTATTACTGGTCATGGACCTTTTTTGGATTATCTTTATTTCTTCAAATTTAAATCTACCTCCTGTTGTACCTGCGGTCTCTTCGGAGACGCAGATCACTATGTCTTTTCTTGTCCCCATTCTAAAAAATTTCACCTCTCCAAACCTGCTTCTTCGAATCTTGCGACCTGGTTCTCGAGCGTTTGCAAAAATTCTTCTTCTGTCGAGAGAATTAAAAACTGTGTTCTCATAGCCAGAGAAATCTCAAATAATGTTCCTTGATCGATCTGTGTGCCTGGGGGTTTTTTCCTTTCCCTCCCCTTGATCTGTGGCTCTTGAGGTTTTTGGGATTCTGCTTTGTATTGGTGTTGCCCGCTGGTTTATTGTGTCTGTTCTACCTTGTTTTGTCTTTGGTGCCTTTTGCTGTTGGCACTTGTCTTTATGTTGTGATTGTTATATCTGTTGTATCTATGTTATGTCTGGTGTTGATTTATGCACTTGTTGCTATTAACATCACGTAAGAAATTTAAAATGTATATACCACTTTACCTCAAATCAACGACATCTTGTTTGAAATAACTTCCTTATGTACAAGAAAAATTTGTATATATTTCATCCTTCACCTAAATGGTTATGTTTATCACATCTTTATGTAAATCACATCTTTATGTAAATACAAATATTGTAACCCTATGTAAAATTTTTAAGATTTAAATAAACGTTGCTTTGGACCGTAGGACGTTGGCATTGGAAGTTGGCTCCGGCTAACTTTCCTTCCCGGCCGTCCAAATAGTTGCTCTTAGTCCTCTGGACGAGTCGGACGGTCTGGGTCTTCAACGCTCTTATACTAGGGACGCGGTAGCCCATTGGTTAGCGGGCTGGAGTTGCACTCGGTAGGCCCGGGTTCGATTCCAGCCACTGCCAAAACTGCCGCCGTGTTCACGCGGAGTACGATCACGTTAAACATGTGGGTCCGTAAGTCCTTCCGAGAGGTTGGTGGTAGGGGAAGTAGGGTACGGTCCCTGTGGATGCCTCCCCCACTGGGTTCCGGTCCAAATTGGGTGGCACTTCCCGGCCGTCCAAACAGTTACCTTACACCTTTCTGCTAGGTCGGACGGTCTGGGTCTCAACAACAACACTCTTATACTAATGTCCTTGTTGACGAGTCGGTCGGTCTGGGTCTTCAACACTCTTATACTATTGCTCAAGTCCTCAGGATGAGTCGGACGGTCTGGATCTTCAACACTCTTATACTATAACACACTACTGGGATAAAGAAATTAACTATGAATCAGATTAAAAAATGTATTGCTGTCTTCTACAAAAAATTTAATTAGCCTAGAAGGAAATAAATCAAAGTTTCTCATTTTATTTAACTGATACAACAATAAAAACATCTGACCACTTAAGTAATTTAAACAGGCCAGGTACAAGTTTGCAGTACAAGTTTTGGCATATTCACATTTGGTCGACGATCTTCTATCTAAAATTAGGTACTATAAAAAATAAGTTAGAAAATCATTCAATCGGATTATTACAATGTATAAGGTATAACGTTCCAGTGTCAGCATTTTACTCGCAAAAATTGTAATAAATATATCATATATTACTTACCTAAATTTAAGATAATTTTATTGATTTACGAACGTGTATATATCTCCGTATAATGTTACACAACGTTATATCTTTGCACTATTTCTTTCTATCATAATTTTCTTCCCGATTTAATAACAAACATTTTTTTTCCATGTATAATCTGGAAAACGACTTCAAAGTATATAGTAGGCCGCCCATGACGTCATTTAACTTAGCCAATAGCGAAGAATCGGCCTCACAGCAAGAGGTATACGGGTAAGTTTTCGAAACATAGCTTCCTCTGTCTCTAACTAACGCTTCGTATTCGTTGGAATACATTCCTATCCGTAGAGCATGTTCCGAAAACGTACCCGCTATACCCTCTGCTGTGAGGCCGATTCTTCGCTATTGGCTAAGTTAAATGACGTCATGGGCGGAGCCTAGTATACAGTTTGACAGTTTAAGACAAAGTCTGTCGTCTTCGAGATCATACGTGTTTACATTTTCCTTAGATACATTTCGTGATGTATTTTACTTAATACACACATATTTATTTGCTTTTGATATGATTTTAAACTAAAGAATTAAATAAATATTATTATTATTACTACTTGATCAATGATAGAAATGCTTCATTTACGGGAAAAAAATTATATACAGCATACAGTTTAAAATGCTTGTGTTATATGTATTATGTTTATTAAAGGCACCTTATGCCCATTTTATATTGTATTCCGTACGTGTATCGCAACGTTTTTAATCCTATTTTCATTGAGGACTTGAGGCAATTTGTTTTATTTTATTAATGTTTTAACTACAAAAAAGCAAGTTACCTATCCAAAGCAAAATATATAACCGTTTAAATGTGGGTTAACATAACCTTTTTTGAAGTCGGTTTCAAATATTTATGCAAGTTTGTAAATAAAACTATGTGTTTGATTTAAAAGAAAAAGCCATACAGTGGAATATTTTGGACAAAAAATGTGGAAATTTTTTTAAAAAATGAATCTAAAATTAATAAAAATGCAGGCTTACAATGTAATCCTGGGTAAAATATTTAGTGTAGAGGGTGGGTAGACCATCCCACTCTATATACCCAGTGATGTGCTAATAATTTTCTATGCTAAAAATTTTTAACTCATATGCTTCGAAAATTATATATATCAATTGTTTGATGTTCCCATTAAATTCTAAACAAATAGATATGCGCATATTGGTTTCTTTACCATTTCAATAGGTGTGAGCAATGCTAATGCTGTGCCACTGTCACTAACCGAAAGAAAACAAAGTGGAAAAACGAAAAGAATGACATACTTATATTTTTATAGAACTGTGTCAATGGATTTACAATTAAAGTACTTCAATTCACCTTCATCTGAATTTTGAGGAAATTTTTACACACATTAACAATTACAATATGATTTGTGTCTTGATTTAGTGTAATTAAAAAAAATTCGAATAGATCTTTCCTTTAGTTGGGAAGGGGGGGGGGGGGTATCTTTAACCAGGTAAGTCCATCAGTCACAACCAGTGCATACTTTTAAATATATAATTTAATTTCTTGGCATTCTTTATTAAACTTTTATTTACTTCAAACATTTTCAATGTAACATCTGATACTTGACCACTGAAAATTTTGACAATCAGTATGTACATACTGACTCTAGTTCTCCTTTAATGCTCGCTCCTTGTTTCTATGTGAATAAAAGATACCAATAGATCAAAATAAATAAACTGCTGCTTTTGAGAATATAAATTTGTAATACTTTCTTAAAGAATCTGATTTGTCACCTAATTTTTTTATGCCTGGTTTCTTTACAGAAGTATTACAAAGTTATATACCAATAGAATAGATGCTATGGATTTGAATTGATATAACCAGAAATAAACAAGTTTGTTGAGATTTGCACTCTAACTTAGTGTGTTACCTGAAGAATTTGACTTTCAGAGGAATAGCTTTTTTTTTACATTAATTCAAATTTCATGTTAACTACTTTATATGTAACAAATAAATATATAATAGAATATATAATAGGCACTGATAGTGCCTAGCCTGAGGTTCATGCTAACTGATATTTCACATAAAGTGATTTCAACTTTTCTTAGACAGCAAAACCCTCATATAATTCCATATTTTAATATCAGAACATTCTAAATTGATATTTTGTCTCTATGATAACCATTTACGTAATATATGTACACGTAATAGGTGAATGGAAACAAATATGAGTAAACAGATACAGCTTTCCGAGTACATTCAAGTTAGTTTTAAATGCCTGAAATATAGCTAAAATACTTGTTCATCAAAGATGTTATGTGAAATATATTAGCTGGTGCAGCCCCAATTTCAACTTCAAAATAGATCTGCCATTTATCTTGCTCATATTTGTTTCTCCAGTCATAATATTTTTTGTGAAAATAGCTTAATAAAACTGTTTTGCTCTTATAGTTTTGCAACATTCTAATATATCAATTTGTGAATAGGATATAATGGAGAAGACACTCCTATTGCAGATACTAGCATCCATGGACTAGTTTCTCACTTATTATATGCTCGTCATCATGAAATAATCAAAATTTGCAGGGGTAGCATGAAAGTTAGCATGCACCACAATTTTTTAGAACTTCTATGGGAACTAACATTTTCAGTTGCTTCACGTGGCTGGCTCAAACTTCATATACAATTTAGCTCAGGCCACATGAAGCTGCAAAGGCAAAGTTTATAAACACAAAGCCCATCTATAAGAGGCATTCTAAAAAATAGGGGAGATATTCCTATTACAGATACCAGCATGAGCATTCTTGGACTGGTTTCATGCTTATTATGCTTCATCAATATAGAATATCTGATATCTATAAAGGTAACAAGAAACTTAATGTAGATCCAGGTATGGGTCATTGTGGCAATTACCGCCCCCCCCCCCCCCTTTTTCAGATATATGTGTCATTTCTTGTGATTCTATAGATTCACTTATAAAAGTTTATTGCAATGTCATGGCTAGTTTGCTTCATTTTATGATTAATCAAAAAAAATTTATCAGTTTCGATAACTATTTACTGATATACTACAAAAACAAATGTTCAGTAAAAGAAACATGTCGAAATAAATCCCTTTTTTATTTCTGCCTGAACCTGCGTTTGTAATGTACCAACTGTAAACTTTGCAGCTCCCTTTTAAACTTGGTTAACTGTAGGTACTCACAATTCATTGAATGATGATCAATTTACAAGGACCTAATTAACCTTCAGCTTTCTATAAGAAATTCGGATTGGCTAGACATGGATTAACATAAACACTGTGTAATAAAAATAATAATGTTTTAAATTTCATTAAGTAGGTACAAGTCAATCAGGTTCAGTTGATTAAATATTTATAATTTTTCAAGATATTGTTCACCGGATGAACTAAAATATGTTTTTAGGTAATGCATATGGTTATCTTATTTGTACTAATTTTTTCCCATCAGTAGTACAAATAATAGAATTTTGATGCATAAAAGTAAATTCCTGCCTTAGAGTAAAGGTAAAAATAAATTTCAAAAGTAAATAAAAACATCCCATTTAATAAACTAATATCTATATATTTCAATTGTAACTGTAGACGAAGAAATTGAAAAGCAGATTTAATTTTAGCTAGAATCATTGTACTATTAGAAAGAAATTGTATATATAGCTTGATTCAGTACTATCTTATTATAGTGGCTCCCATAAATCTGATTGAGCCAAGGCCGCAGTTAAGATTTCGCCAAGGTTTTCGTTAACGAAAAAGTAATATGACAATAATATAAACACGTGCTGTTTCTTTAGGACTGCAAACGTTTGGTGAGGTTTTACAACCTAACCTGGCGATAAATCTCGGACGCTTGGTGATTCATCCTCAGGGGCCGCTATAATAAGGAAGTACCCTTGATTTTTTTAAATTATAGATATATATATTTAAGAAATATTTTTTGCTTCTATCCACCAATAGCATTACCAAGTAGGGAAATCATATTCCCTAGAAACCCATTTAAGTTCAGAGAAATTATATTTAGCGAAATGAGAAGCAAACTGTTTGGTTACCAATTCAATCCCCCCCCCTCCTCCTCAAAAAAAGAATTGCCTGGGGACACTACGCTACTGTTGCACACATAATACTAACGTGAAAGTAAAATATTGTAATAGGATCAAATATTTGAACTATCAATGAAGTTACATGTTTTTGTTTTAAATATTCTTATTTTCGAATTGAATGCTTTTGAGATAAGCATGTGTACGTTTGTAATCACTGATATCTCACAAATGATTCAAAAGTTAGTACTAATTTTCTATTACTCAATTGAATGTGTCTTCAGGTAATGAAATATGGATAGTTATATTTTAATTTCAATATTTGTATAAAATTCATAATTTGTTGTCAAATCAAAATAAATTTTAATTTTATTTACATAAAAATGTTTCAAATATTTTATTAAATCTTATATAGTCTAATTTTCCATTCTAATCAGTGAATATTAAATTTCAAATATTTGAAATACAGTACATACATCATTTATATGCATTTCTACATAGCTCGTCAAACATTCCTATCCAGTGACATTAATTTCAATTACATATTTTCACAGGTATACGCTTTACTTCACTGGTCCCTAGAGTAGTGATAGTGCTTTACTATAGTTAAAAATATGCATTTTCTATTTAACAGTACAATCTGTTTGAATAACTTTAACTGCATAATAATGTTGCGTGATATTAACTAATTTCAATTTATAACATGTTTATAAAGAAGGAGTTTATCCAACAGATATTTTAAATCAACTTACTGAATGCTGTTTTTGAAAATAATAGACAGTAGTTACTAATTTAATTTTATATGAAGATGGATTTGATATCCTAGGATGCATGAATAGATGCAAATTGACTTACCTAGTTCATACTGATGTTATCTGATTTATCCTGATGCAATGAGATATAATGAAGCTGAAAATACATATACCAGTTAAAAGTTTGACTAGTTATCACTGCATCCAACCGATGCTAAAGTATTTCGGTAACATTAGATAGTAATATATTATCTAAATCGAATTATAGTTGTTGAAGTAATAAAGATATTGAAATTAATATTTGTTTCAAATAAATAATTTTGAGTTTAGAAATTAATAGTATTTTGACTAAATGTTTCAAACTGAAATTATTCAAGAGATTGAAGAATAAAACTTCAGGTTTTATATTTCAGACGTGTTATACAGAATAGTAAGTGTAAAGAGGTTTTTAACTGAATTAACGTTGAGTTAAATTCGAAATGTTCTGAAAAATTTGAATGATGTATCAATACATGCCTTTTAAATTTGAATATCGAAATTTTGTATATTCAAAATTCAAAGTGTAGGATAATACACATGTAATTGTTATTAAACATTTCCAAAGTTTAAATATTGGTTGTTAAATTTTAAACATAATTTGAAATAAACATGTTTAAGAGTTAAATGTCCGTCGAAATCAGGAGGTCATAAGAAACAACAACAACAGAGTTAAAATGTAAATAATTTTAACTCGAACACCAAATGAATTTTAAATGCACAATAAATGTATATTATGTTAGTGTGAACTGCGAAGAATAATAGCATTTGAAACCATTATCTTGCATAATAGCGTACTGGCGGTTAAAAATTTGGCAGCTCACTACTGGGTACAGACAAGGCCGTACCCAGAAATTTAATTTGAGGGGGGGGGGGGGTAGAGAAATCATGTCCCACACGTTTACGTACGTACATGCGTATGTACACACATAAAAAGTTGTTTCGCACTTAGAAAAAGAAGTTACGAAAAAAAGTGTTTTAAATATTTTTGAATTTAATTTTTTTAATTATATACAATATTATAAAATAATATTTACATATCTTTTATAGTTACCTTTTAGTAGTCAAACGAAAAGAAAATAAGTAGATAAGCAATCGAAATAGTGATAAAAAATAAAAATATGCAATTACATAATGCAAATGAAATATCTGGAATAAAAAAAATGAAATTTCTAAATGTCTGATGACTTTAACAAACTTATGAAAAATATTCAAAACTCACTCAAAGGACAAAATTTAGTTTTCTTGCTTTTTTTAAAGCAAACACATTTATCACATCTTCATTGTCAATTTCAATGTCTCTATAAACTGACATCAATGCCAGTCCATTTAGTCTTTCTTGACTTGTTGAATTTCGAAAGTAAGTTTTAATCCTTTTCAATGTCGAAAATATTCTTTCAGAGGTGCAAGTGGTTACAGGGAGGGTGCATAAAATTTTTAATAAACAAAAAATATTGGGGAAAAAATCTGCACCGTATTCATTCAAAGCTGTAATGGCACACTTAGGTCTATCAACACTCATTTCTTTCTCTACATTTCGTATTCCAGTTCTAAAGTGTCCCACTGCAACCTGTTTTTGTACAATTGTAACGCTTCTACGTTGAACACTGTGTTTTCATCGCAACAAACAGATGGTATTAGCTGATCTAATGTAATTAACGTGGCTTTATGATTGGAAAATCTGTTATTTATTTGATTAACAAAATCATCAAAAAATGGAATAGCTATTGCAATTCGAAAATAAGTTTCAGAATTCGATGTACAAATATTTGCTCGGTATTTTTGCTTCGATGCTGTTCATTGAATTTTAATTTCTTCATTTACAGAGTGCAACAAATGTTCAGCACATTTGTAACTGTTTAAAAACCTTGATTCTATATTTGCCCTTATGTCAGCAAAAGTTTCTTGCAGTAAGTCTACATGTTGCATAGCTCCAGATAAATCACACTGCGGAGATTGTAACATTTTGCACACAGGCAGAGTGTATGAAAATAGCATAGATAAGCAGCACAAACTGATCACAAATTCGCTTGATAAAATAGATTTTAGCAACAATGATGCTTTCGAAGACGTATCTACATCAGGATTGAAGCTTAAATCTTTTAAAGTTTCTACAATAGCTTTGTAGATTTCTTTGAATTTTAGAAGACTATCATGGTTTTCTACCCATCTTCTTTCGCACATACCTGTTAAAATTTTCCATTTTGTTTCAGGAAAGTTAGATTCAATGTTTTCTTTTAAACACCCTGTTCTTTTAGATGAAGATTTAAAAAAAATTCCCACGGCTTTAACAGTGCCAATGCGATTTCTTCTTATTCTAACAACTTCGCATGAATGGCAGTGTGCTAAGTTCAGGAAATGAGAACTACAATGAACATAGAGTGCTTCTGGAAAATGTTCTCTTATTCGAACTTGCACGCCTTTAAAACTTCCTTCCATTGAAGAAGCTCACTTTCTTTCACTCCACTAATGCTGACCAGGTAGAAATTAGATGTCTGAAGTTTCGCGGCGGTCATTGGCGACTGTAAATTTCATGAGCGGATAAATAGCACCGGACCCATAATATAACATGGATAAATAACTATATAATATAATATGGATAAATAACACCGGACCCTTAAGATAACATTTTATTTACTATGGAATTCTTTTATATTTCTTTCCTGAAAGAAGAGAGTTTGAAAGTTTTTACAACATAGGGAAAATAAAGCCGATTTCGCTTATTTATCGAAGTCAGTGAAAGTTTGAAAGACATTTGGAAGTATTTTCAATACACTATTAGATATGTAATGCATATATTTTGTTTATATTATGCTACACGTTTCTTAACTTCTTAAACCATAATATACGCTTTTGAATTATGCTAAAATTATAGAATTTCAAGTCTTGGAAGAGAATTAAACTTGTACTGCAATATTTCAACCGATCTGTTTATTATATCGGATTGGCTGCTTTATTGTTGAACTAGTTATAGAAATTGTCCTATATGGTCTGATTTAAAAATTTCATTTGTTGTTCATAATTTTTTCTTGTTTTGAATAACATTTTCATATTTATTTACAAATAATCTCACAAATTGTATTTTCAAAACTTTTATTAATGAAAAGTGGTAGGTATTTTAGAGTTTTTGCAATTTACTGGCATGCTATATTGTTTATTTACAAAACTAAATTTGAAAAATAAGCATTGTCTGTAACAAACATAATTTATGTATGGGTATAGATGAATTTATCAATAGTTATTAGATTTACATTTAAATGTATTTAGCATGGTGTGAATGGTAATACCTTCTGCATTTCTCGGAGATAAAAATTATTTTCTTCTGAATCAGAATGCTTCCATGGAGTTGCTTCAATATTTAGTTGGCACTTTATAAAACGGACCATTTTCAAATTTCAATGTAGCATTCTAAAGTATCGTGACATTGTATTCTGTGATAATTTCTCTTGAATTGACTTTTATTGAGTTCGCCCTTTTAAGCAAGACATTTTGTATCGCACATACTTTATATGTTTAAAATTATTTTTGCAAAAGTAATCTCTTGTTCCACGAAATGTTAATTTTTTAAGAATGAATCTAATAACAACACTAGAAAAAGAAATCTTTGAAAATAGGATAGGATAATTTCTATGTTAATAATAATCTGGATCACAATATAAAATGCATCGAAAAAGAAGCATACGTACATTTATTTACCCAGCACTTTATATTGTGCTCCAATTTATTATATTGATTGTGCAGAAAGTCATATTCTTTACTTAATTTCTATGTTATATGGGGAATAAAGTAAAATATATCTTTACAAATTAAAATCTATAAGTGATCAAAATTCACTTTCAAATTTAAACACATTTACAACTGTTTTAAAAATAACTTTATTTACCTTTATAAGTCAATAAATACTATTTTATTAATGGCGAATGCTGTCGTAGGATTTAGCATGGCACCACTATACCAAATTTATTGACAAAACCCTTTCCTTAGGTTAAAATATATAGCACAATAGCAGTAACATTATTATCATTACTATTATCGCCATTAAATCCCTTGAGTATTATAGTGCAATTAGTAACGCAGGGATTGAAATGTAATATGCACTTTTGCATGACCTGCTTTCTACTTTCCTTTCGCTTGAGTTGCAAGAATAGTGTACCAGAACTGGCGGTAAAACGACGTTTGGGTTTGGCGTGTGGGTGTGATGTGAAAGAAGGGCTTTGGCGTAGAATACTTTTTGGCCAAACGCTACTAAGACAGACATGATTTTTAATATGCTGCCTATGTTTTGATATTATTTAGAATTACACGAACCGAAAATAAGACTATTTTTTAAGCTTTTGTTTGTTTCCTTTGCAATATATAGAATACGATAACATTGATCCAGTCATATTTTGCTCGTCATGGTTGCGCTGAAGAGGTGCGTTTTGAGGTATTTGTTTCCTTTATTGTTCCAATCTATATGCTTGTCGTCCATATAACACAAGTTTATAGATAAAATCTATCTTGTGTTTCAGAAACAAGCATTTTTGTGTTCATTTCGAAAGGATATATGGACCCGACGAGAATTTTTTCGAAATGAACTTTTCGTAAGCCTAATCTCGTAAGCCTAAATTTCCTCCATGTGCAAGCTTTTTTGCTTGATTTTTTGTTTTCTTATTTGCATTCCTCATTTTTGAAATTTGTTGATAGTCTTTGTCCTTATGACTTGCATTATGCTTTATTATTTCCTCTTTTTGTCTTAATTTCTTTTATTTCTTTGTATTTGTAGAAAATTTTGGAATAGTGTATTATGAGTTACTACATACATTCTAACTTTGGATTTAATAATTTATATTTATATATATATATATATATATATATATATATGTTACATATGCTGTGCATGTTTGACGCTGTTTTCTATTAATCTTCCTTTGAAATGTTGAATTACATCATTTGTGACTAACACTTTGCTGACAGGTCCCGGGTATACTCATGTTTGCATATATTTCTGACCAGTCACCTTGTTTTCATGTCACCATATTTAAAATATATTGTTACTTGGGGGGGGGGGGGGGGGATCCCAGAATATGTAAAGTATGCTCTTCCAAAGGAAAGTGCAGCAAAACTCGATATGTTTGTAAAACTTGTTGTGTATCATTGTACGTAGGTAAATGCTTTAGAGTATCCCGTAGATGAAAATATTATTAGATATAATTATTAAATATATTATTTGCAAGTTTCATTTCAACGCATTCTGCGTTAATAAAGTTTATTGAAGCTTATTTAGATGTTTTGATTTTATTTTACACTGCAGAAAAATAGCCCACTGCACAGAATAGTTTTGGCTTGAAATAGCTAGTTAATCTCTACAAGATCTCGTCTAATATTTTCTGTAAAATTATAAACCATATAACATGCGGTACGCCACAGGCTATAGATGTGCTTGATGCATTTTTTTTTTTCCATTCAATCCTGACTTGTTTATGTATAAGGTTTTTGTAATATTTTGCCTGTAATTAGAATCATTTGTCAAGATTTTAAATTTCATTTTGTTTACCAGATTTAGATGGTATCTTACATAGACATGATATTTTATATGCTGTCATGTTTTGATAATAGAATGTCTATATCCAAGAATTTATAGACTATTTTTCCTGAAAGTTTTTTGTTTGCTTTCTTTGCAACATGTAGTTTACTATATATATATACATATGTTATATAAACTGTGTATGTTTGATGCTGTTTTCCATGTAATCAAGATGTAATATAATTCCAAAGATGTAATATAATTTCTAAAAGAATTTGTTTACATTTTATTATTCAAGATGGTTTACTTCTGGTTTGTTTTCTATGCATCTTAAATGAAATAAGAGTTCATAAACTTTTTGGAAATGAGTTGAAACAGCATTCAGAAATGAATAGCTTAGTTATGAAACAGCGCAACTTCAAAAAACTATTTCAAACAGGAAATATGTCCATAATTTCATTATAAATAAATTAATATTTACACATTCAAAAAAATTATTTGTGTATCATACCTAGTCTTAATTTCAACCATAATATGATACACATGGGGTATTTTAATAAGATTTTTTTTTCCCCTTTTTAATTTTTGAGCTTAAAATATGGTTACAATGGATAATTTCTTCAGATTTGTCCTATTTCACTATTTTGTAGTAGTGTTTAATAGGCATAGTATTCTGTAGTGGTGTTCATACTTTGCTTAGTGAAATTTCTTACTTGATATTTTAGTGACATGAAAATAAAACGAATTAGCCAATACTTCAAGTTAAATTTTAGAAAGTAAAAGTCAACAAATAATCATTAACATTAAAAATATAAAAGACAACTCAAAATGGAAAATAATTTTATCTGTTTGAAATATGACTTCATGATAATAATGTACATGTTCCAAAATATACAACAAATATTGAATTAATCTGATGCAAATATTATAAAAATAATCCAAAATTTGAACATGGAGAAAACCCATTCTCTCACCCGGTCCCTAATGTTTAGAAGATCAATCATACTATTATTAGGGAGTGTAAAATGTTCCCTTCTGATGAATATTAAAAACAAAAAATATTATTTGTAGTAATTAAAAAAAAGTTCACTGAGATGTTACAATTTTCATAGGCATTCCATATATGTATAGAAACTAAAAATCTCAGTATAATATATACATATATTAAAAAAGTATCAGTATAATATGCATAATTAATTATAAACTAGTAATAACTTATAAACTGGTAATACAAGTCTTTTTATCTTATAGTGTAAAAATATGCTAACATTTTGAAATATGATGCATTCTTTTAAAGTTTTAAAATATTACTTTGAATTAAAATGTTTGGTAAGGTTTTGTACACAGAATATGCAGAAAAACCTGATATTTTTTACAATGTAGAATACATCAGTAGAAAACCACATATTATACGTCAAATGTAGAATACATATCCTATATGCCCAACCCTGATCCACAAATACAATTGTAAGTATGCATACCTTTTTAAAAAATATTTTCATGTGTATAAGAGAAATTTAATTTTTTTCATTCTTTCCGTTAAAATGAATCAGAGTAAATATTAATTACATTGTAATATATAAACAATTGCTCGTACATTTATTGCATATTTTCAACCATTCAAAATATATAATTTATAATAGATTTTATGCATAATTATAAAATAGTTAGGCAATCTACATTTCTTATTTCAACTTTATCCTCATAAATGTATTCAATATTTCATTTGATGGCAGTATTACTTTCCTTATATACATAATGTATAAGGCAAGTACTGTGACGGGGTCGAAAATTAGAATTCGAGTTTTCGACGGGAGAGCACGTTTCAAGCATCCCTGATCAAGAATCAAACATTTTTGAAGTGATGTCTGTGTGTGTGTGTCAGTGAGTCTGTGGAGATGATAACTGACGAACGAATGGACTGATTCGAACGAAATTTGGTACAAAAATCACAATCCGTAAACACTGGAAGCCTATTGTTTTTATACGCAATCGAATATTCAGAACCCCCCTAAATTTTCGCGTGAAATTTTGAAAAAATCATCAAAAAATCAAAACCGCTAATAAAGTTCTGCAAATAGACATTTCCTATGTAATGTTTCATTAGATAACAATTGACATAAATTTTAGAATGCTAACATGAACCGTTCTCGAGATATTGCATATTTTTCAAAAAAATTATCAAAAAGTCATATAAGATAAAAAAATATTTCCTATTGAGAAACATGTTCACTTTTCATATGTAATACCATGCGATACATTGGGTGACATCATTCTCGTGGATCTAGCTCGTTCCATTCATGAAAAAAGATACTTTGAGTAATACTTTTGTGCCAATAGTCATTTATCTGCTGTAGGAATAACTTATTTCTTCGTCCATAATGCTTGGCGAGATTTTGGCAACGAATTTGGCGGAATGTCGCCAACTTGGTGGCATCTTTAAATGTTGCCAAATTAACGAAAATCTCGCTAAATGGATAGAAATGACGCTAAATCAATGAAAATGACAACTAATTGTCGAAAATTCAATATCTTGGAAAGAATATAAGTATCTACTATAAGAAAAACCTATTCTTTTACTGTAAAAGTAGTAAATTTATTACATTATATAAGGAAAGTCATGTGTTGCCCACATCAGATTTTTTTTATATTGTCGAAGAAACTGAACTCATCACCGAATCTCAAACATACTCTTAAGCACGAAACACTAAAAACCATTGTTTGAACAATTGCATTGTTGATAGCATTTTGAGAAACCAGTATCTTATCTTTAGTTAAACTAAGAAAGAATATTTTCATTTTTAGCGATTAATTCCCTCTTCTAGCACAGTACTTGCTAAATCAATAATCGTTATAAAAACTAATTGCTATATTTAATGACCGCTAACTTTGAGCACCACAGCTCATTATTACTGAACTTATGTATCAGTCCAGATGTATTGAACATGTTTACAAAAATTTCGTACAGCTTCGAGCAGTGAGTTTAATTTTCTTTAAATCAGGAATCACAAGGTTGCTTCATAACAAAATAATTTTGTGTGCAAGTAGTGCAACTATGTGCACTACTTGCTATGTTGCACTACTTGCAGTAGTTTATACTTAAAATGTATGTTTACTTCAAAAATTTAAATGTGATTCTTTATTTTTCAAAATGCAAATATTAAAACGTGTTTGTTCATTTTTCAATGTATCATCTTGAAATGCCTTTTTACTCTTAAAATGGTTTAAAGAATCAAATTTGAAAACACAGTTTACTTTTATCTTTTCATTAAATTTAAGTTGCAAAAATTTATTTTATTAAATATTTATTTTTTTATTCCAATTTTATAATTATTGATTGTGCATTGTAACATCATTGTCAGTCTTTTTGTAACCAAGCTAATAAAATAATATTTTGCTACAATAAAGTTGCAAAGTTGAAAACATTTAGAACAGTTTCCACAGCTTCCTAGCATGAAAATACAATAGAACCTTTCCTTGCTTTTTTTAGAATTGCTTATATTTATCATATTATAATTGGAGATTTAGTTGGAAGAAATCAGCAGTATTTCAGAGCATCAAATCAGCAGTGTTCAAAGAGCGTAACAAGCTTATTATATAAAATTCCTTATCTACTTGCTTTCTATTTTTATACCACTGCATGTTACTGATAACTTTCTAGGAGAAACTCCTGTGCATACCAATGCTGTCATGATTTTTTTTAAGAAGTGGTATTGAATAGGTCATGCCTATTCATGTGCATATAAAGGAATCCTATTTTTGTTTTTACCTGCATATTGCTTTGCCTGCTCAAGAAATATAAGGGAATTTATAAATAAAACATAAATGCTTATGCTACACAAGATGTTAGAAAAAAATTATACTGTTGTGTAATAAGTATGTAAACGAGAAAAGCTCAAAAAAAACTTTTTAAAATTGACTTCTTTTCAGATAATTTTCTTGTATTTAAATTGTAATTAGTAAACTTTAACATTATTATAACATATAAGACTAAGAGTTCAAACTTCCATAGTTTCGAAAAAAAAATTTAGCATGATTTTGAGGTACAATTATCAGTACAGAGGTACTATTTCAGATATTCAAACAATACATTGTAAAGATATTTTTTTAATGCAAACAGAATTAATATTAAAATAAGAAAAAAATTATATTTATCAATAACTTTCTACTAGATGATGTATACTGAACATAAAAGTAAGTATATTTAAAACTATATTAATAAAATTTATTTGAATTATTATGAGATGATAGTGGACTATAAAGCTACTTTTTTAAATTTTCGGATAAATGATGAAAGCGAGACAACCACATGCCTCTATGCTTTCTAGTTAGTTCTAGCTATGCATACATCAATATACAGGGTGTCCCAAAAAGATTAAAACGTGCTTTAATTCTATACCTGTTAGAGATAAGTGGGCAATGTAAATTGCAAAAGTGTTGAAAGTAAGGTAGGAAATAAGACTACATTAATGAAATAGTCCTCTCAATTATTTTAAAAAAGTTACACTTTTTAAATTTATATACGACCTCCTTAGACAAATTTGGTGAATCAGAAAATTTTTATTTTTAATGCAACAAAATCATTTAAAAAACTGCATATTTGTATCTTTAAAATCAACTAAACTATGATAAAGGAAAAAATCTTACTTAGGCCAATTTTCTGTACCATATGAAAGGCTGTTTCATCAGTGAAAATAGGGATCATAAACAAATTGATGATGGAAAATCCTTAGATCAAAAATAAGTTAATATGTGTCAAAACTTTTTATCACAAATGCATCTAAATAAAGCATTACTCAGGCAGAGATCATATAAAGCAGTGGTACTTACTATGCGATTGGGGCACATAATTAAAATATGCATACATTGATAGAAGACCACTGTTATAAAAGGTCAAATTTTGTTACATATACTAGAAATATAATTCACAAAATGCAATTCACAAAGCATTCTCAAAATGTTTTCCTTCAACTCCAATACATAACTGAGCTCTTCTAATAATGCTTCTGTGAATATTTTGGAGTTCTTCATTGTTGCAAGCATCAATTACCTTTTGTTTAAGGGGTCATTCCATGCTATTTCAACAAATTTCTTTTAAATTGGTTGCTGCACGATTTTTAATATTTTCTATATTTTGCACGTGCATTTATACATGTTTAGAGTTCAAAATCATTTTTAGAAAAGAAAAATTTCTTACCATGTGGCAGAGAGGTCCACAGACGGTGCTTTAAACATGTACATTTTTGTGATTACAAGCATTTAAAAGAAAATTAAAAGATGTAAAAACTTTTTACTCAGAATAAAGTGCTGATAATTTTGGTTCAACTTTGTTTTATGATTTGAAATATTTTTGAAAATTTAATGGTAGACAAAATTTACCATTGAAAATTGCATTTTCTCATATTACATGCCTGCTTCTCACTGGGAAGGGGATAATACACTCAAACCAAATTTATTCTGCAAGTACTATGGTTATAGTAGATTTTACCTGAAGGGAGAAAACTGGAGTGTTTTTTAAATTCTTTCAAAATATTTTCAGTGGTGAAAATGGGCGTTTTCAAAAGCTGTATCTCCAGTGGGGTTCACAGTAAAAATCCTAAATTTATATTACTGAGGCTTCTATTAGGTAGCAACACCATGATAAAATTTGATCACTTTGTTTTGCAGTGTAACAAAAATATTTAAGTTAAAAAATTGTGAATAAAATCAGTGTATTTCCATTTGCTTTGATTGTAATTTTTATGTATATATACAAGAAAATTATCATTATTGTTACAAAAATTGCATTAAATGTTACATGCTGTAAACAATTGGTAAACAACCTTGCTGTAAACAACCCATCTGGGGATCTCTCTGCCACACAGTAAGAAATTTTTTTTTTCTAAAATAGGTTTTAAACTCTCTAAGCATGTATAAATACCTGTGCAAAATATAAAAGATATTAAAAATGGTGCAGCAATAACCCTTTGTTGAAATAGCATGGAATGACCCTAAGGTCAATTGCGTTTAGAGGGCGAGTATTATAAGCCAGTGTTCGAAGACGACCCCATAAGTAAAAATTGAGTGGGGTTAAATCAGGGGATCTGGGGGGCGCCATTCTGAGGCTCCTTTCGAACTAATCCACTGTTTATCAAAGTTTTCGTTTAGGCAGTTTGTCACAATTATTACAGAATGGTGTGCAGGCGTGCTATCTTGTTGAGAATGCATATTTTTTTAGAAGCGATAATGTTGTCTCTATGAAATATGTTACAGTACCATTTAAAATAAGCTTAAAATTATTTTACTATAAACATTTGAAATGGCTGAATTAGAATGAAATAACTGAAAGAAAAAATCGTCTGTGAGTTCTATTCTTTGTTTTGAAAAATTATCTTAAATTTCAAAACCAAATACATACTTGCATTTGTTTATTTATTTATTTTAATTGTTTCAAATTAAAAAAATGGCATGTCTCAATGTGAAAAGTACTTAAGACTATGTAGTTGCATTGTCTACGCAGAATTCGTAAAAATGTCTCCTATGTATTTTCATCCAATTTCATCTTTTTTCTTTTTGTGATATGTCACAAATTTATATTTCTAATTTGATATATCCTCCCCATTCACAATGTTCAATTTTCAACTAAATATAACTCGCTCAATTTTAATGATACAGATACATGGTTTCTTTTAATGATCTTGTTGCATTAAAAATAAAAATTTTCTGATTGACTAAATTTGTCTAAGGGGAGTCGAATAAAAATTTTAAAAGTGTAACTTTTTGGAAATTAATGGGAGAACGATTTCATTAGCATAGTCTTATTTCCTAACTGACTTTCAACATTTTTGCAATTTGCATTGCCCACTTATCTTCAACACGTAAAGAAGTAAAGCGTGTTTCAATTTTTTGGGGACACCCTGTATATTGATGTACACCTAGATTCTAAATAAAACAGCTTTTTATTAAAATAAAAATCCACCAAAATACTAGAAGAAATAGTATCTTCTGTTACAAACCTAATGTACATCCAGTGATTTGTTGCACAAATAAAACAATCTCATGATGTTACATGAATCCTCTCTACAGTTAAAAAAAGGATACCGATTAATGACTACTTTTATTTGTCTGAAACCCCCAGGGACAATAATGGGGGGGGGGGAAGAGAGGGGCACAAGGTTGTACATAGGTGCCTGGGCCACATAAACTATTTATAAAAAAGTTCAATGTGTTATAAAAACCCTCTTTTTTTATAAATCTGAACCAGCAATTCAATAGCCTTCAAATTTGGCATGCAAATATAGTGGTCGAACAATAAAGCAAAAGTATCAAAAATGACATAAATATATATTTAAAGAAATTAGTAATGGTATCATTTATTGTTTTATTCTGTAATTTTAATGATGTTACTTTTTAGATATTTTTACAGAAATAACACTTATTAAAATTTGAAACTTCTTTATAAATATAGGCTAATTCATTTTCTTAAAATTCGCACAATTACTAATGCTGTAACATTCATGAAATCAGTACAAAATGAATATACAATGATCTCTCGTTAAGACGGACAGTCAAGGACCAACATTTATTGTAGGTATTAGTGAGAGTCCATAAATTGGAAGTAAAATAGTAATAAAATTGTGAAACGGTAATGATAGATTGTTATCCTCAATTTTATAGGTACATCGAAAAATACAACCTTAAAGAAGAGACAGAAAAATTTATTCAAAAATTTTTTTAATATGTAGGTATACTGAAGTAAATATAAACAAATATTAATGTTCAAAGCACAAACAAAATGTAGTTGTACATTAATGTTAGTATTTTTAAAATGAGGTAATCTTTATGTATTTCTTCTGGGAAAACATTATTTTTTCAAGTCACTCTCAATTTAGTCAATTACTCGGAATGTATGTTCAGAACATCTTCTACTGATTGAAAAATTAAATACATTTTGTCTATCTTAATGAATAAATGAATGTATTCAGCAATGTTTATAACATGCAACATCCATAGACCTTAACCCGGGAATCCATATTTGTACATAACGAGAAATCCATCTTAAACGGGTGCAGTCTTAACAAGAGTCCACTGTATATATATATTTCATCTTTCATCAGAAAGTTTAATTGTGATTTAAGGATATTGGGATTTCAAAATTTAAAGATCTGTGGGTACAGATTTGATATAAAGAATTTGGTTTTTGGTGCTTTTTTTCTGAAGTGATATATCGCCAAATGTAGCATGGAAATAAATTGCAATTGGCGTGAAAAATCCTGAGATGCTTTTTTTCTGGCAACCCCTTTTCGCTTGCTGTTACCTTCGGTCATTTTATTTTTATTGTGTTGTTGCTGTGTGTTGAAGACCCAGACCGTCTGACTCATCCTGAGGACTTGAGCAACTGTTTGGATGGCCGGGAAAATTGTTGCTGTTGACACCTAGACCGTATAACCTACCATAAAGGTGTAAGGTAACCGTTAGGACGGCCGGTAAGTGCCACCAAATTTCGACCGGAACCCAGTGGGGGAGGAATCCAGAAGGACTGTACCCTCCTTCCCCTACCAATCTCTCGGAAGGACTTTCGGACCCACATGTTTAACGTGATCGTACTCTGCATGAACATGGCAGCAGTTATGGCAGCATGCAAATCCAACATGCAAACCACCGAACTACCGCACCCAAAATGTGCCAACAGCACGAAGTGTTCCCAGGTGGTCACCCACCCAAGTACTAACCGCACCCGATCCTGCTTGACTTTGGTGATCTAACGAGAACCGGTGTTTTCAGCACGGTAGGGCCATTGGTTTTGTTGCTGTGTGTTGAAGACCCAGACCGTCCGACTCATCTAAAGGACATGAGCAACCATTTGGATGGCCTGCTGTATGTTGTTGTTGTTGAGACCCCAGACCGTCCGACCTACCAGAAAGGTGTAAGGTAACCCAGGCCGTCCGACTCATCCAAAGGACTTGAGCAACTATTTGGACGGCCGGGGCCTGCTGTGTGTGTAAAAATGCATGCCGGGGCCTGCTGTGTGTTGAAGACCCAGACCGTCTGACTCGTCCATGGGCCTGCTGTGTGTTGTTGAGACCCAGACCGTCCAACCTATCAGGGCCTGCTGTGTGTTGTTGTTGAGACCCAGATTGTCCGACCTACCAGAAAGGTGTAAGGTAACTGTTTGGGCCTGCTGTGTGTCGAAAGCCCAGACCACCCGACTCGTCCGAAGACTTAGAGCAGCAGGGCCTGCTGTGTGTCGAAAGCCCAGAACGACCGACTCGTCCGAAGACATGAGTAGCAAGATGGACGTCCGGGGCCTGCTGTGTGTAGAAGACCCAGACCGTCCGACTCATCCAGAGGACACGAGCAACCATTTGGACGGGCGGGGGCCTGCTGTGTGTATAAGAATGCATTAAAAAAATCATGTTTTTAATGCATTTTTACACACACAGCAGGCCCCCGGCCGTCAAAATGGTTGCTCGTGTCCTCTGGATGAGTCGGACGGTCTGGGTCTTCTACACACAGCAGGCCCCTATGGTAACAAATTGTGTGGCCCCCCGGCCACACAATTTGTTACCATAAACCCTTGGGTTGGTCGTGTGGTCTGGGCTTTCTACACACAGCAGGCCCCGGACGTCCATCTTGCTACTCATGTCTTCGGACGAGTCGGTCGTTCTGGGCTTTCGACACACAGCAGGCCCTGCTGCTCTAAGTCTACGGCCGGGGGCCTGCTGTGTGTAGAAAGCCCAGACCACACGACCAACCCAAAGGCTTATGGTAGCTTTCTGTGTGGCCGGGGAGGCCTGCTGTGTGTCGAAAGCCCAGACCACTCGACTCGTCCGTAGACTTAGAGCAGCTGTTTGGATGGCCGGGAAAGGCCTGCTGTGTGTTGAAGACCCAGACCGACCGACTCGTCGACAAGGACATGAGTAGCCGTTTGGTCGGCCGGTTTGGCCTGCCAAATTGGCCTGCCGGTTTGGCCTGCTGTG
The DNA here is from genome assembly GCA_951213105.1 of Amaurobius ferox. NCBI lineage: Eukaryota > Metazoa > Arthropoda > Arachnida > Araneae > Amaurobiidae > Amaurobius > Amaurobius ferox. The sequence goes on from OX578155.1 coordinate 39,601,604, forward strand.
TGTTGTTGTTGTTGAAACCCAGACCGTCCGACCTACCAGAAAGGTGTAAGGTAACTGTTTGGACGGCCGGGAAGTGCCACCCAATTTAGACCGGAACCCAGTGGGGGAGGCATCCACAGGGACCGTACCTTCCTTCCCCTACCACCAACCTCTCGGAAGGACTTACGGACCCACATGTTTAACGTGATCGTACTCCGCATGAACACGGCGGCAGTTCTGGCAGCGGCGAGAATCGCGCGCTAACCATTGGGCTACCGCGCCCGAAAAGAGCCAACAACACGCGGTGTTCCCAGGTGGTCACCCACCCAAGTACTAACCGCGCCCGATGCTGCCTGACTTCGGTGATCTAACGAGAACCGGTGTTTTCAGCACGGTACGGTCTGTAAAAATGCATTAAAAACATGAATATCATACAAAAAACTAAAGACAGCACATGTTAATAGATAAAATAATGTAGAAGCAGAAAATTTTTCATAGAAATAATGATCGTAATCTGATGACTGCAATGTGGAAATAGTCATTTGTGCAATTTGGATATTTACACGTGTTTTTCATTTAAAAGTTTTGGATTTCATTAAACCAGGCACTGTATCCTGTTTCTCGACTGTATCCAATTTTATGATTTTCATGTTACATGTGTGTAGTTGTCGCACAAACAGCCATTGCTATGTGAAACGTATAGTTTTTTCAAAATTTCGTTGAAGTACAAAATTTTTTCATAGTATAGATTTTTTTAAATTTCGTTAAAGTACAATATTTTTTCTAAGTATAATTTTTTCTAAAATTTCTTTAAACTACACAATTTTTTCTAAGTACCATTATTTCTTAAACCTTTCGCGATGGCGGTATTCCGGAGCTGCCGCGGCCCAAAAGATGGAGCGCTTCGCTTCCGAACTGTTCCCAAAGAACGGCAAAATTTTTGTGCTAAGCCTAACTCTCGAAAAAAATTCACTAAAAATCACCTGTTCAACACAGAAATCTACTTTTTTTAGGAATAAAAGATATATTTATTTTCTATTTGATGTATATTTTTCATACAAATCTGAATACAAAATACTCGTTAGATGTTCCCATTCTTTTATCTGAAATAAACAAATAATTTCACTGCCTCTAAAACCGAAACAAAAAAAAATACGCTCTTACATTCCTATGATTCACCAACGAAATCATTACGCTGAAATAAAAATAAAAACCGAAACTCAATTATAAAACTGTTGATGCTACAAGAATTGCTCTGTCTGTTTAGTCTGTTTATATTATAAAATCATGTTTCACCGCTCCAAATGGAGAAATATTTTATTCGATCCGCCTTCTGCTAAGGTCATGCCTCTGCAAAATACATTGAAGTTAGCTCCACGGACATTTAACGCCATCTAGTAGACAAATTAAAACGTTCTACGTGGAGGCACGCATGCGTGCCACTCTCAGCTAACGGTAAAGTTTTCTCCGTCACGACTGCGTGCCGGCCATCCTTGAATGCAAGTTGCAGCTGGCACGCGGGCGTGCCGATCGTCGCGAAAGGGTTAAATTTCGTCAAAGTACAATATTTTTGGTAATTTTTTCTAAGTATAAATTTTTTTAAAGTTCGTTAATGTACAACATTTTTCTAAGTACAGTTTTTTCAAATTTTGTTTAAGTGTAATCTTTTCGCTGTATCGTTCTTTTGAAATTTTGTTAAGTACAATCTTTATTATAAGTATAGTCTTTTTATTTTTATACTTATGCATTACTTTATACATATTTATGTATTACGTTTTTATGCATTTTTTGCGTGCCGTCCGTCCTTGAATGCAAGTTGCAGCTGGCACGTGGGTGTGCTGATCGTCGCGAAACGGTTAAATTTCGTTAAAGTACAATATTTTTGGTAATTTTTTCTAAGTATAAATTTTTTTAAAGTTTGTTAATGTACAATATTTTTTCTAAGTATAGTTTTTTCAAATTTTGTTTAAGTGTAATCTTTTCGCTGTATCGTTCGTTCTTTTGAAATTTTGTTAAGTACAATCTTTTTTATAAGTATAGTGTTTTTATTTTTATACTTATGCATTATTTTATACATATTTATGTATTATGTTTTTATGCATTTTTTATTTTTAATTGTATATTTTTAAATTTGTTGCGCACAGAGCCCAAAATGGCATCTGTTAGGACTTTTTAAACACCGTAAGCATTGGCACCATTTTTGGAAGCAAAAAGAAAAGGGCGGATTTTTGCCAAATTCTTGATAACAAATCTGTTCCGATCTGTGTACAACTTTTAATTAAAATGTTTAAAACTCCTAACATAAATACATTTAGCATAAAAATTTCGAAGCATATTTTAATGAAATATGATATGAGATATTTTGTAAATTGATACTTATGTGTTATAAACTGTGAATTTCAAAATATTATACATAATGATAGAATTTTCTTGTGTAAAGTTGTAGAGGATATACAAAAAGAAGAAGAAGAAAAAAATTATGAATTTTTTTACAGTTAATACTTTTTAGTTAAAATGAAAATATATACAATTTGATGGGTACCAATTACAATACAAGAAAACACATTGGCGTTTCTTTCCTATTGGTCTTCCTACACAACCCAAATTTGGTACAAAAGTAGCTTGTTACATGAATGTAAAAACAACTTTGTAATGCACTATGTTTGCACTATGTTGTAATGTCTAAATACATTCCATAATTCAATGCATTACAGTAGTTTTGAATTTATGCAATTAACTCCAAATTAAGTACACTGGGATAATTTATGGTTAATTTAAAAATACAGATTCAGTTTGATCTGAATGTGATATGCTCAAATTATGTATTTAAAATCCACATTACAGTACATAAGCATGTTTACATGCAAAGAAAACCACCAGTAAATATTGTATAGTATACTGACAGCAAAGAAACAGATGATGGTATTTTATTTCAGGTACTTGATATTATAAAAATAAAATACTTTATAAAAATCTTATGAAAAATAAAAACACATAAACAAAATTATATAAATTTTGTTATAGTGCTAAGAAAATACATTATACAGTTTTGATGTGTACTACTTGTAAAGCTACTTGCTTTCAAAAAAATGTTGGAAAGATAATTATATTTCACTTTCAGAAAAACAGAAACGGAAAAAAAGAATTGCTCCATTCTTCAAGCTCTAACCATAGAATTCCACTCTTTTATAGCCAGTTTATTTTAAAATATATTTCAATTACTATCTAAATAACACTTTCGTGTAGTATTAGTAAACTAAATATAATCGACTACCTTTCACCATAAGACAATGATCATCTGACAAATTCGATGGTAGCAAACTGGCATAGTTGACCAATGTGTATCTGCACTTGACAGCAGCCAATTTGCATCATTTTCGTAACCGCACTTACAACTAGCATAACCATTTTGACAAAACTTTTCTCATGAGTACTATGTTTATTCAAAAAAGCTTAGTGAGTAAAAGCATATTTGACAAAAGGCTTTTTATTAGTATGCATGAGTAAATACCTATTTAAATTAATTATATACGTGAATGTCTTATGGTACACTTCAAACAAAAGACTTTTCACCAGTATGAATAAGTATATGTGAATTTAAATGGCCTTTCTGTGAGAATCTTTTCTGGCATACTTCACAAACAAAAGGCTTTTCACCAGTATGCACAAGTAGATGGCGATTTAATTGATTTCTAGATCGAAATGTTTTCTGACATAATTCACAAGCAAAAGGTTTTTCACCAGTATGTAAAAGTAGATGCAAATTTAATTGACTTCTAGATGGAAACGTTTTCTGACATAATTCACAAGCAAAAGGTTTTTCACCAGTATGTATAAGTAGATGCAAATTTAATTTCCTTTTAGATGAAAATGTTTTCCAACATATTTCACAAACAAAAGGCTTTTCACCAGTATGCATAAGTAGATGTGAATTTAAACTTTCTTTACGTGTGAATGTTTTCTGGCATACATCACAAACATGCGGCTTTTCACCAATATGCCGAAGTAAATGTACATTTAAATTTTGTTTTCGTGTGAATGCTTTCTGGCATACTTCACAGACAAAGGGCTTTACTTTATTATGAATAAGTAGATGTGCATTTAAATTGCATTTCTGTGTAAATATTTTCTGGCATACTTCACAAACAAAAGGCTTTTCACCAGTATGAATAAGTAGATGTAAATTTAAACTGTGTTTATGTGTGAATGTTTTCTGGCATACTTCACAAACAAAAGGCTTTTCACCAGTATGAATAAGTAAATGTGAATTTAAATAACGTTTATATGTGAATGTTTTCTGGCATACTGTACAAACAAAGGGTTTTACTTTATTATGAATAAGTAAATGTGTATTTAAACGGGATTTTTTTGTGAATGTTTTCTGGCAAACTTCACAAACAAAAGGCTTTTCACCAGTATGAGTAAGTAAATGTGAATTTAAATAACGTTTCTGTGTGAATGTTTTCTGGCATACTTCACAAGCAAAAGGCTCTTCACCAGTATGAATAAGTAGATGTAAATTTAAACTGTGTTTATGTGTGAATGTTTTCTGGCATACTTCACAAACAAAAGGCTTTTCAGCAGTATGAATAAGTAAATGTGAATTTAAATAACGTTTATATGTGAATGTTTTCTGGCATACTGTACAAAGGGTTTTACTTTATTATGAATAAGTAAATGTGTATTTAAACGGGATTTTTTTGTGAATGTTTTCTGGCAAACTTCACAAACAAAAGGCTTTTCACCAGTATGAGTAAGTAAATGTGAATTTAAATAACGTTTCTGTGTGAATGTTTTCTGGCATACTTCACAAGCAAAAGGCTCTTCACCAGTATGAATAAGTAGATGTAAATTTAAACTGTGTTTATGTGTGAATGTTTTCTGACATACTTCACAAACAAAAGGCTTTTCACCAGTATGAATACGTAGATGTAAATTTAACTTTTCTTTACGTGTGAATGTTTTCTGGCATACTTCACAAATAAAGGGCTTCACACAATTATGCAGATGTAGATGTCTATTTAATTTGATTTTACACCCAAATGCTTTCCAACACATTTCACATACCAGTGGATTTTTACTAGTGTGACGAATTTTATGTTCATTCAAGTCCTCTTCTATTGTATGCGATTTTCGCCATTTTTTAGATTCAATTAATTTTTCTCCTGTCTGAAGAAATTTATGTTCATTTAAATGACCTTTTGTTGCAAGTACTTCCTGGAGCATTTCACATTAAAGCAATTCGCCTCCTGAGTGAATAAGGTTATGTTGATTCAAATTACTCTTATTTGTATAAAAGTTTTCTGACATTTGAAACGGGCTTTTCTGTATGTGCACAAGTGTTTATTGAATTACCATTATGTATCCATATTTTCTGACACATTTAACCATACCAATAGTTTTCACTTGTTCAGAAGTTGTTTGATTCAAGTTACTTACATAACAATTACTTAGTGACAAACTTAACTTTAAAAAAGTAACTGTTACAAGTATTTCTTTTGCATGAGTTAGAAAATTATGATGTTTGTTCTCCTCTGAAAAGCATCCCGCAGAGAAAGTGGCCTTTCCATTCTATCCGTTGCCACAAGCGTCTAGCCGGTAAAGCAAATGTTTAACCCACCCAACGCGCATTCTTGTGCGCATACAACAACGTCACTCTTCGGCTTTGACCAAGAGCCTGATTTAGTCACTTTAATGGCGGTTGAGCAAAATGCATGCGTGTGGGGTTTTTTTTGGAATAAATCAATCCCGTTGTCGTCTCAGGCGTTTCAACAAGTAAATATGGGGTAATTATGATTCCTTTGATAATACATTTTTCATTGTAATTCTTTATTTAAAAGCTATGTAAACATAATTTAGAATCTGCTCATTTTCAGTGCATTACAGTTATTAACAAACTAGTGTACTTTCAAGGCCGGAAATAATATTTAATTTTTCAGTCTTTTGAGTGCACTAGCTTGTGAAAGTTTCCATTTTTTATATTTTGTAATCAGCAGAGCATTTATTTTTACATATTCCACGTTTTAAATGTTTATATATTCTATACTTAACATGAGTCAAGATATTTTTTTAATATATTATATTAAATTGTTTCACAGTGGGGAAAATACTAATAAGTAAGTATGCAACACATGTATAAGTATTAAACAGTATAAGTATGTTTCTTCCGTGTGTGTTAAATTTATGACATACGAATTATTTTTAGCTTTTTATGTTTCCAAACATTTCTCATTACTTAGTAATCAGTTCATACCTTATAAAGGTTTTTAATGTTGCTTGAATTACTTCTATTTCTCATCTGATATTGCCTGCAAGTTAGAGCATTTTATTTATTAAAAAATATTCATTATCTTTAATCCCGTAATCTGTAAACTCAAAGGCCATGCTGGATATAATCCAATCAAAAATGCAATTCAGATCAAATGTATTTATATACATTTCTATATTATTTGAAACAAAACAGATTTACCGCTGTTTTAACTCATTGGTTTTAATCCCGTTGCTTAGCAATATAGTATATATTTACATTTATTTTTTCAAATATAAACTCATTGGGTTTAATTCTGTTGCCTAGCAATATATCATTTTTTTTTTTTCAAATAACTTTGCAGAGCAAATATCGTCTGCATAGTACAGTTGAATTTGAAGGGAGTAGAAAAAAAATTCGAGATATCGAAAATTAAAAAAAATTTAAGGAATTCATAAAAGTGTATACATACTAGTTCTATACTTTGCACATTTAAAAAAAAATCACTTACCCAATTCTCTGTCAGCAAGATAAAGTATTACCCAAGAAAATGCCGACAACAAATAAAGCGAAGCTTGAAATGATTGGATACACATTTATGTACGTACATACATTATTAAAATTTAATCTTCCATTTCTTTACTTTACAAAATAGTCATCTATGACAGTTTAGTTACAGCCTACGGAATCCTTCAATATCTATCACATTTTCCAAATGAGCTACAGATCCAAATGGGTTTAATTTTGTGGTGATAGTTTACTTTAAAACTCTGAATAATACTTTGGTCCAAAGGCTGTAACTTAGAAGTTGTGTTTGGTGGCATGAAATGAACTTTCACGGATTTTAATTTCGGCACGCTATTATGCGCTGTATAATTATCCAAGAAGAGAAAACAATATCGCGATTATCAGGCATACACTTAAAAAATAGTCCTGTTTCATCTGCATTAAGCATATTTTTTGGATCTTATTTTCCAAATGAAAGGATGAAAACGGTAAGATGATCCAAATGGTAAGATAAAAAAAATCGAGAGTTTGATCAGAAACATTTCGAGTTAAAGAGGTTTTCTTTACATTAGTTTTATACCGTGCGTGAATGGAAATGAAAATATTTCGAGATACAGAGGTTCGACATATCGAGGTTCACCTGTACTATGTCAATGGGAGGTTTAATAATGTATTTTTTATTTACAGCATACCCATTCTTTGTACGGTGTATATAATATAAATAAACTATTCACAATCATGTGCAAATTCCTATAGTATACTAAATGACATTTTTAATCAAAATATTCTGTTTTTATTTCATTTTGGCAGATCATTTCGGCAAAAATAAAACAAGATATAACCTGTATTAGTAGATTACATGTATAAATTAATAATATCAATAAAACTGAAAGCAGTAATTGATTCCAATATATGCCAAAATGAAAGTGTTAAAATTATATGGGAAGACCCGTACTACTTTTAATGTCGTAGATTAGAAGATATGTCTGAGTGTTAACATCATCACAATTCTATCCCCTAACAAAACACAATTCATTTCATTTATTTAGCGCAATTTTATCAATTTCAAGATATTTTTATGGATTTGCAAATATTTATATCCATTTGGTGACATTTTAAAAATTCGCTAAATGTGTTACAAAGTAGGACTGTTGAACTGACAGACAAATGCAAACGAAACATCATTTCAGTACTCTCTTCTAACAAAACAAAATAAATTTCATTGATTTGCTTCGTTTTTAAAACATTTGGCGACATTTCCGTCACTTTAACAACGTTTAAGAAAAGTTGCTAAGTTAGCGATATTCTGCCAAATTCATAGCTCTGAATAAAACATCCTGATCCCGTTTGTATATACTAAATGAAAACACTAAAATTGTATTAGAAGATATACAGATTTTCACTTCTTTTATTTATATAGATATATTTTTTCTGTTATATTTTAACAAGCAGTAGAAATTTACAAAATTATAAGTTTACAGATGCTGGTAACTATTTACAATAATGATGGAAACTCGCCCTTTGTAGAATTTGTCGATCTGGATTTATGATGTAATACAAGCGATAATGCTGTGTTGGGGTTTGGTGGAGATAATTCAGATTTTGAATTTCTTGAAAGTTTTCTTTTTTTTCTTGCATGAAATGTTCGCTGTGGAATTATGTTTTTGTTTGCTGGCGAGTTATTTAGTTGTGGAGGGAATGTAGGTTTTGCTGACTGTATTTCATTAATGGCAGTGATGGAGGCTACAAAAATTTATAGCCTTTTTCCATAAAGTCAACACCTTCAGAATTTTTGAGCGACTTGATTAAATTAGAAAATTTTATTATTAGGGCATCCTTACTGTCCTCAAGTGTTATAGATTGTGACTTGTGGCTTTTTGAAAGTTCTTTAATTATAATTTCAGGCTCATTTATTGTGTCAATATGTAAAGGATAATCATCTGGTTCAGGTGTTACATTTCTATGGACATTTGATAATTTTAATGTTTGGCAAAGATGGTGTATATGCTTACACATGTTCCATTTAATGGAGGAATCTACACATGTACATGTGTATTTATGTATACATACTTTGCAATCTGAACACATAAGCTGACAGCTACAATCATTACCAGTTTTTTGAATTTCATATAATTCTGTGTTTTTTTCAGAGCAGATTGACCATACATTATCTCTCTCTGTTATAGGTGATGTTAGTGTCGTGCTTGCTTTATGTCTATTTCTGATATCTTTTAATTTATTTGTTACTTTTCCTTTATTAAAAATTATTAGTCTATCGAACATTTTATCACGTACAAATTTCATTATACCATGTATGGCTTTGTCTAGTCGTTTCACATTTTTCCCATGAAGATAAATATATTTTAAAGTTCTGTGCATCCTTTCTATGTGCATGTTTGTGTTGATTCCTGCGTGAAGTCTGTGACAATATGCCCATGTTTTTGTGTTGTGTAAATATTGAGAGTTAAAGTATGTTGAAAATTCAACAGTGTCAGGGTCTTCATGGAGTTGTTGTGTCACTGTCTCAATCATTATATTAAATGTGTTTACATCACGTTCCTGCATAAGTGCCCTGATAATTTGATAAACGTGAATTTGCTTTTCTCTTCCATTGATTTTTTTTAAGTTTTTGCGCCATGCCCTATCAACGTGCCATGCACAGAAGAGACGTATTCCAGGCAAGCCCATCTCAGATATCCAGGCATTAAAAAAGGATTCAGCCATATCTGACATAAAAACCTTAGGTTTAATTTCACCAATTCTTTTTTTAATTTCTGAAAAAAATATAGATAAGATTATTTGGTCACTTCTGTTTGATATAAGAAAAGCACATGGAAATCCTTGGCGTAAATCATCAATAATGAGTAAGGTCATAAGTTCAAACCCATAGCCATTGACACCATGCGTGCCATCGATGCAAATACAGTCAGATCCAAATTTTTTTAGTATTTCCCCCTGAGCTTCAGTCATTATTATAAGTGCAAAATCATTATCTCTTAGCTGTGTATGTTTGATTCCTTGTGCTTTATGAAAAAGGACACATGGGCTTTCAGAATTTTGCATCTCATGTATCCAGATATCGACACTCATACAATCATTGCTATGTTTAACAGCATCTGAAGAAAGACTGTAGCCCTTTTCAATGTTATGTAAATCTTTTTTTGTTAAAAGATGTATGCGTTCCAACTGAGAATCTGATATAGAATCACGTATCTGGTCTAATATGTTATCGAATGGGACCTTTGCTGCTATTTTTGCTGCCAGTGAATTTCTTTCATCATTCGTCAAAGTTAGATGACCTAGATCATTCTGGTGCCCTACATGAGTGCTTTGATAAAAGATAGAACATTCCCCAGATTTGTGTTGTAAAACTTGAATAGCAGCAGGGCAATGTGCATTTATTTTATTTGAGCCCTGAATTTTTAAATGACGTATGCCTTTGCCTTCTGATTCAAAATAACCGGATCGATGGCATTTAAAAAATTGCTGTTTGCCCCCTTTGACACCATATTCATTACATTTAACATATCTTGATTTAGTTTGAATCTCAATGTTTGACTTCCAGGCAAGAAAGCTATCAAAAGAATCAAATTTTAAATCATTATTATTTAGTTCTATTTCATGTGCACTTTCAAAATGGCTATTTATCTCCCCCTTTTCAAAACTTTCACTACACAGAGGACAATTATTTTTTTTGTGACTAATCAATGAAGGTTCAGATGTATGGTACTTACGCTGGTGATATTTTAAATTTTTCTGATGAGTGAAATTAGAATTACACATATCACACTTTAAATTTAAAGATTTTTGTTGGTTCAGTGTTTCATATAAAGAGGTATTCAGTGGATGGATTTTTTTAACATGGCGCTTTAAAGTGTATTTATTACAAAAAGTTTTCCCACATTCAGCACATTTAAACGCATTACCAGAAGATAAATCATTTTCAGCTGTATCAGAACAGGAAGCAACCACAGAATTGGAAACGACATCCAGATCTTTTTCATAAATATTGGAAGAAAAGGAGTTTGAAGCAGAAGATAAATTATTTTCAGCTGTATATGAACAGGAAGCAACCACAGAATTGGAAACGACATCCAGATCTTTTTCATAAATATTGGAAGAAAAGGAGTTTGAAGAAGAAGATAAATTATTTTCAGCTGTATATGAACAGGAAGCAACCACAGAATTAGAAACGACATCTAGATCTTTTTCATAAATTCTGGGAGAAAAGGAGTTTGAAACAGAAGATAAATCATTTTCAGCTAAAGAGGAAGCAACCACAGAATTAGTAAGGACATCCAAATCTTTTTTATAGATTTTACGAAGAAAATCAGAGGTTGAAAGATTTTCTGAAACAGTAGCAGAACTAGATGCAACATGTTGCTCACAAATACTATTAAAATAAATTTGGCCCTGAAAAGGGCCGTTTTTTTGGATTTCATCAGACATATTGAAGTTGGGAAATAAACTTGATCAAGCACCGAATATAAGCAAAGCAAAAAATTGTACGACTGACGATGATTTTGCAATTCTCCGCGAAAATCTGCACTTCTGTGCGATTGGTCAGAGCGGAGCGTGACGTTGACGTATGCGCACAAGAATGCGCGTTGGGTGGGTTGAACATTTGCTTTACCGGCTAGACGCTAGTTCCGTTGCCTACGTGATAATAAAGCAAAAATAAAGGCCGGGAAATTTCGATTTAGAAAGTGGGGAATGTGTAGTTCCAGAACAGTTGGTAGAGGGCGCTGTTATTTCCTGTCGGAGCTGATTTATTACTGTCAAAGTTCTTATAATCCTTATATTTTTAGATTTCTTTTTGCGTATTATTTGTTTAATAAATGTAGTTATTTTTTTATTTAACATAGAACATTTTTAGTTTTGTAAATAAAAAAAAAGGTACAAAATTAACGTCTTTAATATGTTTTATCGTTTAGTAAATTAAATAAGGCAAACGTTATTAATTATTAAAATGTTAAAATAATTTTTACAGGAAGAAGGAAATATACCTGTAAACGTGCGCGAAGCCAGAAATTTCCATAGGGGGATGTCAGAAGCGATTTTTTTTTCAATTTAAAAGCGAAATTTTTTTTATTAACAAGTTTTTTTAATAATTTTAAAATTTTCAATTTTTTATTTTAGTTATTATGAATTAAAAATGAAGTTTTATAAATTATATTAAATAAAAATTAAAATATTTTTAATTTTTTTAAATCCAGTTTTTCATTAATATGCCATAAAGTACCCCCCCCCCCCCCCGCCCCCCGCCGGGAGTTCTTTAGGATTCATAAATTGGGGAGTGCATAATTTAAAAAAAATGGAAGGGGGAGGTTCGACAGGATAGATTGATTTAAATCAACATTTAAAATGTTAAAATAATTTTTACAGCAAGAAGGAAATATACCTGTAAACATGCGCGAAGCCAGAAATTTCCAAAGGGGAATGTCAGAAGTGAATATTTTTTTCAATTTAAAAGCGAAATTTTTTTATTAACAAGTTTTTTTTAATAATTTTAAAATTTTCAATTTTTTATTTTAGTTATTATGAAATAAAAATGAAGCTTTATAAATTAAATTAAATAAAAATTAAAATATTTTTAATTTTTTTGAATCCAATTTTTCATTAACATGCCATAAAGTAGCCCCCTCCTCCCCCCCCCCCCCGCCGGGAGTTCTTCAGGATTCATAAACTGGGGAGTGTATAATTTAAAAGAAAAATGGAAGGGGGGGTGTCGACAGGATAGATTGATTTAAATCAGCATTTAAAATGTTAAAATAATTTTTACAGGAAGAAGGAAATATAACTGTAAACATGCGCGAAGCCAGAAATTTCCATAGAGGGGATGTCACAGAAGCAAATTTTTTTTTTCAATTTAAAAGCGAAATTTTTTAATTAACAAGTTTTTTTAATAATTTTATATAAAATATTCAATTTTTATTTTAGTTATTATGAAATAAAAATTAAGTTTTATAAATTATATTAAATAAAAATTGAAATATTTTTAATTTTTTTAAATCCAATTTTTCATTAACATGCCATAAAGTACCCCCCCCCCCCCCACCGGGAGTTCTTCAGGATTCATAAACTGGGGAGTGTATAATTAAAAAAAATTGGAAGGGGGGGGGGGGTCGACAGGATAGATTGATTTAAATCAAAATTTTAATTACTTGGTTTAAAAAAAATTATTGATTTAAATCACTTATTTTTTTAAAAAAATATTCATTAAAATCAGTGACTTTTTTAAATTAATTGATTTTAAACAACATGAACATGCATTAATTTATTTCATATTTATAAGTTTGGGTTATATAAAATAATAATGCTTATTAAATTATTACATATTAATGGTTTGCCCATCAATAATGAAGGGGAATTGAGTTATTTGGAATAAAAGGCTTATGATAAAAATACATATGCTTGGGATTTTTATCCCAAGCATATGTATTTAATATATTAAAATTTGTTAAAGAAAATAGTTTTAACCTTTTGCTTACGTTACGTTACAATCAGAATTGCAATATGGTACACAACAATGTACCATTTTTACCGAATTATTTTTGCACAATATTGTTATATTAATGCTATAAAAATCAGTATAATTTAATAAAAAATAACAAATATAAAATTATGAAAAAAAGCCTTACCATAAACAAAAATGCACCCAAACCCTTAAGAGTGCATCATTATTTACAATGAAAAACTGCGAAAGGACAGGAAATAAAAGCGATCCTAGCGGACACTGGAGTGAACTAAGCTGTCGCCCGTTTTTGGACGAAAATACGCGAAATTTCCCGGCCTTGTATATTACGTAGGCAACGATCTGGGAGACTAAGGGCCGATCCCACCAACGTCTGTTAAAATAGTGCTAATGTCTGATTAACTAATCAGTCACTAAATTTAACGGCCCAATAAAGGATGCTTAAAAACCATCGCGTCCCACCAAGCTATTCGACTGTTAAAAATGTTCCGATTAGTTAATCAATGATTAAACCGATTTCTAGATGATACGAGCTCTCTGATTGGTCCGTTATTTCTATCTGGAAAATACAACTTCAACTTCTGCATGTTTACGTTCTTACTTCTCGTAAGGGAGCAATTTATTTATTTTCGTGTTATATCAAATTTGTTCTACAGGAATAATATAAATATCATTCACGTTTACACAAATATATATACATTATGAGAAAATATTTTGTTATAATTTAGCGGGAATTCTTTCCTTTTTAAGGAAATACGTATTTGAAATTAATGCATATATTTCTAATTTAAGAAGTTACCCGATTAAAAAAAATATCTTTTTAATTGTATTACGATCAGTATATATAGTTTCTTTAATTCGCACTATAAATACTATTTCAATGTGGTAGATTTGTATGAATGGTACTGCCAAAAATGTAGAGAAATGCTTGTGTGTGGAATGGAAACAACCATAAATGTAATTTCATAACTTGGGTTGGGAACCAGTGATTAGTATGCTCTGCTATGTGACACAATGGTGCTATTAGATCATGATGCAAATCCATAAAAAAGTAATGCACAAAATTGAAAGAAAAATATATTTCTAATAACAAACTTAAAAGTATATTATGCTTTTGTTTCATATATAACCCTACAATAGGATAGGTATGAATTAAATAAGCCCTATCCAAGAGCCAGGTAGTGCGTCAGTTAATTTGGATGAGCAAAATACATACTAGCAGGGTTGTGAAGTCAGTAACTCGAACCGTGGACTTCAACTCTTTTTTTTTTCTACTGTCTGACACAGACTCCTCCTATTTTCTAATATCTGACTCCAATACTGATATAAATAGCAATTAGTTTCATATTTTTTATACCAATAGTTTTTTAATTGTTAAACGTTGGATGTTTTCTTAATATATTGCCTAAAAATCTCTCTATATTAAAAAAAAGTAGCTGACGCCACCATTGTTTGACAAATTTCTCATTTCTCGAGATTCTTTGCTTCGTACTGCAAAAACTATTGCATATAAAAATATGAAATTTGGTACACTTGTTGAAAAAGCTTTGGGAAATATGCTGAAATAAATTATTTTTGATATATATTGTAGTTTAAGAAATATTTAATATCGAAGTCAAAGGCAAAATATTTGAGCTGCGAGTTCACGTCCTGGATAGATTAACTATAGCAAGACCACAAATGTTTGCAGGCAGGTACCTACATGGGTGAATTTTTCCCCTTCTTTTAATTTTGATGTAGTTTTTGAAATATTTTGCTTTTTATGCACTTCTGAAGTGAACTTTTTTTTTTTGTATCGGCACGTCTAGTGATTTCTCTGTCTTGTACCGTAAAAATTATAGTATACCAAAATATGAAATTTGAATTTGTATACCAAAATTTGAAAAATATGAATTAATGTGATATACCATCTAAAGTTTTGATTTGAAATTTTTCATGTACACACAAGTTTTCAGTTTGACTTAACGTACAGGGTTTAAAAAAAAAAGAGAGGGATTGGGAGCAGGCGTTTGATGCTCAAATAGATTTAAAATGTTTTATTAAATTGATTTCAATTGGATTTTAAGAACAGGTATCATATTATCCTTTTTTCTGCGATTTTTACCTTGGTGACATAGAAATGCCACTAAGTCTGTCGTACAGCATGTCTGCCATAACTGAAATGCATAAAAATATAAAATTAATATTGATTTAATACAATTATAGAAATTTTGATTAAATAAAAGAAGAGCAGCCATATTGGTTATTTTATATAGGAATGGTCATTCTCTGTCGAAAGCCGCAATGTTGTAACAGTCGTTTGTGCAACAGTTGATTTGTAGCAATTTGAACATGAAACTATGCCTGCTATGCGAGTTTCACTTGCCCACTAAAAAACATCACAGAAAGCAGTTCTACTGGCAGTCGGAGATTGCACGTAGCAACAGGTATTCCGTGGCACATAAAGTACAATTAGGTACATACAGTGGATGTAATATGAAAATTTTAAAAACATTAAAATGACAAATATACAAAAGAAAGCAAATGTCAACAACTTAATTTTTTAAATACAATGTAAACCCATTAAAGTGATATTTTGAATTCATTCCTCACTATGTATACAAAATATAAAATTAGTAACAGAGATGCAATTCAATTTTGCAGTTAATGTTATAAATTATTATTTTACTGCTCTTATAAATAATATTTGATTATAGCATTTGTTCCTTTATTTTATATTTGTACATAACAAAATTGTTTATATTTTTATAGTTTATGCATTTTTTGTTTAAAACTAATAAATATAGCAAAAAAACAACTGTGTTTTTGTACTTTTTTTGAAAAATTCCTAATACCGGCATTCCGGTATAACGTTTAAAAAAATACCGAATACCGGTATTGTATTTTTGGTCCAGTATTGCAATCACTAATTATGATGTTGCACGATGCGGAAATAGTTGTCAGAATGGAATGTTCTCTAAATCAAAGTAGGGATTGCCAGAATCCCACCAAATAATCGGCAAAAATGAAAATGAGATAATACGACATCTGTACCAGATTTTATTCAAAGAAGGGTTTTGCACCTTACAATTTTCAGAAATGAACCGTAATAAATTCGATTCCATTGTAATGATTATACAGGACATTCATAATAAATAAACTGATTTTTTAAATTACTTATTAAGCAGAATACCTGTGGTTTCATTAGTATAAAATAAAGCAAAAGTTTGTGAAGTATTTATCCCTATACTTTAGAAATGTTTCCGAAAATGCCTTGAAATTATGATACAGTGTAAACTGGTTATACTGAACTAGGGTTATAATGAGCACTTGTTTATAATGTACTAAATTCAAAGTCTTTATGAATATTCTATATACATTTTGTGATTAGGCTCCATTTTAAGTGAGCTCATATATAAGAAAACTTCGGTTATCTAAATTTATAAGAAAACTTAACCAAAAATTACTTCGAATTGAATTCATGGATAAAGCATTTTAAAATGGCTACAAATAGCAAAATATAAATATAAAATTATTTGAAAACTGCAAATTACATGTAATTTCAAATAAATATCCTTATTTGAAGCCAATAAAACTCACAAATGTATATAAATAAGGAAAAATATTTAAATTACATCAGAATACTACAAAAATAGCTTTAAAGTAAAATCTCATTAAAAATACAGCATAAAACAAATTTCAACGATATCAATCAGTTCAGCGATACATGACAGAGGCGGTGATTTTAATCTCTTTATGTTTTGTCTTAACTTGTGTGAAGAAAACTGATTTACGAATAAACAAACTTTGTTACATTTTAATTAACGAACTGAAATAAAATTAAGGGTTTTTTACATTGAACTTCTCATACATCAAACAGGGGTCCAGCATAATATTTCAAGTTTGACGGAGATCTATTTATAAAATTTCAAAGTTTTTTCACATTAATTGAAACTTAGTATGAACTGTTTTGTATAAAATGAGCAACAGTACATTGAAATGTATATATATACAGTATCCACTCTGTATAAATAATTCTGTTTACAGTTAAATCTTGCTATACGACTAGACTCAAAATCAATAATTTACAGGTTACAATTATATCCTAACCTTTTACGTAATATGTAACTTCCCAATCACAATCTGCATTTCAAAAGGCTGATATTGCAGCATTTCTATGACAAACATTTATATTCATCATAGAAAAAATTTCTGAAAATTCTATACATAGCAGGATTAGAAATTTTAGCTCAGAATTTACTCGCCAAAAAATTCTTTTACTTATCAGTATCATATAAATAACATTGCATAACGTTTTCTATTTCTTATACATTGAAGAAATAAACCCATATGTAGATTTTTTTGCTATTCAGATGAAAACGTCTACTTCTCATTTGCAAATGAAAATTTTGTACCCTGTACATTGTGTAATCAAACTTCATTTGAAGCGAACTAATGTATAAGAAAACTTCACGATAAAATACTATGAACTAAATTCTTATATATCGCATTTTAAAATGTTTCCAAATAACAAAATATGAAAAAATTATTTAAAAATTGTGAGTTCAATGTAATTTTAAATAAACATCCATTTTTGGTGATGATAAAACTAATAGAAATGTATATAAATTAAGAAATTATTTAAATTAAAACAATATGCTATAGTAAAACTGTAAAGTAAAACTGTCACTAAAATTACAATATGTAAAAAATTTGTAATGGTATCAACCAGTTTGGAAAAAGCTCCTTCTTTAAAATAAAAAAAAACAAAGCATCCATGTCGAGAAAAGCAAAGAGACAGACATAAAAACCTTCTTGCCCTTGGTGTAATTGCTATATCTTTTTACCCTGAAAAATTTGATGTTTCTTGTTTCCGAAACCGGTTGATACTGATACTAATTGTTATATGCTGTAATTGTAAAAAAGCTTTCACGTTAAGGGTAAAAGCATATGTGATTTGTAGACTATCCGGCAAGTTATGCCTACAAGTTATGACCACATAATGAAGGTAACCGGGGAAAGTTTTTGGTCAATCTGGTTATAATCGTATTGTCACTGAAGTGACTTTTCAAACGGCAGTGGTTATAAACAAGATACCCAAAACTTGTGTTACCTTACCAGTAAAATAAACTATCCTTTTGCTGCCATGAAAAAGTTTGAATTGTGGTAACATTCAAATATAATTATACCAAATATATTATAATAAATTATATAAAAATTCAAATATATTATAATAATTATTCAAATTAATCAGATTTTACTGTATTAAAACATGAGCTTGACATCCAGGGGGAAGTCAGTAGAATGCAAATTTGTAAAACGAAAAGAAGAGTTTCATTTAACCAATATTATGAACTATTTATTACCAGTTATAAATCATCTTTGCGCAAGTACTGCTATAAACAAAATCAAATTTTTATGTTGTTTTATAATATTGTGTTTAGGCGAACAATCATTGTTCAAACTACTGAAGTACATGGTGTAAATAAATCAAGCTATTGCTACATCAATACCGTTGTACATCAATTAAAAGATAAAATATTGGGACAAATATCTGGTGTATATAACAGAAAACAAAGTACTTCAAAAATCACTTCACATTTGTTTATATATCTATTAAAGCATTTTAATGTATAACACTTACCAAACTTGACAGCAAAAAAAAAATTCATTTATTTTATGACATAAAAACCGAGCTGAAGGTATATACGCAACAATTTTACAAATTGTCTAGGGAGCAAAGTTGATCAACATCCAACAAAAATATTTAACATATGGTACAGTGGTGAATTCTAGTCTAGAAAGCAGGTCATTCAAAAGTGCATATTACATTCCAATCCCTGTGTTCCCAATTGCAGTATTGCACCACAATACTCAAAGGATATAATGACAATAATAGTAATGATAATAATGTTATTGCTATTGTGTTATATAATTTAACCTAGAGAAGGGTTTTTGTCGATACATTTGGTATAGTAGTGCCATACCAAATTCAACGACAGTATTCGCTACTGATAAGATAATGTCATTTATTGACTTATATAGATAAATAAAGTTATTTTTAAAACAATTGTAGTGTGTTGAAATTTGAAAGTGAATTTTGATCATTTATTTTTGATATTAGTTATTAATTTGTGAAGACACATTTCACTTTATTTCCTACTAGCCGCCTTTGGCGACCAGCCTGTTCGCTACCCTTGAAAATTCTGACCGTGGCAAACTCGTTGGCGCGACCTACCAGAAAGGTGTAAGGTAACTGCTTGGAAGGCCAGGAAGTGCCACACAATTTAGACCGGAACCCAATGGGGGAGGCATCCAAAGAGACCGTACCCTCCTTCCCCTACCACAAACCTCTCGGAAGGACTTGCAGTCCCACACGTTTAACGTGATCGTACTCCGCGTGAACACGGCTGCAGTTTTGGCAATGGCGGGAATCGAACCCGGGCCTACCGAGTGAAATTCCCGCGCGCTAACCACTGGGCTACCGTGCCATCCGCGACAATCTCCATAACTTTATTTTTATTCGGCAATTTTGGGAATCGAACCCGGGCCTACCAAGTGCAAATCCCGCGCACTAACCACTGGGGTACTTCACCCTCCGCTAGCCGCCTTTGGCGACCAGCCTGTTCGCAACCCTTGAAAATGCTGATCGTGGCAAATTCCAACTGTGGCAAACTCGTTGGCGTGACCTACCAGAAAGGTGTAAGGTAACTGGTTGGACGGCCAGGATGTGCCACCCAATTTAGACCGGAACCCAGTGGGGGAGGCATCCACAGGGAACGTACCCCCCTTCCCCTACCACCAACCTCTCGGAAAAACATACGGACCCATATGTTTAACGTGATCGTACTCCATGTCAGTGGCGGAAATCGAACCCGGGCCTACCGCGTGCAATTCCCGCGCGCTAACCACTGGGCTACTTCGCCCTCCGCGACAATCTCCATAACTTTCTTTTTATTCACCCAATTTAGACCGTACCCGCCTTCCCCTACCACCAACCTCTCGGCAGGACTCACGAACCCACATGTTTAACGTGATCGTACTCTGCGTGAACGTGGCGTAAGTTTTGGCAGTGGCGGGAATCGAACCCGGGCCTACTGAGTGCAATTCCCGCGCGCTAATCACTGGGCTGCCGCGCCCTCCGCGACAATCTCCATAACTTTCTACATATTCACCCAATTTAGACGGGAACCCAGTGGGGGAGGCATCCACAGGGGCCGTATCCTCCTTCCCCTACCACCAACCTCTCGGAAGGACTTACGGACCCACATATTTAACGTGATCGTATTCCACGTAAACACGGCGGCAGTTTTGGCAGTGGCGGGAATCGAACCCGGGCCTACCGCTAACTTCCCGCGCGCTAATTTGCAATTTAAAATGACCATATGCTTAATTCCATCATCCTCATTCCATTGTTTCATTGTTCCATCATTTAAAATATCCATAAAATTAAAATATCCATTTAAAATATCCAAAAGTTAAAATATACATTTAAAAAATCCAGATCGTCCCATCATATAAAATATAAATATAAATATAGAGCAAAGGAGCTCTATTCAGAACCGTGACGTCACCTCCACCTTGACGTCCCCACCCACCACCTTCACCGGAAGGACTTCCGGACCCACATGTTTATCGTGATCGTACTCCGCGTGAACACGGCGGCAGTTTTGGAAGTGGCGGGAATCGAACCCGGGCCTACCGAGTGCAATTCCTGAGAGCTAACCACTGGGCTGCCTCGCCCTCCGCAACTTTCTTTATATTCACCCAATTTAGACGGGAACCCTGTGAAGGGGGCATCCACAGGGACCGTACCCTCCTTCCCCTACCACCAACCTCTCGGAAGGACTTACGGGCCCACATGTTTAACGTGATCGTATTCCGCGTGAACACTTCGGCAGTTTTGGCAGTGGCGGGAATCGTACCCGGGCCTACCGCTAACTTCCCGCGCGCTAATTTACAATTTAAAATGACCATATGCTCTCTAAGCTCTTAATTCCATCATCCTCATTCCATTGTTCCATCATTTAAAATATCCATAAAATTTAAATATCCATCGTTCCATCATTTAAAATATCCATAAAATTAAAATATCCATCTTTCCATCATTTAAAATATCCATAAAATTAAAATATCCATTTAAAAAATCCATATCGTTCCATCATTTAAAATATAAATATAATAATTTCTACAGTGCATATGTTAAGCTCTTATTTCATTTAAAATCGGAAGCGCGGGAAACGGAAAGTAAAAACTAATTCGGTTTCTTATTGTCCCACCCATCGCTATGCATATACAGAACCGTGACGTCACCTCCACCTTGACGTCCCCACCCACCACCTTCCCCACTTCAGCGGGGGAGAAATTAAGCGGCACGCCGAGCGGAACGCCAAGAAATTGAAATTCGGAAACTTTTAAAATCCCGATCCTGTGGGCAATACGGAATATTTCCTGACCAGATTGGACTTGTAAGAATGCCAGATGTTTGACCTTTCTAAAAATGTAAATTATTAGTCGAAATTATGAGTACTTTTTACTATGCGAGAATTTAAAAACCAAAAATCGTTTTTTTGAGCCAAAAGTGAGTTTTGTTTTAAAATCTTTAAAAAATATTAGAAATCGAAATTCAGATTTGAAATTGATATATTTTTACTCCCAATTGTCTTCTCTTTCCGATGGTGTGAGTTGTTTTTTTCTACGACGTCTGGATCGTGGAGAAAAAAGGGCAAAAAGGGCAAAAAAAGGTCGAAATCGCATAAAACATTAAATAAATAAAAAAATAATTAAAATTTTAAAAATCGGTTTTCACGTGTCCCCTTCCCTCCCCCCCGGGTCTCCGATTGCCAAATTTCGTAGCTCTCCGACGCGCGGTCGCGAAACGTATAGTGTATAAGACAGACACACAGACACACACACACACACACACACACACAGACATTGCCTTTTATTATTTAAGATATAACATAGAAATTAAGTAAAGAATATGACTTTCCGCACAATCAATATATTTAAACTAGAACACAATATAAAATGCAAGGTAAATAAATATACGTATGTTTTTTTTCTTTTTTTTTTTGCTACATTTTATATTGCTATCCAGCTTATTATTAACATAGAAATTATCCTATCCTATTTTCAAAGATTTCTTTTACTAGTGTTGTCATTAGAATCATTTATAAAAAATTTAACATTTCGTGGAATAAGAGAGACTTTTGCAAGAACAATTTTAAATATGTTAAACTTTTAATATATAAAATATGTGTGATACAAAATGTCTTGCTCAAAAGAGAGAACTCAATAAAAGTTAATTCAGGAGAAATTATCACAGCATACAATGGCAAGATACTTTAGAATGCTATATTGAAATTTGAAAAAGGTCCTTTCTATAAGGTACCAACTAAACATAGAAGCAAGTCCATGGAAGCATTCCAATTCAGACAGGAAATATTAAAAAGAAACATCAGACATTTAATGGAAATGCAATTTTTATCTTTGGGAAATACAATAGGGATTACCATTCACACCATGCTGAATACATATACATTTAAATCTAATAACTAACTATTGATACATTCATTTATACCCATACATAAATTATGTTTGTTACAGACAATGCTTATTTTTCAGTTTGGCTTTGAAAATAAACAGTACAGCATGCATAACTTCAAGTAAATTGAAGTTTTGAAAATATAATTTCTGAGATTATATGCAAATAAATGTAAATATGTTATTCTAAACAAGAAAAAATTACGGACAACATATGAAATTTTTAAATCAGACCATATAGGACAATTTCTATAACTGGTTCAACAATAAAACAGTCTATCTGATATAATAAACAGATCGGCCGAAATATTGCAGTACAAGTTTAATTCTCTTTCAAGACTTGAAATTCTGTAATTTTAGCATAATTCAAAAGCGTACATTATGGTTTAAGAAGTTAAGAAACTTGTAGCATAATATAAACGAAATATATGCATTACATACCTGAGTAGTGTATTGCAAATACTCCCAAGTGCCTTTCAAACTTTCACTGACTTCCGATAAATAAGCGAAATCGGCTTTATTTTCCCCTATGTTGTAAAAACTTTCAAACACTCTTCTTTCAGAAAAGAAATATAAAATAATTCCATCTTAAATAAAATTTCATCTGGAAATATCGAACGATACAGAAATTGCCGCCATCTTGTTCGACTTTTAATCAACTGTTAAATATTTAAGTGGCCAAAATCGGCCACTTAAATTAACAGCACTTTAGTGAGCTCTTTAACGCCGCTAAAGTGTTGGTGGGACGCAAAACAGTGCTAATCAACCGTTAAACCGTTGCTATATTTTAACGGTTGTTGGTGGGATCGGCCAAGGCCACCTAGAATAAGAGGCCCGGACATTGCCAACTCAACCGCAGCAACGGAGGGAACGTATCTCCCTTGCGCGTAACACGTACGGGATCTGACACAGAGATGAATTTCTACAGTAATAAATAAGACTAATATGAAAAAATATATCTCTAAACTAACAAGTGAATTAGAATAAACTTCAAACTGTGATTCTAAAATAAAAAATGATCTACATTGAGAACAAATATTTTTTCACTCTCTTCTGTAAACATTTATGTTAAAGTTATATTAATATTTATATAATATTTAAAATATATCAAAAAGCAAAACTTATAAACCTTAGAAATTCAAATAGTATTTTATAACTATAAATTAGGAAAAAAAGTAATTACATATTATTCACTATAATGGGAGAAACTGTTGACACTTACCTATGACTTTAAAATACATATTTTATTAGCTAACATACATATATATATATATATATATATACATATATATATACATATATATATATACATATATATATATACATATATATATATATTATAATCGAAATCATACAAGTTGTATCAGTGATAAGGCAAAATATGTTTCTTGTAAAAAAAAATCCACCCTTTGTATTATTTCGTTCAATATTTTCCCACAAAACTTATAATAGAAATGAATATATTTGAACTTACGCTGATTATCTAATATAAAAGTTCAAAATCTTATTTACACTTTTGACATGCATTATTTCAACCCATCTAACAATTCAGTCAAATTCAATTAATATTATGTTATAACTAATAAACACAGCACAAAAGTAATTATTTTTAACAAAAGCCTGACAATTCAATAATAAATATAAGCATCAATATGAAAATTTAAGTGTGAATGCATTATGCAATGGTCACAGATACCCCCCCCCCTCCTTTATTTCTTAACAATTATACAAAAGCATATTGCGTATATTTAATTTGTAATACAGTTTCTATGTTCTATGATTTATCAAGGCTATTTCGATAATTCTATGATTTATTATGGCTATTTCGATAATTCTATAATTTAGCAAGGTTGCAATTTGATTCATTGATACTTTAGATTAACTTAAAATAACATATAATGGTGTAAGGAGTAATTTGTAACAGATTTTGTCTTTCTAGCGTCTAAAAAATGTACGATTCACGATCTCAACAAAAAAGGCAAATATTTACTTCACAAAAGTCTGTAATAAAATTATGCTTAAAATACAAGGTTCAGTGATGAATAACAAGTCATTCAGGCAATATTAAACATGAATTAAGAGTACTTTTCTCAAGATATAAGACTATTCGTACAGATATAGCAACATTCGGCGCTACACGTGCTATGTGTTACAAAAATGTTAAAATTGCATGCATAAAATAAGACAAAATAAAAAGTAACTCACCATTTATGAAGTCCTGTTTGCAGTAGACACTATAATCCAAGTGGGCACGTATTTAAATTATTTTTTTTTATTTAAAAGTATGAATTTTTGAAAGTCACTCCTGTAACTTCAATACACTTTTGTACACTCGCTGTGATTGCATATCCCTCCGCGGCTGACGTCACGTATCCCATGATTCCTAGATGTCCGAGCCTTGTTTTAGATAGCCTTGGATCGGCCCTAATATATTGTATTGATGAGTTTCATGTGACGTCACTTTCGCGATTCTACAGCATAGCTACCGTGGCTAGCAGGGATAGTGTGCCGACCGAGGCGAAAAACAGGTTCCCTAAAATCCGCCTACGCCAGATGACGTTGGTCTCGAATAAGCGGTCTAAAGCGGAGGAGTTAACATTGAAACTAATGGGAATTTAATTCAAACGAAATGATTGATATCTTTCGAAATAATTGAAGAATTTGTCTGAAATTGGGTGTAATTATTGCAAGTGGTATAAACAAAAAGTCATTTGATTTTCAGAGAGATTGACCTAGGGATATATCCATATTTTAAAAATTTTATATAGCTTTATCTGTGGTCGTTCAAACATGTGAGATCCAAAATAATCAAATTCATTCATCACAGTAACGTGAAATTCGGTATGACGTTTTCTCTTGTGGTACATTTCAAGTCTTTCGATTTTGAAGCTTTTCGGGCTAGCCCGTCCTGGACCCGCCATATGACTTTACGTCCTTTATAACTCGAGAACAGGTGTATCTAAAAATTCGAAGTTTAGCATATGCTTGTCATTTGCTGTATATTTTAACTCTTTGGCATAAAAATCTTATCGGGCTAGCCCGTCCTGAGCCCAACAAGAAGAATATATCATTTTTTGAGAATAATTCAAAATTCGGAGCATCTAGAATGTCTAAATTTAATATATCATTGTCTTATGTGGTATATTATATTTCATCGCATTTCGAACCTTATCGGGCTAGCCCGTCTTGGCCCGCCAATGAAATTTACTCGCTTTTCAAAAATATCTCGATCAAACGAAGTAGCTAAAGAATGTGAATTTTGTATATCATTTCCTTTTGGATGGATTTTAATTTAGATTTTGAACCCCATCGGGCTAGCCCGTCCTGAGCCCAACAAGAGGAATATATCGTTTTTTGAGAATAACTCGAAATTCGGAGCATCTAGAATGTCTAAATTTAATATATCATTGTCTTTTGTGGTATATCATATTTCATCGCATTTCGAACCTTATCGGGCTAGCCCGTCTTGGCCCGCCAAAGAAATTTACTCGCTTTTCAAGAATATCTCGATCAAACGAAGTAGCTGAAGAATGTGAATTTTGTATATCATTTTCTTTTGGATGGATTTTAATTTAGATTTTGAACCCCATCGGGCTAGCCCGTCCTGAGCCCAACAAGAAGAATATATCGTTTTTTGAGAATAACTCGAAATTCGGAGCATCTAGAATGTCTAAATTTAATATATCATTGTCTTTTGTGATATATCATATTTCATCGTATTTCGAACCTTATCGGGCTAGCCCGTCTTGGCCCGCCAAAGAAATTTACTCGCTTTTCAAGAATATCTCGATCAAACGAAGTAGCTGAAGAATGTGAATTTTGTATATCATTTTCTTTTGGATGGATTTTAATTTAGATTTTGAACCCCATCGGGCTAGCCCGTCCTGAGCCCAACAAGAAGAATATGTCGTTTTTTGAGAATAACTCAAAATTCGGAGCATCTGGAATGTCTAAATTTAATATATCATTGCCCTTTGTTGTATATTATATTTCATCGCATTTCGATCCTTATCGGGCTAGCCCGTCTTGGCCCGCCATAGAAATTTACTCGCTTTTCAGGAATAACTCGATCAAACGGAGTAGCTAATGAATGTGAATTTTGTATATCATTTCCTTTTGGATGGATTTTAATTTAGATTTTGAACCCCATCGGGCTAGCCCGTCCTGAGCTCAACATGAGGAATATATCGTTTTCTGAGAATAACTCAAAAATCGGAACATCTGGAATGTCTAAATTTAATATATCATTGCCCTTTGTGGTATATTATATTTCATCGCATTTCCAACCTTATCGGGCTAGCCCGTCTTGGCCCGCCACAGAAATTGACTCGCTTTTCAAGAATAACTCGATAACACGGAGTAGCTAAAAAATGTAAATTTAGTATATCATTCCCTTTTGGATGGATTTTAAGTTATAATATAGTATTCTCTTTTGGGATATATTTTAATTCTTTGGATTTTAAACTTTATTAGATTACCCCATCTTTGCCCAGCCTTAGGAATGCATTCGTTTTTGGAAAATAACTCGAAAATTGGAGAAAAATTATCATTTACCAAACAATTACATTAGTTCTCCTTAGGGATTATATTTGAGAAAGTATTTTGTACTGTTGTGTAAACCCACATTCGATCGTCGACCCCTCCCCTTATCCTAGATCTTCTTAAATAATGCGAAACCAGTCCACGGTGCACTCTAAAGATTCATAGTAATATAGTGATTCGTACTACATAGTATAATAGAAAGAAAAGTCTTGTGACGGGATTTTTGGATGCTGAAATTCGCAGATTATGAAATGTTAAGCGATTTCTTAGCCTATTCGTCGAAATGCAAAATAAAGTAATATGCTGGATGAATCGAATTAATACATTTTTCTAGGCAATTTTACACAGAAAAGGCCTTAATGGTATAGCTATAAAAACAGCCCTTTTTAATCCAAATATAGATTTTCAACGTCAGTTACAACAAACATCAAATGAGTGAAAGCATGCTGCTTACAGTTTCGAAAAATCTTTGTTTCTGAGCGGGTCCGTCCTGTCTAATCTTAGAACGAAAAAGAATATTGTACATGTGACGGTTCTTAGTAAAAACAAATTCGATCTCAGATGACCAATGTGCTAATGAGATACTTCCTATTGTATCTAGAGGCCACCCTGAAGGCAGTACAAAATGCCCTTCGATGGTGTTCTACCCATTTCCAGAACCCCCGCTGATTTGCGGATCTTTTGAGCATTGTTCGTGTAAGAGATGTGGCAACTTGCGGAAACGTATGTAAAGGAGACGCGCCTGTCTAAATAAAATAGCGGTCGATTACATGTCCACCATCAATCGAAATTCTTATCAGCGCTATCTTTCACCGTACAAAGAGACAGCACTTGTAGGCAGCCCCCACCTTGTTCTAATGTTCAAGCGGCAATGGTGTTTCATGTTCTTCTTCCAAATTCACAGGGCCACCCCCAGGCATTTTTCCTAGTAGCCGAACATATGAGATAAAATAAAATATTTGCCAGACATTCTCATACATTCTTTTTTAGGTTTACATGGTAATATGTATCAAAATTCAAAACAAAAGTTTGGTTTTAAAGCATTCGTTCAAGTTATTCATATAATGCTTTTAAAAATTATAGAAAAATTTCAATTTCAAGTAAACAAAATCAATACGCGCGGTCCAAATTTCTGCTAAAGAAATAAAATTATCTTCGTAAAAAGCAGAATACCACACAAAATACTAACATCGATCGGTTTCGAAGGCATAAAACCTTCTTCGTCAGATCACGCAGAACCGTTACCTTCACTCGTACTCCCAGTGCACCGACCCAACATCCGTGGACAAATTTCGCACTTCTTAGCTCATTTGCATATGGATGTAACTATGTATTTAGGACACAAGGGGGTCGACGAACGAATGGAGCTTATAGTACAAAATTCATTTTTTTTAAATATAGACAATTTTGAGAACTAATGTAATTGTTCAGCAAAAGAGGTTTTTTACCACACATCCTATCTCCCATGCCTACGCCACTAATTATAATTATATATACGCCGAAAATATTAAATTCTACCCGAAATGGAATTAATATACTAAATTTCGATTTTCTATCTGTTCCAGTATTCGGGTTATTCTAAAAAATGAGTCTATTCCTATAGCAGGCACAGCACGAGCTAGCTGAATGAAGTTCAAATTCGAAAAAATGAAATATATCACAAAAGACAATAGCATGCTAAACTTGGAATTTTTAGCTACTCCGGTTCTCGAGTTATTCATCAAACACGATCGCATTCCTAAGACGGACTCAAGACGATGAAGTTCAAATTATAAATTATGATAAACCCCAAAAGAAATTGATATACTAAATTTAGATTTTTTAGCTGCTCCAATTTACGAGTTATTCTCGAAAAATGAGTACATTACCACTATGTCGGGCACAAGACGGGCGAGTCTGATAAGGTTCAAAATCCAAAGAAATAAAATATACTCTAAAAAACAATGATATACTAAATTTAGATATTCTAGCTGCTACAGTTCTGGAGTTATTCTTAAAAAACGAGTACATTCTTTTTGTTGGGACCGGGACGGGCTAGCCCGATCAGGTTTTAAATCCAATGAGCTTAGGCATACCGCAAATGATAACGACATTCTGAACTTGAAACTTTTTGATACTCCGGTTCTAGAGTTATTCCACTAAAAAAGTGAATTTCTAAGTCGGGCCCAAAACGGGTTGGCCCGATACGGTTCAAAAACAAAGGAATTAAAATATTCCCCAAAAGATAAGGATGTACTAAATTTATATTTTCTAGTTTCCCCGATTTTCCAGGTATTCTAAAAAACGGGTCCATTCCTATGTCAGGCCCAGGACTGACTACCCCGATAAAGTTCAAATCCGAAGAAACTTAAATATACCCCAAAAGCCAACGACATGTTAAATTTGGAATTTTTAGCTACTTCGGTTCTCGTCTTACTTTTCAAAAACGAATGCTTTCTTCAGCGGATCCAAGACGGGCTAGCCCGACGAGCTTCAAAATCTAAATTAAAATCCATCCAAACGGAAATGATATACTGAATTTATATTTTTCAGCTACTCCGATTGATCGATTTATTTTTTAAAAGCGAGAAAATTTCTATGGCAGGCCCAAGATGGGCTAACCCGATACGGTTCGAAATGCGGTGAAATGTAATATACCCCAAAGGACAATGACATATTAAATTTATACATTCTAGATGCTCCGAATTTTTAGTTATTCTCAAAAAACGATATATTCCTTTTGTTGAACTCAGGACGGGCTAGCCCGATAAAATTTTTATCCAAAGAGTTAAAATATACAGCAAATGGCAAGAATATTCTAAACTTCGAATTTTTAGATACACCTGTTCTCGAGTTATACCGCAAAAACGGGTGAGTTTCTAAGGCGGGCCTAAGACGGGTTAACCCGGTACGGTTGAAAATTGAAAGAATTAAAATACACCCCAAAAGGAAACGATATATTAAACTTAGATTTCCACCGTTCTCTGATTTTCGAGATATTCTCTAAAACCAGGTAATGTTCTATGGCGGGCCCAGGACGGGCTAGCCTGATATGCTTCAAAATCGAAAGAACTGAAATGTACCACAAGAGGAAACGTCATAACGAATTTCACGTTACTATGATAAATGAACCTGATTATTTTGGTCCTCAAATGTTTGAACGAACACCAGATCAAGTTAAATAAAATTTTAAAAATAAGAATATATCCCTAGCTCAATCTCTTTGGAAATCAAATGACTTTTTGTGTATACCACTTACAATAATCACACCCAATTTCACACAAATTCTTCAGTTATTTCGAAAGATATCAGTCATTTCATTTGCAATAAATTCCCATTTGTTTCAATGTTAACTCCTCCGCTTTTGACCGCTTATTCGAGACCAACGCCGTCTGGCGGAGGCGGCTTTTCAGGAACATCTCCCAGCATTGGGAGGTATAGGCGGTCGGCACACTATTAGTTCTAGACACTGTAGCATAGCATCCATGATGTTATCACCACCACCACCACCAATAATTTGTCGATAGCAGGGCGCCTGGAGCAGAGCTCCGTATCCCTAGTCAGGTAACATATATGTGGGTCACAGTCTTCCACTGAACCTAGTCCTTCAATAGGGGCCAATAATGATGAAGAAACAAGTTAGTAGTAAACAAAGAATGCTGTAAACAGTGATCTTATGTGATCTTAGTGTTTGAAGATAAGGAGGGTGGGGAAACAGGCGAATACCCCCTACTGGGATGCAGAGGAGATTCAGTCAAGAATCAGCATGGGACGTCTAAATCGGGATTTAGGATAGCTCTGGGTCTTTTTGGAAATTCACGGAAGTCGTAGTCGGTCATATTATAGATCAGTTCGCTGGGGATCCTAGCAAGTTTATCATAGAAATTGTTAGAGAGTTTTCGCATCTCTTGCTTAATAGTTTTAATTTTAAAATCGCGATGTATTACAAAGTTTTTCAAGTATCTTGGGGCTTTTCTGATAGAACGTAGGATTTTGTTCTGAATGATTTGGACTTTTTTTATATTAGATTTCGCAGCGTAGCCCCAAATTGGGGAGACATAGAGAATGATGGGGCGGATAACTGATTTGTAAAGTAGGATTTTGTTTTCAATGCTGACATCATTCGAGCACAGGAGGGAGCTCAGTTTTGCTTTTACAAAGTTCATTTTATCTTTGAGTTTTGCAATGTGGGGTTTCCATGTTAGTCTGCTGTCAAGAGTGACACCGAGATATTTACATGTCCTCTCAAAGCAAACTGGTTGATTGTTAATTATGATTGGTTGGGGCGGAAAACGTTGATGTGAGAAAAAAACAGTTTGACATGTATTAGGGTTTATTTTGATGCGGTATTTCTCTAACCAGGGTTCGAGAGTGTCCATGTGATGTTGTAAGTATCGGTGTAAGTAGTTGGTGTTGTGGTGTGTGGCAAGAATGGCAGTGTCGTCCGCATACAAACAAAGTATAGTGTTGTTGGTTCTAGGGATGTCGTTTATGTAAATGTTAAAAAGAATGGGACCAAGTTTACTGCCCTGAGGTACTCCAGACAAGATATGTTTGGTGTGTGAGTGTGTCTGGTTCAGACGGACATGAAAGGTTCTATCGCTGAGGTAGGAGTATAATGATGTTATCAATATGCCACCGGCGTAACTGTGTGAGTCCGCCATTGCTTGCAGAGAAAACTCCCTATGGGAGTTAACATGGGGAGAAATTTTAGAAGTTTATGACCCCTTTTTATGTATATTTAACGGAAATTCTTTGAATGTATGATTGAGAATGAATCAAACTATTAATTACACCATAAAAATATACTGTTAATACTATTTTTAGCTTAAAAACAGGAATGACAGGATGGTACAGGAATGCCAATTATTGTAACCTTTTACAGCAACCTCCCTCATTATATCGCAAAAAAAAACTGAGTTTTTATTCTATTGGCGGACACTGGCGACTGTCGGTAGTGTTATGGAACAGTTTAGGAAGCAAATTTTTTTGTTTTATGAAGTAAAAAAGAATTTTTTTAAGAATCTTATAATTTGCTAATTTAATATTCAATCTTTACGATAAAATGAGTTCATGTAGAGGTGCATACTCTATGAGTTCTAATTTAAAAGTTGTTGAGGTGATGCTTGACATTAGCGTTTTTTTTTAATATTGAGGACTGTTATGTTTGACTTAAATGAGGTAAGTGTATTTACTTTAATTGCATTTTTAAATTTTAGAAGTAAACTACATTCGTCACAAGCTAGTTGACGCTTTCATAATTGGTAGATGATTTTAAAATTTTAGTTTATTTTGAAAGTGTTTGCTAGCAAGATGATGATAGGTATTATTACTTTAATCTGTTATAAATGCATTTAGTATTTTTGTACAGAATTAAGCATCAATAGTTATATAAAGGGTAACTAACTATATATATATTATACATTGTTTAAATACATAGTATATTGTAAAAGTGTATTGTGATGTGTATTGATGAGTTAAATATTGTGATTATGTAGAAAATTCTAATTCAAGTTTTTGGAAGATTTGTATGGTTTGAGACTTGAACATGAATCATACATTTTTGAGGTGATAGGGGGGGGGGGAGGGAGGATATTAATTTGTTACTTGAAATTTATATGTGATATTTTGACAAAACAAAAATTTAGGCTAAAAATTTTATTAATGTAATTTAGGAGTCATTTTGGTGTATTATATTGTGCAATAGAACTGAAATGAATGCTTTATAAAATAAAGAAAATTCATAAGCTCCGTACTTCTTTTTAATTGTAAAACAATCAGGATTTTCAATAATGTTAAATAAAAAATCATTTAGTTTGCAAGAAAATGAATGGCACATATTTAAGAATACGGATGTGAGTGGTTCTCATAAATATTACTTGGTTATAAATTTATCACAAATTAAATAAAATAAAAGAAGTATTGTTAAAATAAGTCAGCCATGCAAATATATTATGATAAGTTTATTGATATCATTCTTGTAGATTAAGCACATTTTATTTGCAAAAAACCCCACTAGATTTGTATTTCAATGATTCCAACTAACTCGCCTAAATTCACTTGATATTTGTTAAGCACCAGTTCTTAAACATGGGTATAACTAAGAAAAAAATTTGAGCTAAGATATGATATAGCAAAGTAATTTTCCCCACTAAACGGAAGCTAAAAATTTGAGTTAAGTGATATTAATAAATACTAATAAATGCCCTAATAAAAAGTTATTTTAAACTCTTAAAAATTAAACAAAACATTTTAAAATTTAAATTAGTTAAAATTAAAAAGCAAATATGGTGATTGATTTCAAAATTTCTATGGGATATGATCTCCGTGCTTATTCGGAAGGCTAGTGATTTTGACTGAGACCTTTTTAACAAATAACCATTTATGAACCATAAAAATAGATGCTGTGTACAAACCTTTTATTCCATGCATATTGATTACAAGCATAAGCAAAAGAATAAATAAACACCTTTTCAAACATATAATTGTTAGCAGGTAGAGCTAGTTAAGTAGGTAAATATTCTTTGATGCAGTGCTACAATATATTTAACTCAGTTGTAATGTTATTTTGGTGATTGGATTGTAAATCAGCTTATATTTTTTCCTTCATTTTAAGTCTTT
Organism: Amaurobius ferox; assembly: GCA_951213105.1. Lineage (NCBI taxonomy): Eukaryota > Metazoa > Arthropoda > Arachnida > Araneae > Amaurobiidae > Amaurobius > Amaurobius ferox. The sequence goes on from OX578155.1 coordinate 39,635,479, forward strand.
TAACTGGAAAATGAGTTTGTGGCAGATCAATAAAAGTTTCATAGCAGTAGATGGAAGAGCAAAATTCCACTTTACGTAACTAGTAAATAACAAATTGAAATAGTAATATTTAATAGTATACATTGTTCTATAGTTCAGTAGTGATATGTAATCCATTTGCTCTATTTACGTCTTTGAATAAATTGTGTGATTAGTTGTAATTAGGGCAGTTTTATAAAAAAAATTTATACAATAATTTTCACTTTTTTTAAAGATCATGATTTTAAATCAGAGTTTTACCCATATAAGTCAAATGCAGAATGCACAATTTATCTAACCCTTTAACGATTTTGAATGATACTTATGTAAATAATAAGCGCAGTATTAATTTTTTTTGTACCATACACAAAATCTAAAAAAACTCATATTTTTCAAGGTATGGGATTTTACAACAAATGTAAAATGCAAGAAACATTTATTAAAATGTTCGCAATTTTAATTATTGCACTAAAAAAATTTATAATTTGAAGTTGGAATTTAGTTTAACTTTTTACGGAATATGTATGAATTCTTGGAACTTTTAACGAATGTTCTTCTAACTTTGTTCTGTATTCTTCACGAATTCCTGCCCTAGTTACAATATATAACACAGTAAACATGTAAATTATTTCTATTGTTGTCTTTAAAACCTTGAACATTGTGGTTCAATTGACAATGTGTGTGGGGGGGGGGGGAGGGGGTAAGATGCATTTCCACATGGCCTGCTTTTTAGACCAGGATTCACCACTGACTCTGTGCTGAAATTTTGTAAACCTCTTCTATTGTGACTAACTATTGGATCAATCAACTCTCTTCAATATTCAAGAAAATTGAGCTCAAGCTGCAACAGTAAAGTTCAACTCAGAGAATTCACTTATAGGGGTGTCAAAGTCCCAACGCAGATACTTGCATTCTGTTACAAATTTATTAGCACTTTTCAACACAGAATAGCAAAAAAATTGCTGTGTGCTGCAATTTTAAAAACTTCTGTGATGACAGTCAGTCCTACCATGCAGCAGCCAAGTTTATACTCACATACACATTATAATACATATAAAAATCAGAGAGTCAATTTTATATACTATATATTTCTTGAGAAAGTACGTGGAGTGTGTGGCATCATTCAGCTTTCTCTCCATGATGTTTATGTCCACTTATTTATTATTTATAAAAATTTTACAACCTGAGTGACCTTTCTCAACCAGCTATCTAAACAGGTACCTTGCAACACTTTCGGGCAGCTTGAACGGTCTAAATAGGAACATATAATATATAGCAATATGAGAGTTGTGTTAATTTTTATATGAATCATGATATTAATTTTTATATGAATATATTCAGATGTGTTATGACCTAAGAGATCTTGCTAATCTGATTGCAACTTTGAGATGTAAATTTTACTAAAAATGAACAAACATGTTTTTAAATAGATAGTTTTTAATTTTGTTTTATTTTACTGTTTTTAGAAATGGATACACGTGTAAAGATTGATAAGTTGATCAGTAAATTTGGGAATCAGTAAATTTTACTAATTTAGAATAAGCATGTTAAATTACTACGGTATATCCATATGCTCAATTTTTTGTGTAAATTGAAGCTGCGGCAAAATTTGTCTTATAGAAGTAGTTAAGTAATGACTACATTTAAAAAGTAGTTTGTAGTCACTACTTTTTTAAAAAGTAGCTGTAGTTAATTACATTTGTCATAAGGTAGTTGTAGTTAATTACATTTGTCATAGAGTAGTTGTAGTCGTAGCTCACTACAGAAAAAAAGCAGTTTTTCCATCCATTGTGTGTAAGTATGTATGCATGCATGCATGCATACATACATACATACATAATGTTCAAGTATGTATACATGCATGCATGTATACATACAAACATACATATGTATATATACATACAAGCACGTGTGCATACTTAAAATTTGAATAAATTAAATGTGTTAGTGAAGAAACATGAAATAGAAAAAAATGCTACCAACATAAAAAATAATACAGGATATAAAATGAATTGTATATGATATTGAATTATGCCTCATAAGCAAACAGCACCATAGGGTTGGGCCTGCTGTTATTAAAGTTTATCAACAATGAATTGTCATTAAACACACTCTATTAATGTCGAAATAATCATTTACACCATATATCTAAATTATAGAAAAAAATTGTTAAAACTTTATAGGAGTTATTGTTGAACAAAGAATGTATACAGACAGACAACAGCAAATCATGTCCAACTCAAAGGTAAGGAACATAGTTATTTCTCTCTCTTACTTCATCAGCACAGGAATATTATTATTAATATAATTGTTACAATCCAATGTTTTTATTGAAACAATGGCATGGCAAACTAAATTTATATGTACACAGATGCCATTCATATAATCATCATCATATTTGTATCTACTTGATTTGGAGATACAAATATGTAGATACAAACATTTGTCATAAGGTAGCATAATAATAAAAAGCATGCAAATTGCTTCCATTTTTCCTAACGCCCCAATTTCAGCCAGAATACCCCAACCATAGATGTTAGTTATATCAATAAGTAGTGACATGCTGTTTTCCTAGAAACAATGCCCTGCTAATAAAATGTAACATACAGATTTATTTTGGATCTAATATAACAGTGTTTCCCAAACTTTTGACACATGTGTACCCCTTCTATAATTTTCGTAACGTTGAGTACCCCTCGTCGAAAAATGGATGCATTCTAATAACAATCAAAATGTATTTTTTTTTCTTTTTTTGTGACATACACAAAATAATAAGAAAAGAGAAATAAAATTATTCATAATAAAATATAAATAAAAGTTATATTATAAATAACGTTTATTTGGATCAATCAGAAGGAAATCAATCAAAAATTGTTTGTGCTGAGATAACAGATCGTCATAATTTGGTTCCCTGGTTGTTAATTTTAATCTGAGATGTGGTTCCACGTCCAATAGTCTGTCTGTTCCTTTTTTTCGACTTAATGTCTACAAATGCTGAAAAAGCAACTTCACATAAATATGAAGTTGGAAAAGGCAAGATGTATTTTAGAACTTTTTCTGTTAAAACCGGATACACAAGTTGCATTTGTAACCAGAATGATGTTAAAGTACTCCTCTTATGTATATTTTTCAAGAATCCGCCTGAAGCCAATTCCAACAATTGCTCTTCTTCCGCATGTGACGAATCTTCTGGCATGGATGTTGTGTTAATGTTAAACGGATATCTTATCCTTTCAATATTTTTGGTTAAATCAGAGAAATCGTTTTTCAAGCCCACTTGCAAAATCTCCAAATGCTGTGTTATGCATTTCAGAGTATCAGCATCAATTGTAGTAGTCGAACTTGTCACAAACTCAGGAAGAGAGGGAAACGAATCTACTTCTCCATTACCAACTCTCTTTTGCCATCACTTTAGTATTGCGATGGCAGCGTTCACTTTATCTTGAACGTGAAACAATGAAATTTCTTTGCCTTGTAACGATAAGTTGAGACAATTTAAAACGGAGAATATATCTGCTAAGTATGCTAGTTTATAAAACCATTTCCAGTCATGTAAACAATTTCTCAACTCAAATCTATCATTAAGAAAATATTGAAGTTCATGTCTAAGTTCAAACAATCGATTTAGAATTTTTCCTCGAGATAGCCAACGAACATCGGCGTGATAAAGAAGCTGGGTATGACTACTTCCCATTTCTTCGCATATTTGCGAAAAAGTCGTGCATTCAAAGGACGGTTTTTAATGTAGTTAACGATTTTCACGCTTTCATCCAGAACTTTCTGTAGATCAGCGGGCAGCCAAAGCCTCTCTGTGTATGCAACAATGTGTGGATATGACATTTGGGGCAACATTTTGAATTCTTGCAACGAGTCCTTTATTAATTCCGACCATACTTTTTGCTCCATCTGTGCTTATTCCAACACATCTATTCTAATCAATTTTGTTCTCTTGCATAAATTTTTTCATAACATTAAAGATATCTTCTCCTGTTGTGTGACCTCATAAAGGCTGGCAAAATAAAAAGTCGTCATGAATGTCTTGATTTTTTTCGTATCTAACAAACGCCATAAGATTTGCAAAATTCGCAATATCAGTGGACTCATCGACTTGCTATGCATAGTAACGACTTTGAGAAATATCAGATAATAACATCTGTTTCACATTATTAGACATATCAATGATTCGTCGATGAAATGTATTATTTGAGAGAGAAACGCGGTCAAAAGTTTGTTTCGCTCTATCTTCTATCAGTACTTCTGCCATTATCTTGGCTGCAGGTTTGATTAAAATTTCGCCAATGGTTTCCGCTGCACTACATTTCGCAATTAAAAGCGACACGCGATAAAGTTTCTAGGGTTTTTTGATTGTCACCTCCTGTCAAACCCCGCATTACTTTTCGAGACTGATTTAAATCCTTAAATTTATTTTCAAAAAAATCTATGGGTTTATCTTTGTACTGATTACGGTTTGTCTCAAAATGGCGCTTTAATTTGGATGGTTCCATGCTTTCGTTTGTTAGATTTTCAAAACAAATGACGCAAAATGGAATAGGCTCATTTTCATCTCCAGTCCATAGGAATCCAAATTTAAGATATTCTTTGTCGTACTTGCGAGTTTTCCTTGCTTTTTTCTTAACCCTTTCGCGACGGCAGCATTCCGGAGCTGTCACGGCCCAAAAGACTGAGCGCTTCGCTTTCGAACTGGTCCCAAAGGACGGCACATTTTTTGCGCTAAGCCTAACTCTTGAAAAAAATTCCCTAAAAATCACCTATTCAACACAGAAATCTACTTTTTTCAGGAATAAAAGAAATATTTATTTTCTATTTGATTTATATTTTTCATACAAATCTGAATACAAAATACTCGTTAGTTGCTCCCATTCTTTTATTCGAAATAAACGAATAATTTCACTGCCTCTAAAACCCAATCAAAAAAAAAATACTCTCATATATTCCTATGATTCACCAACGAAATCATAAAGCTGAAATAAAAATAAAAACCGAAACTCGATTATGAAATTGTTGATGCTACGAGAATTGCTCTGTCTGTTTATGTTACAAAATGATGTTTACCGCTCCAAATGGAGAAATAATTCATTCGATCCTTTTCTGCCAAGGTCATGCCTCTGCAAAATACATTGAAGTTAGTTCCATGGACAAGTAACGCCATCTAGTAGACAAATTAAAACGTTCCACGAGGTGGCACGTATGAGTGCCATTTTCCGCTTACGGTAAAGTTTCCTCCGTCACGAGTGCGTGCAGTTCGTCCTTGAATGCAAGTTCGCACCTGGCACGTGGGCGTGCCGATCGTCGCGAAAGGGTTAAAGTTACAAGCCACCACTACTTCTTTTAAGCCTTCCATATCCAGAAAAATTCCAGTAATTTAGATAATGACTTATTCAGTACTTCATTTTTTGTCTGCGGTTTGGCAGAGTGTTCTGTAAATATTTTTACTTTCTTTACTTCCATCTCTTAACTTTTGGGGCTCTTGCATGTCGTTTAATTTATTTATTACCTTATTGGGTCTCACTTATTCTTGTTCAGACTTGACTCATCTTATTGACATATTTCTGTTGTGTTTTAGCACATGCCAATCTTGTGTGTTACTTCTCATTTCAGGTTGGCTGAACTGTTCTATATTCTGCTTTCTGATTGGCTCTCTGAGGTGAACTTTTAATCCAGATCTTGCCTATATAAACCCACTGTTTCTCCTATTTGTGCCCATTTTGTCTTTGGGTTTTCTCGGTTCTTTTGCACTGTTGAAGAGAATTCAGTGTTTTCTAAAAACAGCTGTTTTTCGTATTATTATCTCATTTGTGCTTAACTGTGCTGCTATGTTTCTTATCAATACAGGGTGTTTAAAAAAAGATTGCACGAAAACATCTTTCTCCCAATTTAAGAATGGCTCTAACTAGGGTAGACTATCATATATAAATTTTGATCATGCGACAATTTTAGCAAAAACTTACAAAATATAACTTTTTATATGCTCCCCCCCCCCCTAGACAAAATGTTCAATGATAAAATATTTCCCATAGTCTGATTACTCAAACAAAAAAAAAAGTTCCATTGTCATGCAATCAAAATTACCCGAGATGTCATTAATTGATGTTTACGATGAATAATAGTGGTACTGTTCAAAACTTTGCTAAAGATAGGTACATGTTTTTTAATGGAAATGTAACTAGAAAAATTAAATTTTTGCATGACCCCAGAAATCTATATTCTTATTCTGTCCATAAAAAAAACAGTTCATAACTTTGACAATTTTTACTGGTTAATTTTGAATATTAGAAAATTATTTCCCTCTCCCAAAAGATCATTATACAAATGAGGGAGCAGTTTGCTAACTGGAATATGTAGAAGACACGTACAATTTTTACTAAAACATGTAAGGTGACCAAAACTGTTATAGTCCAAAAGTCTATCTTATTAGACGCATTTCTTAAATTGACACCATGAGTCTGCACATAATCTCTCAAGAGATATTTAGTAGTGCAATCTCTTTTAAACATTCAGCGTAATTGAAACAAAAACTTGATAATCTAACATTCAAGAGTTCAACATGGTTAGTAATCAAAGTTTTTATACTTCAAGAAGTCTTCTAAACCAGTCATTCTTAAACTGGAAGTAGTGAAAACTTTTTGGGGAATTGCAGAAAATTTGAATAAATATATATTTTGCTAGTTGCTACTTAAATTACAAGAAAGTGTGCATCGGGCCATTTTATATTATAAAAGATGTATTACTAAAAAAAATATGATAGTAACCAATGAGTGTTTAATTTAAATTAATATTATATTTGTTAGTATTGTCATGCACTGTTATCAAATTTATTACTAATGTTACATTTGTTATTCTGTTTTTCAGAAAATGAAGACCTTTTTTTGTTATCAGTTACAGCCACCCAGTGCTGTGGGACCTCTGTAATTTATAAGTATGAAAGGCGGTCACGAGGCCAAAAAGTTTAAGAACCACCAGGTCCTGATCAAGCCAAAGTGGGGGTCAGGGCTCGGTTTTAATTTGGGGCTCCCATACACATACCAAACATATGCATACAGTTACAGTTCAGTTACAGCCACCCAGTGCAATGGGACCTCTGTAATTTATAAATACGAAAGGGGTCAAAGTCAAAAAGTTTAAGAACCACCAGGACCTGATCAAGGCAAAATGGGGCTCAGGGCCTGGTTATAATTTGGGGCTCCCATATACATACCAAACATATGCAAAACACAAACACATAACAAATTTACAGGGGTTTGGGATCATAACTCTTAAGGCCCTTTTATACATGTAGAAAACTTCCAAACTTTTTACTTCAAAGTAATATATTAAGACTTGGATGTAAAGGATGTATAATATTTAAAACAAATAACATATTTTATAATTTAAAATGAAAACTAATATTACCAGTTTGAAATTAATTAAAAAATTAATTTTACTTAAGCTTTTAATTGCATACAAAATTTAGGAGCCCCTTAAAATTTGGGGCCCAGGGCCATGATCCTGGAGGCCCGTGTGTTAATCAGGCCCTGAGAACAACCGTTCTACTCATTAATAACAAATACAAAATGTAACTTTACACAATTATAAACAACCAAATTGCAATGCATATTACTGCAGAGCTAAAACAGTGGAAGGTCAACTATCATTTTGGAAAAGATTGGTTTCTTTTCTTCAATGTAAAAAAGCTATAAGCTAAGCCAAATGAGATGTGCTAAATTACAGTAATAGTGATACCACCTAGGGCAACAAAAAATAAGTAAAACATACAAATAAAAGCAAAAAACGTTTATTAAGTACCCCTATTTATTATTTGTATGAAACTTAAATGTATGAAAATTATGCTGAAGCTCAGTTATTGGAATTTAATTTAATTTGAGTTATTACCAAAAATAAATAAATAAATAAATAAATAAATAAATTCCTATAACAATAATATCTTAACATTTTCGGAGGCATCCTGGTAGGAAAACATACTTTTAAATAATAAAATCAAAGTAAATTCCAACCTGTATGAGTTCTAACATGTTTCTGTAAGTCTCCTGATGTCTTAAAAGCCTTGTGACAGTTATCATCTGGACACTTATATGGAGTTTCCCCAGTATGTACTCGCGTATGACTCTTCAAACCATACCCTGTAGCAAAAGCTTTCCCACATCCAGTCATTAAGCATTTAAAAGGTCTATCTCCAGTGTGCGATCGTTCATGAACCTGGAATAACAATATGCCAAACATTAGTTAATAAATAACAAACTAAGACTACAAGTAAGGCAATATTTTTAGTTAAATCAGAGAAATAGTTTTTCAAGCCCACTTGCAAACTCTCCAAATGCTGTGATATGCATTTCAGAGTATCAGCATCAATTTTAGTAGTCGAACTTGTTATAAATTCATGAAGAGAGGGAAACGAATCTACTTCTTCATTACCAACTCTCTTTTGCCATCACTTTAGTATTGCGATGGCAGCGTTCACTTTATCTTGAACGTGAAACAATGAAATTTTTTTACCTTGTAACGATAAGTTGAAGCAATTTAAAACAGAGAATATATCTGCTAAGTATGCTAGTTTACAAAGCCATTTCCAGTCATGTAAAGAATTTTTCAACTCAAATCTATCATTAAGAAAACATTGAAGTTCATGTCTAAGTTCAAACAATCGATTTAGAATTTTTCCTCGAGATAGCCAACGAACATCGGTAAAGAAGCTGGGTATGACTACTTCCCATTTCTTCGCATATTTGCGAAAAAGTCGTGCATTCAAAGGACGGATTTTAATGTAGTTAACGATTTTCACGCTTTCATCTAGAACTTTCTATAGATCAGCGGGCATCTTACGTGTTGCCAAAGCCTCTCTGTGTATGCAACAATGTGTGGATATGACATTTGGGGCAACATTTTGAATTCTTGCAACGAGTCCTTTATTAATTCCGACCATACTTTTTACTCCATCTGTGCTTATTCCAACACATCTATTCCAATCAATTTTGTTCTCTTGCACAAATTTTTTCATAACATTAAAGATATCTTCTCCTGTTGTGTGACCTAATAAAGGCTGGCAAAATAAAAAGTCGTCATGAATGTTTTGATTTTTTTCGTGTCTAACAAACGCCATAAGATTTGCAAAATTCGCAATATCAGTGGACTCATCGACTTGCTATGCATAGTAACGACTTTGAGAAATATCAGATAATAACATCTGTTTCACATTATTAGACATATCAATGATTCGTCGATGAAATGTATTATTTGAAAGAGAAACGCGGTCAAAAGTTTGTTTCGCTCTATCTCCTATTAGTACTTCTGCCATTATCTTGGCTGCAGGGTTGATTAAAATTTCGCCAATGGTTTCCGCTGCACTACATTTCGCAATTAAAAGCGACACGCGATAAAGTTTCTAGCGTTTTTTGATTGTCACCTCCTGTCAAACCCCGCATTACTTTTCGAGACTGATTTAAATCCTTAAATTTATTTTCAAAAAAATCTATGGGTTTATCTTTGTACTGCTTATGGTTTGTCTCAAAATGGCTCTTTAATTTGGATGGTTCCATGCTTTCGTTTGTTAGATTTTCAAAACAAATGACGCAAAATGGAAGAGGCTCATTTTCATCTCCAGTCCATAGGAATCCAAATTTAAGATATTCTTTGTCGTACTTGCGAGTTTTCCTTGCTTTTTTCTTAACAGGTTCTTTCAGAATTGAAGTTGATTCGTCGTTAATTGCATTATTTCCTGTTAGTTGATTGCTACTATAATCATTACTTTCTTTCGGTGTAGTAGTTCCAGATTTCAACCAGCGATCCATAATCTATGTTAGGGATAAAAATTATATTTTATAAGAATAATCAAAATTAGTGGGACTTACTAAAGCACATAACAAACATTTCCTTTAAAAAAAATGACACATAAGCTAAAATTACACAGGCGCCTGGAGAAGCCACTAACTATTAACGAGGAAAGTTGCTTCTGCAACGAAGTGTGGTATATTTCCGCCATGTCACACGGGACCATCTCACGCCTCACAAGACTGTCTTGATTTGACTCATGAGAACGTAGAAATAGGCGCAGCTAAGCACGGTGTGTGTGCAGTGCATATCCCCACCAAACTCCGGTGCAACGCGTACCCCCACCAAACTCTTCCCGTACCCCTGGGGTTACGCGTACCCACTTTGAGAAACACTGTAATATAACAATGAAAATGAGTAATTAAAAATGAACTATAATAATATTTCAAGATTTCATACAGAAATTAGTTAAAATTGGATTAAAAAAATCTGATGTGGGCAACACATGACTCTCCTTATATAACGCATTGAATTTACTACTTTTACAGTTTAAAAAAATGTTATTCTTATAGTAGATACTTATATTCTTTCCAAGATATTGAATTTTCTTCAATCAGTGGCCATTTTCATTGATTTAGCGTCATTTTTATCCATTTGGCGAGATTTTTGTTAATTTGGCAACAATTAAAAATGTCGCCAAGTTGGCGACATTCCACCAAATTCGTCGCCAAAATCTAGCCAAGCGTTATGGAAGGAGAAATAAGTTATTCTTACAGCAGATAAATGACTATTGGCGTTCAAATACGAAAGTATTACTCAAGGTATCTTTTTTCATGAATGGAACGAGCTAGATCCACAAGAATGATGTCACCCAATTTATTGCATGGTATTACATATGAAAAGTGACCATGTTTCTCAATAGGAAATATTTTAATTTTTATTTTATATAACTTTTTGATAATTTTTTTGAAAAATGTGCAATATCTCGAGAACGGTTCATGTTAGCGTTCTAAAATTTATGTCAATCGTTTTCTAATGAAACATTACATAGGAAATGTCTATTTGCGTAACTTTATTAGCGGTTTTGATTTTTTGACGATTTTTTCAAAATTTCATTCGAAAATTTAGGGGGGGTTCTTTACATTCAATTGCGTATAAAAACAATAGACTTCCAGTGTTTATGGATTGTGAGTTTTGTACCAAATTTCATTCGAATCGGTCCATTGGATCGTCAGTTATCGTCTCCACAGACTCACTGACATACACACACACACACACACAGATATCACTTCAAAAATGTTTGATTCGTGATCAGGGATGCTTGAAACGTGCTCTCCCGTCGAAAACTCGAATTCGAATTTTCGACCCCGTCACAATACTTTCCTTATACATTATGTATATAAGGAAAGTAAAAATGTGGAAATGTTTTAACTTTGAGATGTTTTGTAAAATTTTGCTTTTTACAAGTGTGGGAGTATCACTTTTAAGCTAAACCGTTTGGTTCTTTTTTTAATAATAAATGCATTATCTATTATTAAAAATTTTTGTTTATTTTTATTAATATTTAAGATAAACTTGTAGGATGCCATGAAAAAAAATCTGATGTGGGTAACACATGACTTTCCTTATATAATGTAATGAACTTACTACTTTTACAGTAAAAGAATAGGTTTTTCTTATAGTAGATACTAATATTCTTTCCATTATATTGAATTTTCGATAATTAGTCATCATTTTCATTGATTTAGCGTCATTTTTATCCATTTGGCGAGATTTTCGTTAATTTGGCAACATTTCAAAAAGTCGCTAAGTTGGCGACATTCCGCCAAATTCGTCGCCAAAAACTCGCCAAGCGTTATGCACTAAGAAATAAGTTATTCTTACAGCAGATAAATGACTATTGGCGTTCAAATACAAAAGTATTACTCAAAGAATCTTTTTTCATGAATGGAACGAGCTAGATCCACGAGAATGATGTCACCCAACTTATCGCATCGTATTACATATGAAAAGTGAACAGGTTTCTCAATAGGAAATATTTGTTTTTTATTTTATATGACTTTTTGATATTTTTTTTTAAAAATGTACAATATCTCGAGAACGGTTCATGTTAGCGTTCTAAAATTTATGTCAATCGTTTTCTAATGAAAAATTACCCAAGAAATGTCTATTTCCGTAACTTTATTAGTGGTTTTGATCTTTTGACGATTTTTTCAACATTTCAGTCAAAAATTTAGGGGATTCTGATCATTCGATTGCGCATAAAAACAATAAGCTTCCAGTGGTTATGGAATGTGATTTTTGTACCAAATTTGGTTCGAATCGGTCCATTCGTTCGTCAGTTATCGTCTCCACAGACTCACTGACACACACACACACACGCACACACACATACTTTCACACACGCACACACACATACTTTCACACACAGACAGACATCACCTCAAAAATATTTGATTTGTGATCAGGGATGCTTGAAACGAGTTCTCCCGTCGAAAACTCGAATTCGAATTTTCGACCCCGTCACAATACTTTCCTTGTACATTATGTATATAAGGAAAGTAAAAATAGGTTTTTCTTATAGTAGATACTAATATCATTTACAAGATATTGAATTTTCGACAATTAGTCGTCATTTTCATTGATTTAGCGTCATTTTTATCCATTTGGCGAGATTTTCGTTAATTTGGCAACATTTAAAAAAGTCGCCAAGTTGGCGAAATTCCGCCAAATTCGTCGCCAAAATCTCGCCAAGCGTTATGCACTAAGAAATAAGTTATTCTTACAGCAGATAAATGACTATTGGCGTTCAAATACAAAAGTATTAGTCAAAGTATATTTTTTCATGAATGGAACGGGCTAGATCCACGAGAATGATATCACTCAATTTATCGCATGGTATTACATATGAAAAGTGAACATGTTCCTCAATAGGAAATATTTTTTATTTTATATGACTTTTTGATAATTTTTTTGAAAAATGTACAATATCTCGAGAACGGTTCATGTTAGCGTTCTAAAATTTATGTCAATTGTTTTCTAATGAAAAATTACATAAGAAATGTCTATTTGCGTAACTTTATTAGTGGTTTTGATTTTTTACGATTTTTTCAAAATTTCATCCGAAAATTTAGAGGAGTTCTGAATATTCGATTGGGTATAAAAACAATAGGCTTCCAGTGTTTACGGATTGTGATTTTTGTACCAAATTTGGCTCGAATCGGACCATTCGTTCGTCAGTTATCGTCTCCACAGGCTCACTCACACACACACACACACACACACATATACTTTCACACACACACACACAGACATCACTTCAAAAATGTTTGATTCGTGATCAGGGATGCTTAAAACGTACTCTCCCGTCGAAAACTCGAATTCGAATTTTCGACCCCGTCACAATACTTTCCTTATACATTATGTATATAAGGAAAGTAAAAATTATGAAATATGTAATATGGACGCATGTATGTTCATCCACTGCATAATGCATACCTTAAGTATATACTTAGTTTATAAAAACTACTTTCATTAAATTGCATGTAATGTAGTGAAGGGATATTTTAACCATACTGCAAAGAAAGAAATTCTTCTGGTGGAAGAGTTTCAATTTGAAGTATTACTATATTCACATTATAGGGCGCGATAGTCTATTGGTTAGCGCATGAGAATTGCACTCGGTAGGAAAGGGTTCGATTCTCTCTGCTGCCAAAACTGCCGTCGTGTTCACGCGGAGAACGATCGCGTTAAACATGTGGATCCATAAGTCCTTCCGAGAGGTTGGTGATAGGAGAGGGAGGGTACGGTCCCTGTGGGTGCCTCCCCCACTGGGTTCCGGTGTAAATTGGGTGGCTCTTCCTGGCCATCCAAACAGCTACCTTACACCTTTCTGGTAGGTTGGACTATCTGGGTCAACAATAACTATATTTACATTAGGCTACGGGAACCACAAAAACTTTGCACGCAATGAAGACCATCTGAGGACAGAGTTTTTAACTGTTAATTGTAAATAATTTTTTTTAATGTTCCTCTTATGTTTTAAGTTGTAGACATGTATGATTTTTCTATACACGAAATCAGTAGAGCAGGGGCCCATACAGTGGCAGATTTTGGCCTCTTGTTTGGGGGGGGGGGGGGGCGATCTGTAGATCGAAATGTTCTCGGACGTTCGTTCACTTAGGATTTTCTTAACGGCTTCCTATATACGGATATTTGACATTTGAAATAACTAGAACAAATTCGGAAGTTTATAGTAAGTTCTTTGCAGCTTATAAAATACGGCCTATCATTTTTTTAAGACCAAAGCTAAACAATGAAGATTGGAAGAAAAAAAATTACGTGACTATATAAGGAAACAAACTTATTGTTGAAGTCGAAACAGGAAACTACATTATATTAAGTATGCACAAGTAAGAGATTTCCATGTGAGAAGATTAATGCTGATTATTAACTAAATAAACACGCATTTATATTCTATTCATTAAATATGGTTATCATACAATACAATACAAATAAATTTTATTTTTCTTAGATTGCGGTAGAAAAGGAGGATGAACATGGGTAAATACAGTTAATATAGGTATTAATAAGCACTGAACATTGATTTACATTTTCCCAATTTTTTACATTTTTAGCTGCACAGAAATCAATAAATTTTTACGCGAAAAACATCACATATAAACATCACGCAAAAACATTACGCAAAAACATCAAAAGAAAAGACCAATGGTTTGATCGAGTTTACTACCCCTGACAAAAATTATGGAATCACTTCCATGTTATTTCAATGGGACACGAAGTTCAATGCTCTACAACTTTTGATGCACGGATACCCTAAAAAACCCTTTTTGAGCGAAATTGAAGAACTTAACAAAGTAAAAAATGTTTGAAAAATTTTGCACTTTTCATTATTTAATAATTCACAACCAAAAAATGGGAAAAGAGCTGTAGGCTGAAAGAAAAAACTCGTAAAAACTAATTTAGAATAATAAATTTAATCATATAAACATGAGGAGCTATATCTTAATGATTTTCCATGATCAAATTTATTATTCCAAATTAGTTTTTACGAGTTTTTTCTTTCAACCTCTAGCTTTTTTCCCATTTTTTGATCGTGAATTATTAAATAATGAAAAGTGCAAAATTTTTCAAATATTTTTGTTTTGTTAAGCGTTTAAAGTTCTTCAATTTCGCTGGAAAAGGGATTTTCAGGGTATCCGTGCATCAAAAGTTGTAGGGTATTGAACTTCGTATCCCATTGAAATAACATGGAGGTGATTCCATAATTTTTGCCAGGGGTGGTACCTATAACACTATTCAAATGTAATTGCCAATTCATCTTATTGTCGATCATTATCCCTAGCCTTACGGAGTCCATCGCAAAAACCCTGGAGCCGTTAACCTCCCAGGATGGATCATCATTATAATATCAACTCAAGTCTTCTTGCTTTTTCTTTAGCAAATCGATCTAAAATTGTTACTGGTGAAATTGCTATATCATAATGCACATGTAACAAAGCCAATCCCACTAGCCGATCTTCTCTAATTGTGTTTCGAAGCCATGTCTTCAATCGTTTTAGTGCTGAGAAGCTACACTCGGCGGTTGCTACAGTAATTGGTAATGTTACAAGAACTTTCAGTAACACGTAGATCACATGGTACACTGCAGGATCACAGTTCTGTAGTGCTTCAAAAGCAGACTTGGGTACTTTGCCGGTATCGGTATTTTCTCGCATCCATTTGGTTCTCCAGTTAATCACCTCAACTTGAAGTGTACTGTTCATTTCTTCCACTCCCAGTTTGGCTATTCTGTGATACTTCTTGCTTAGCTCTGTCCAAGATGTGAGGAGTGACTCTTGGTCCGTGTTGATTTTCGCTAAAAGAGTCGATGGTACTAAATCTTGTAAATATAAGACATCCAGATTTTCCTGTGCGAATCGGTCTTTTAAGTCTTCTAGGACGGAGTTTAACAAAGGCAAGTAAACATTTATTCTGTAATAATCTTCAAGAGTTATGGCAGGAGCATTTGATCTATGAACTTGACGTCCAGCAGTACGTAGTATTTTTATTTCAATTCCAAGATCATTACACATTCCCTCAACCTCTCTGCATATATTCCCGAAATCGGATTCCACATTTTTCTTAAATTCACTTATTATCGCAATTGCATCAGAGACAGCATCTCGAGCTTTCTTGAGGTCCAAACATTCGGCTTGTAAAAACTGACTTAAAACATATGTTGCGTTTAAGATTTTTGAGAGACTATGTAGTGCAAAAATAAATTCTGAATTGCATAATGAATAAATTAGAGTTTTTCCTTTGGGTGCTGAATTCGTGTCGTGCCAAGTTGATATCTCCTCTAACGCATCCACGATCTTAATGAGATCTGCTTTGAATTTCATAACGCCATCGTGTCTTTCGACCCATCGAGTTTCGCAAAGTCCAGATAGTTGTCCCCCAATATGTTTTTTCAAGACGCTATTTCTTTTCGCTGAACCCGTGAAAAAACTCACAACTTGTTTGATGATACCAACAGAATTACGCACGCTTGAAACGGAAGAAGATTTGGATAGAGTCAAATTCAGTTGGTGGCTGAAACATGGACAGTGGATTGCATTTACAGCAATTTTTTGAACTTCCTTTACAGCACCGCAACAATTAGATGTCATTACACTACACGTGTCTGTACCAATACCAACCATTCTGGAAGAATCCAGTCCCAAATTCGCAACTATCTTAACAACTTCTTGACCAATTGCAACTCCAGTCGCTTTTAATTCAGCCGAAGTTGACATAGAAGTGGCTTCTTTGGGACTGCTACTCTTTGATTTTGCTAAAGCAGCAAACATATCTAGAAAAGTCAAGAAATCTTCACGAACTTCCATTCTTCCAGCTTCGCCAGTCACGTATCTTAGTACAAATGTCACTTGAGAAATATGCGAAACATCTGTTGTTTCATCAAACACTATGCTATAGACACCTGTTTCACGAACCTGTGCAACGATATGAGACTGAATTTCCATGGCAAAACACTGAATTATGTCATTTTGAATGGTTTTGCTTATAAACTGAGTTTTAGAAGACTCGAAATGTTTACGAAGAACTTCGTCTCCAGCGGACATTCTGAACCGCAACAAAGCACGAAAATTTCCTTCATTTGCCGTTGACGCCAATGAAAGTCCAATGTTACCATCATCTCGGTGACCACGCAAAGCTAGGTTTTGCCTGCCACACAGCTGAACCGTTTCAATAATTGATAGGATAATTTTTCGATTCTGATCGATTAATTCTTGGCGATAAGTACATACTTGATTGGCAACATCTAGAGAAGGATTTTCGTATGTTTTAATAAAGTTTGAGGCTGCCTCTAATGCTTGCTTATGATAGTGGTTGTTGTTATGAATAACAAGGTCCCCCTGAATACCGGTGAGTTTTGCAAATGCTATTAATGGTTTCATTACCAACTTAGAGAGAATCACAGTTTTTTGGTAACCTCCAATTAGCCCAGGAACAAACAGAGGACAGACCTTGCAAAAATAACCTTTCTCAGTATCAGAAAACACCAACCAGTCGTAGAGTTCAAGATATTTTCTGCTGGCATATCGCTTTTCAACTTTGCTTTTTTTGTTGTGTGTTGAAAACGGAAATTTATACGTAGCCGGTGGAATCCAATGATTTTTTAGGATTTGATATTTTGCAAAATCGTTCAAAGGAAATCCAGTACTTACTTCACTATTCGACTTTAGTAACATACCTATGTCTACACTTCGACAGCGTAAAGCTGGTGAATCTTGACTTCTCGAAGTTAAGTAGGACGTCGCTGTGGAATTTTCATGCTCTGTGTCATAAGAGATAGATTCTAAAATATCAACTTTTGTTTCTGAAGCAAACGGTGCAACTGTAGTTATACCTGTGTGAGTAAGATATCATAATATCAATTTGAGCACTGAATAATCTGTCAAATTTTAATAAAATATCTTATATATTTGTCTTCTTTCAAAAGAAATATATATATAAGATAGGATTAATTATTTTGCCCACCCCCACCCATATCTCCGTCTATGCTCCGTCGAAACTCCGACTGTTATTGTTTTACCCAAAACGCTAGTTAAATTTTAAATTTTAGAACGTCACCAAATGGCGCTTAATCGCCAATTATCGTTATTTTTATGAATTTTTCACGGCCTTTCTAAAACGATTGGGCAGCTAATTTTTTTATTGTTATTTATTATTAGATGAGTATAATCATCCGTATTTTTTTCAAAAAAATTGAACATTGCAGAGTCGAGTACTTTCCTTTAAGATATTTCTAAAATAATCAAAACCTTACATTACCTGAGTTTTGAACGTTCGCCGTTCCTGCAATGACATTCATCGCGGGAGAATCACTTGGATTTCCGGAAGTGTAAGGAGTTTCAGAAATTTGCGTCCTTGAATATTTGGCAAACATGTCTTTGATTGAAGCGGTCTGTTTACGCTTCTTCGAGGTTTTTTCATCTCTCCCAAACGCGAAAGGTCAGAGTGTATACCGATTCAACAATTTCAGAAGTAATCTCTCATGCCACACGCCAAACGTCGCTTTATCGCCAGTTCTGGTTTATTCTCGCTACAAGTGCAATTGGAGGGGAAAGACGAATTGTTTAATAAAGAATATTGTTCATAATTTGATTGCATATCAGATTGCGTATGAGAAACTTATCAAAATATACAGTAGTATTTCAAAAACTGGTTTGATTATTTATAAATCAAATAACAATCCGACTAATGCGGTTTTCAAGTAATACTATTAAAATACATGTATTTAAAAATTTTGTGTACTGCATACGGATTGTTTGAAATTAGTTAAAGAAATGTTCGACACACATGCATATAATTTATTATTTGAATGAAACGATTCTAATTTCGTAGAAAATATATGTGTAGAATCCGTATAATATTCAATTCTTATATAGTACAATAATCCGTAACGAAATTTGAAGATTATTTGAAAGGAGGAAATAATAAAATATTTGTCATTTTAAAATGCAAAATTTGTAACATTTTAAGGAAATTTGCTTGACATTTTTCAGTTTGTGGGAGCAATGTTGCTTTTTCGACACACGTAGGATAATGCAGCGTTTTTCAAGATGTGTTTGTTCTGCGGAACCCTTGGGGTTCTACGACGTGATAGTTTCAAGTAAATTTTCTTAAAAAATTAAAAACGGGTAAAGTTTTAATGCTTTTATACTTTTAAATTATTTTAATTTTGAATATTTTATTATTAAATTGAAGAATTTTAAATGCTATTGGAAAATAAATAAAAATATTTCCTAATTTAAATATGGTAAACAAATATCAAAATTAATTGCACTTTGCATTTAAAAATTCCCTGGCCAATTACATTTCCAAAAACTTACGTACGTGTAATCGTTCATTCAAATTAGTAATATATTTTACAATTATTTTTACGTCTAAGTTTGGCAAAATTGAAATTTTTAATACAAAAAATATGAAAAAGCCTTTATGCAATAGAAAGTGATGTGTACACTTCAATTTCGAAATAACTGCTAAGTATTTCTATACTTTTAGCACACTTATTTCATGCAGTCATATGAATTATTGGACAAACTAGAAGTTACATATTCAGACCAGGAAATCCTTAGTGAACCCTACCAATCCCTCCAGAATTCAATATTTAATCTATATCAGTCTTCATCTAAGCTGTACCTAAAGCAAAGTCTGATAAACAGATGTTGAAATGAAAATATAAATTTTTGAATAGGAAGTGACATCTCTCTCCCGAACAAGAAGTGGAAATCCTTCATGAACCCTACCTCCTCCGTAATTTTATGCTGCATCCATATTAGCCACTATATCTTTTTAAACATCTAAATCCTACGAAATAGATGTTAAAAAAAAATTCGTTAAAAACAATGGCAAATTGTAAAATTTTCCCACCAAAATCTGCATTTCAAAATTATTTAGAGTAAAATTATATTATTATTTTTTGTACACACATGAGATAAATTGTCTGTGACTTACAGCTTTAAGTGGGTTGCCAACAATATACATTTACACTCAGTTTTATCCGTCACAAAAATGGATCTAATATAACAATTATAGATCTGAAGGACTAAATAAACTTTAATTGTTGTATACCGATTTAAAGGTATATTTATGCCGTAGAATGTAAAATCTCACTAATTTGATATTTATGGATTTTTTTTTTGTGAAATATATATATATATATATATATATATATATATATATATATATATATATATATATATATATTATATATATATATATATATATATTATATATATATATATTTATATATATATGTATATATATATGTATATATATATATATATATATATATATATATATATATTATATAGATATATTTATATATATATATATATATATTATATAGATATATTTATATATATATATATATATATATATATATATATATATATATATATATATATTATATAGATATATTTATATATATATATATATATATATATATATATATATATATTATATAGATATATTTATATATATATATATATATATATATATATTTATATATATATATATATATATACATATATATATATATTATATATATATATTTATATATATATATATATATATTATATATATATATTTATATATATATATATATATATATATATATATATCAAGTTAGGAAGTCTTCATAATTGCAAACTATAAATTGTTATTTTTTCCTTGAAGGAGATAGATGCAAGTTCCAAATAAAGGTTTAAACTAAGTTAGTTTTATTTAGCATTTTGCTAAAAGAAATCTCATTTTGCTAATATATGTTCTAACATTAAGCAACAGGTTTCCGGTTTTCCCTAGTTGTAATTTTGTACCAAATTTCGTTCGAATCGCTTCATTCGTTCGTGAGATATCATCTCCACAGATTTACTGACACACTCACGCCCTCACACTCAACTACTCGCACACACATCAAACACATACATGCATGAAGTAAACTTTCGAGGTTCTTCTTTAGTGCGCCATTTCTTTTTAGAACACTAACCTCCCAACTTCCATTGCATTATATTTGAATAGAACACTCGACAAAAAGCCAACTGTAATTAAACATCCGCATTTAACACAAACCACATTTATTTAGACGAAAGCACATAACATAACAACACTTAAACAGTTAATTCACTGGTTAACTCTTTAAAATGTTCACGACGCAGGATGCGCCTTGCTTTCCGCCTTCACAACTATCTCTATCTTCTCGCTCTTCTCGGCTCTCGCTCTGTTGCTCTGGCAACCCTTAAAATGCTTGCCGGCAGAGTCTTCATCGCTGATTTGGCGATGTGGAAAAAAAATAACTTGTTGGAGTCTTACTACTCCCCCCTTAAAAGAAAAGCACATTCGTCTCTTTAAAGACAATGTTGTTGAAAATAGAGTTCTATGGGCATATACACATTGAAAATACAGTCCTAACAACTTAAAAAGCGCATACTGATACATTAAATTTTACATCTGTTTAACAACACCATTTTACATCTGATTTAACAACACAATATTACAGTATATTTCAAAACAGCTAATATTTTCAAGAAAAAAAATCTAATAGTTTAACAATAATATTTCCTACCGTGTTACAATAAGAAATGTTATAACTTAAACAATAGTCACATATATATATCAAAACACAATACAGTAAAACATTATAAATTCTTTTCTTGGTTAGATCAGTTAAAGGTATCACTACTGAAGCGAAATTTGGGATATAATCTCGGTAATAGTTAGCTAGTCCTAAAATACCCCTTAATTCCCTCTTATCAATAGGCCGTGCTAATTTTTTCATCGTTTCAACCTTATCTGGGTCAGGAGAATGTCGTCCCGATCCTATAATATGGCCCAAAAATTTCACTTCATTTTTTCCGAAATCACATTTGTTTAGATTTACAGTTAGTCCAACATCACGCAATGTTTTGAATACAGCATTTATGTGGGACAAATGATCGAGCCACGTTTTTGAAAATATAGCAACATCATCAATGTAAGACCGACAATACTCCTGGTGAGATGCCAACACGTGGTCCATTGATTTCTGAAATGTGCTTCCTGCATTCTTCAGACCGAAAGGTAACACTCTCCACTGAAAATGTCCGGCATGGGTCACAAATGCTGTGTAGGGTTTGTCATCCTCTTTCATAGGGATTTGCCAGTACCCCTTGGTCATATCTAGAACTGTGATATATTGAGAGTCTCCTATGAGCATTTTGAGTTCATCAGCAACTTTCATTGGATAAGCATTGGGCACTGTAAAACTGTTCAGCAATCTAAAATCGACGCAAAGTCTGACGCTACCATCCTTTTTTGCTACACATACAAGGGGATGCGCCCAATCGCTGTCGCTTGGTTCAATCAATTTTAGATTTAGTAATTCTTGTATTTGACGATCCACTTCTTTCTGCAATGACATAGGAATACGATATGGATGTAACTTTTTAGGGCTACACTCTGAGGTAACCTTGATGGAATGCCCTTCCACCTTCGCCCGTCCAGGGATAGTGCTAAAAACGTCATGATAATTGCATAGTAAGAAACTTAGTTGTAGGCGTTGTTCTGTTTCCAAGGTCGCTGTTTTCCCCTCAATATACTTTCTTACTTCCTTTCGCGTAATGTTAACTCGGTTTGTAGGCACACAATGCAGTTCTCCAAATTCTTTGTCTTCGTCGAAAATAAGTCCGATTTGTTCGATACGATTGATGTAGGGTCTCAATTTGTTTACATGTAATTCTCTTCGAGTTCCGTCATCGTATTCGACAACAGCCGAATTTGGCCTTGTAAGCTGAATAACCGTCACTGGACCCATCCAAGTGTTTTGTAACTTATGGTTGGATGAGGGCAATAAAATTAAAACCTTATCCCCGATCTTAAAATGTTTTTCTTTTGATCTCAAATTGTATCTAGAAGCGTAATTTCCCTGAGTTACTTCGGATTTCTCAGTTGCGATCTCATGTCCTTTTTTCAATTTCTCTATTAGATCATGTAGATATTCCTCCACATTTCGGGATGCCCTGGTGGGAATTTTCCTTTCTCCTATCCATACATCTTTTAGTAGAGCAAGTGGTCCTGGGGGTAGACGTCCATATACTAGCTGAAACGGTGATACACCTGTTGTACTATGGGGAACTTCTCTATATGCAAACAGAAGGTAGGGAAGGTGTATATCCCAATTCCGCCCATATTCCTGAATATTTTTGTTCATCATATTTTTCAAATTTCTATTCCATCTCTCCACAGCACCCATGCTTTCGGGATGTCCATGTGTAGAAAATCTGGGAGATATCCCTAATATACCTAAAAATGCTTCAGTTAATTTTGCTGTAAAATTTGTTCCTTGATCAGTGCAGATCAATTTTGGAAACCCGGTCTGAGTAAAAATTTTCATCAATGCATTGCATGTTGTTTTTGCACCGATTTCTTTAACCGGAATGGCTTCAGCCCATCTTGTACACAGATCTATCGCACATATAATATACTTATGTCCTCGCCCAGAAGGAGGTTCTAACGGGCCAATGCAATCTAAACTCCAAACTTCGAAAGGCGTTTCTGATCTCGCTATCGGTTGTATGGGAATTCTGTCCCTGTATGTAACAACTCGTCTCATCTGACAAATCTTGCAGCTTTCACAAAATTTGGCCACATCTTGTTTTAGGGTAGGCCAAAAGAATGAAAATTTAATTCTCTGTCTAGTCTTTTGTTCTCCCAAATGGCCAGCTAATGGAATCTCGTGAGCCATTCTAAGAACATCTTGGCGTTTGCAGATCGGCAAAACTACTTGTTTGACTGTCTCACCCGTAATCCATTCAGAATGGACCAAGACTTCGTCAATTATCTCGTATGCATTTTGTCCCTTTCTTGCATAGTCCCAGACTTTTCTCAACGTCTCATCTTCATGTTGCAATTGAATAAACGAGCTCTTTACTTCGTTATCCTTACTCGACTTCTGCTCTTGTTTCCCATCACTCTCGACCTGAGTAGCATTCACAGTACCATGGTCACTGCACGTATTTTCTTCTTGACCATTTTCATTCATTACTTCCTGGTCAGACCCTACTTTCTCCTCCTTTTCGCAAAGATAGGTAGCATTATCGATCATGATATTCTGATCCAATTCATGCAAATGTATATTCTCCCGCAACGACTCATAAGCTGTAGAGCACACTAACATATCACTTGTTAGTTTTTTAGAAACTGCACATATTATGGGGACTATTCCATGTAATTTGTCATCAATTTTCATCGAAATCATCTTCAAAGGAGCGATCTCACTTTCTCCAAAAGCTGAGACAATTTTGATTCTGCCCTCTCCTTCACTATGAACGTCCATTACTAAATCTTCACGTATCACTGAGATTTGTGCCCCCGAATCTACTATGCCTACAAGTGAAGTTTCTCCACATTTTATATGTATGGTATGGAGGGTATCCACATTATTCTTGGTATTATCCTGCACTGACACCGGTACGGTAATTCGTGCTGTCAGAACTTGAGAGTTATTTTCATCCTTAGACTGTATAGTTCGAACATGATTGCTTTGAGCATTAGTGTTGGGTGATTTTCTCTGATTATTCCTTAACGTACAAAATTTTCCAATATGACCCTCAGCTCCACATGAAAAACAAATAGGTTTATAGTTGATTTTAGAAGTGTCATTTCTCCAATTGTAACCTGGTTGGCTCTTGTAACTTTGATGTCCCCTTCCTGGAACATTTCCATTTTTCCAAATTTTTTCGCCAACCCCTCTGATGTTTGGTGGTGCTCCAAATTTTTCCTTTTCCCCAAATTCGCTTTGGTGATATTCAACCTTCTCTTTCCGGACTATACCTTTTGATTTCGTATAGTTTACACGTATACTTTCATATTCATCTAACTTGTCTGCCAACATATTGGGTGCTACAATTTTTAACCATTCATCTAAGAAATGTTCTCGTACCTCCCCAGGTACCCTTTTCTTTAGTTGATCAGTAATCATCAATTTCTTTAGGCTATCAAAATTTCTAATTTCGAGACCATCAATCCACTCTTCAAAGTACTTGGTTAATTCAAATACGAAATCACGCCACGATTTCTCGGAAACTTTCTGTAGCTGCACGAACTTTTTTCGGAAACTTTCTGGATTCATCTTGAATCTCTTTAATAGAATACCCTTAACGTATTCATAATCTTCAAACTTTTCCTCTGACTCCCGTGTGATGAGTTGTATGATCTCAGAAGGCAAAAGTGGCAACAGACTTGACACCCAATCCGTCATGTCTACGTGGGCTCTTTTAGCTTGTCTCTCAAAAAGTGTGAGATATAACATAATGTCATCATTCTTCAAGTCAAATTTTGGCATCAATTTTATCAATTCGAAACTGCTTTTTGATCTTTCACTACTCCCTAAATTTAAGGACGTAGAATCTTGAGTAACACCCCTTTCGATTCTGAGTTTTTCTAACTTAAATTCTATTTGATCTTTTCTTTCTTTTTCCTCCTTTTCTATTTGATCTTTTCTTTCTTTTTCCTCCTTTTCTATTTGATCTTTTCTTTCTTTTTCCTCCTTTTCTATTTGATCTTTTCTTTCTTTAATAATAGTAAACAGGAGTTCTTTCGTAAATTCTTCGTCGTAGTCTTCACTTCCAAGAATTTCTCTACGCAAATCCAAAATTTTAAATTCAGGTTTAGTAATTATCCCCAATTCTTCCGCCAAAACCATCAAATCCTCTTTTCTACCCTTCGCAAGAAATGCCATACCTGATCACGAGGGAAGTTAACTGATTTATCTCTAAATTGTTTAAATTTACTAAAAGAAACAGTATTACCAGAAAACTACTTTATCATGAACACTGGCGTATTCAATTATCAAATAACAATATTAACAGAAAGCAACTTTATCATGAACACTGGCGTATTCAATTATCAAATAACAGTATTAACAGAAGACCACTTTATCATGAACACTGGCGTATTCAATAGCACTGACGTACTAATTTTCTGTAACAAATGCACTCAAAATTGACATATCATATCCACTCGTACTATAATGCTGGTGCATTAATTAATTGATACCGGACGTATCTTAATCGTACAATAGAAATGAAAATTGTAATCATCATATGTCATGTTAATATAACAACGTAATTTTTCAAAAATCAATATCGTATCCACTCGTATTATAATGCTGGTGCATTAATTACTTGATACCGGACGTATCTTCATCTATTCACCAGAAACATACAAATTGTTTTTCATTCCAGGAACGATTATTACTTCCGTAATAAACTAATCCTACAGACTACGCCAGTAAACTTTCGAGGTTCTTCTTTAGTGCGCCATTTCTTTTTAGAACACTAACCTCGCAACTTCCATTGCATTATATTTGAATAGAACACTCGACAAAAAGCCAACTGTAATTAAACATCCGCATTTAACACAAACCACATTTATTTAGACGAAAGCACATAACATAACAACACTTAAACATTTAATTCACTGGTTAACTCTTTAAAATGTTCACGACGCAGGATGCGCCTTGCTTTCCGCCTTCACAACTATCTCTATCTTCTCGGCTCTCGCTCTGTTGCTCTGGCAACCCTTAAAATGCTTGCCGGCAGAGTCTTCATCGCTGATTTGGCGATGTGGAAAAAAAATAACTTGTTGGAGTCTTACTCATGACTTTAAAAACGTCTGATTCGTGGTCAAGGTTGCTTGAAACATGCTCTCTCGACAAAAACCGGAATTCAAATTTTCACCTATATATATATGACAGTAAAAATCAATCCATTGCCTTAGAGCAGTGTTCTTCGACCTGTGTTCCGCGGAACCCTAGGGTTCTACTCAAACGCTTTAGGGGTTCCGGGAGTCGATACTACAATTCGAATGTTCGACATATGTATGTATAATACAAATACTTTATACGGAATATTTATCTTCTTGTTTGAATTAATGCAAATTTATATCTTATATAAAGTTTTTATAACAAAGGCAGGGGCGCACCTTGTTTATAACATGTAATACGTAATATGACACATCCCCCTAAAATCAAATCTGGGTGTGCTACTGAACGAAGGGTTCCATAAAAAAAATATCTCAAGAAAGGGTTCCGCGGGATGACAAAGGTTGAAGAACACTGCCTTAGAGCTATAACTTTAACAAATTATTGAGTTATGACTTGAACGTAAATGCGAGTAAATGCGGCTGCACAGAAGAGGAGAAATATCACGTGTCTCGCTCCGAAATAACCTTGAGAAGGAAAGTTTCTGCGCGCGTCACGTGATACATTTGGCGATCGCTTCGAAAGCCAGCCAATATCCGGGTGTGTTGTGAGCGGAGGGGGTTGGCTTCGTATACACTCTGGCCTTTCGCCTCCCAAACATTGCAAATCAGTTTTAAAGCACCTCACAAAATCACAATATAACACACTATTCTTTGTTATAAAGATATCAGAGGAGCAGCAAGGTTTTGGAACGATTAATGCTTATACGACGCTACCGACTATGTACCACGTGTGCAGTAGCCAACAACCAGAGGCTCTTATTGGCTATTGTTCACGTGGTACACAGTCGGTAGTCTTGTATAGTACGACTCCAGCGAGAAGGCATTTGGGTCACGTGATTTTGGACGAGTCCATTAGTTAAATTCAATGACAGGTAGAAACGTCTTAAGAAAAACGGGTTTCCGGAATTGGCGCCTTTAGTGCGAATTAATTGATAATTTGTGCTGTATGATAAAGAGCATTATATGTATAAGTGCATTCAGTGCAAGTGTTGGGATATGGTGAAATTGTTTTTTTCACAATGATTGAAATTATTTATTACAATAATGGTTGTTGAGACCCAGACCGTCCGACCCACCAGAAAGGTGTAAGGTAACCGTTTGGACGGCCGGGTACACAATAATGGTTGTAAATGTTTTATTAAAATTGAAGAGTTTGTGTGCAAGGCCAAAGTATCTCTCTAATGATATATATATTTTTTTAATTTTATAATTTATTTGATAAAACATCGACGTTCGTCAGGCGTTTTATCAAATCGCCTGACGAATCAGGAGGGGCGATCGCCTCGATCGCCCCTCCTGAAATCCGCCACTGGGCCCATAACCTTATACAATCAGCAAACACCAGAATGTGACAATTTTTCTAGAAATCACCAAGTAAAGGAAATATTGCAGTAAATAATATACATTTAACCACAGGAGGAATATGGTGCTCGGTAACAGATTACGGATATTTGATTTATTTATATGCTGTACAGCATAATGTTTTATTGATATTGTACAGCTTGCAAATTTCAATAAAACAGTTGAAACATACTCAAAATTTCTCATGCACCTTGTTTACACTGACTGCTTCAAAGTATAAACAAATCAATGCTCTTCAGAATTGTTCAACACTTTCTTACATCACTTGGTTAAATCTTTCTTTAAAACTTATTTTGAGGAATAACTTTTAAAATGTCATATTTATTACATAAATGTTATACCGGGTGGTCAGAATTAAAACACCCCTACTCTGAGCTATCTATACATCGAACTACTTAGTGTAATGGCTCCAAAGTTGTTGAACCTACTATTCAAGACATGGGGGAAACTGATTACGCGAAAAAAAAATAGTTCCAGAAACACCGATAGCTGGCGCTGTACAACAGAAAATATGCTGAAAAGACACAAAATAATCACAAAAAAACAAACACATGCGACATGGAATTTTTCCTTTTTAATTTCTTTTGCTGATATGAAAAAAAAGAAGATAAAAAAGTGAAGAAACTTAAACTGTCATTGTAACTGCAATTTCGCACTGTAAGCACAAAAATTTGTATAAATCCTTGGTTTGCAGCTACTATGTTCTGGGCATAAAAGGGGATAAAACTGGGAAATTTTCATTCTTATCAGCGATTTCTGTTACACTGCCAGAACGCGCTTTGCTTGTGAAGCTGTTTTATGAAAACAAAGGACGTGCTGCAGCTACATTTCGAGAGTTTCGTCGACTTAAGAATTTGCGCAAAGGACCATTACTTCCACAAGCATCATCATCATCAAATTGGTCGTACATTGAAAGAGCACCAGGCGCGAAGCGCCTTTCATCTCTGGTATGCAGGTCCTTGTATAACCATCTGCAGCTTTGTCGTTATTTGAGTAACCCCGAGTGCAGGGAAGAAATGCTCTTTATGAGAGCATGCACAGAACATAAAAACAGAATTAACTTTAAAAAGGCAACTAGTAAAAGGTTAGGTACTGCAGTACCTAACCTTTTACTAGTAGTCCTAACCTTTTACTAGTAAAAGTAGGTACTGCAGTTGGCGTTTTTACTGAAAAAACGTGCAGTGCAAAAAGGGGGGGGGGGCTTTCAATCTCTTAGATCAGCTCGTTTGCCTTGGCCACCGAGTATCTCTACGAGTTTGAAAGTTTTGTTCATGGGGTCAAAATCAGACTTCAGAATCTGCAGGGCGTCTTTTAGGAAGACGACGATATTGTTAATTTTAAAATGTTCTTCAAGCTCTCTGAAGAACTTGAAAAACTCAAGAAATCCACTGGGGTGGTTTGAGGGCTAGCAGCAGCAGCGTATTTGACCTTAGGGGCGACCACGTACCTTTCAGGACTACTGTTTCTCGTCTCGGCAACGTTTTTGGTCGTCTCTACGGCTGTGGGAGTCTTCGAGCAGCCTGGGAGGGGGGGGGGGAATTATCCTCATCCACTTGCGGCGAAGGGTTTTGTCTGGGAGCGTATCTCTCTTCAGTATTTTTAACTTATCTTTCTTTGTTTTTCTGCCAAGGGTTTTTTGGGCACTTTCTGAAATTTGCAGGGTGGTCCCCTCCGCAAGTACAGCATTTAGCTGGCAGATCTCTAGTTTTTTGGCACTTTCTGGTCGGATGGCCTTCTCCGCACTTGAGGCATTTAGGGGGGAGCCCGCACAGCTCGCTTGAGTGGTTCCACAATTGACAGTTGTAACATTGTTTTATTCCTTTCTGCCTGAACGCCTGGACCTTGATTTTCATGCTAAGTATCGTCCTGGTTTCGTAAATCTCTGACCATCTCTCCGTCGGCTCAAGGCAGACGAGGAAAATGGGCAAGGGTTCACAATTCCGGCGGTTCCTTAGCTGCGAAATCCTCATCGGTTTGAACCCAAGTCCTCTTAGAATCGCATTTTTTAGTTCGTCTATTTCTGTGTCTACGGGGAGTCCCTTAACAACAATTTTTTGGGGTCTGTCTTTTCTCAAGTTGATCGAGCAAAATTTTGCTTTACTTGCCAAAAGATAGGATTGGACCTTCCTATAGTTGTCATCATTTAAAGGGGTGATCTTGATGAGATTACCTACCAATTTGCCTTCTAATTGATTAGAAACGATTTTGTTGAGCTCGCAAATGATCACACGCCAGTTTGCCTGATCTAAGTAGAAAGGGCTGACCTTAAACTTGGGAGGTTGGGCCCCTTCGTTCGCCACGCCTTCGTCCATCTCAACAGTTTGCTGAAGCGGGGCGAAGGAGTTTTGAACCGGGGTCTCAGTTTGAGGAACTTTTTTAGATGCCTTACTATAGAGAGCTCAGAGTAGGGGGTGTTTTAATTCTGATCACCCGGTATGTTAATTTACATGTTTAAATATATATATATATATATATATATATATATATATATATACATACATACATACATACATATATACATACATATATTTATATATATATATATATATATATATATATATATATATATATATATATATATATATACATACATACATACATATATATATATATATATATATTACTTTAGTAAGTAATACGTAGTACAAGAGTTAGTACGTATAGTTAAGTTTTTTAAGTTTTAAGTTAAGTCACTTTAAGTTTTGCGTATATAAAAACATTTAACTTCATTAAAAACTTTAAAGATTGAAATTTTTTAATCTTCAACTTAACAATACACTTCTTCAAAAACTATAAAAGCTTTGTAAAAAAATTATTAATCTAGAAAGTGGATTTTCAACTGAATATTTTTATCTTTTACTGTTTATATCTATTTTCTATAGTTTAGAAGACAATTTACAATTTGAGTGAAAGTAAAAAAAGTGAAACAAAATCTCACTCGGGAAAAAAATTTTCAAAAAAAAAGTAAAAAAATATATTTTCATATATTCATAATAATCTATATATTAAGAGCAGCATTTTGGAGTTTTAGATTGCATATGACATCATATGCTGAAAAGAAAGCTGGATATTGGACTCATTTTCAACAATGGAGAATTCTGAAGCTTTACATTGCATATGACATCAGAAGCTCGATATTAGACTCATTTTTAATCGATTTACAGCAATGGACATTGCATTACATTACAGTACGCTCCAAGGAGCTAAAAGTAAGAGAATATGGGACTTTGCCTTGCCTCTCACTCTTTTGGAGAGAAAGATTAAAGAAGAGCACTTCTTTCAGGCGTTTGTCAAACATGGGTATAGTACAAACAAGTCCTGCTTGATGACGCTCCGCTTGTTGTGTTGTCACCTCTGGCAACAATAGATGCAAATTTGACTCCAGAATGTTAGTATAAAAAGAATGGGCTAAGTGAGGTGAGAGGTGAATCAATCTGATTTTGGCTTAGATAAGCCCTCCTCAACCTCTCTTATGAGTTGCCACAGCGTTCTGTATGCCTGCACATATTCAGTAATTCTTTGAATTCCCAGGTATTCTTCCAAAGAGATATATTTTTGCTTTCTTTATTGCTTTTAAATGTTTGTCGCGATTTTTAGTGTATTTTTTGCACTTTGTAATTGCGTGTTCAACTGATTCCACTCTCCCACAATCGCTGCAGTTTGGGGAGTCACTCAATCCTATTTTATGTTTATTTTGATTTACCATGAGGGAAAGTGTTCTCGCTCTTACTATTTCGGTTTCACCGCTTCTTGAGTCATCCCATTTATAGTTCATATGGGTCTTGATATGAATGTGTCTGTAGATATTATAATATTTAGAGTTTATCCAGGTTTCTTCGATTTTCTTGGCCGTTTCCTTTTTAATTAATTTCTTAGCGTCTCTCTAAGATGTAAAATTTAGTGTGGGTTTTGAGGGGTCATCTCGTCCCTTCTTTGCTGCCATGTCCGCCTTCTAGTTGTACAGGATCTGGCTGTGTCTTGGCACCTAAATTAAATTTATTTTCATGCTCTTAGCTTTTCTGTTTATGGCGGCTGTGACACTTTTTGTCATATTGTCTGATTTTTCATTGCAGTGCTTAATTGAGCAGAGTGCCCTTTTGCTGTCTGAGAGGATATAGTTATTTTTCCCTCTTCGCAAATAAAGTTTGTTGCATAGTAGATGGCTGCCATTTAAGCAGTGAAAATAGAATTCATTGGTTGTAGATGGATAGATCTCGCTTTTTCTTTCGTGTATATTCCCAGTCCGGTGTTTGTTTCATCATTTGATCCGTCCGTGCCTATCAGGTAGCTTTCTGGATCTAGGTTTTCTCCCATTCCTTAAATAAGATGGGGATTCAAATTTTCTGGTTTTCAATTCTTTGGAAATCATGTTTTCCAGTTTCCACTCTTACGTTGTTTTTCCAGGGAGGAAAATTTAACTTTTCTATCGCTAAATTATTCTCTGTTTGGAGAAATTTCTGGAGATTCTTGCTTTCTTCTGGGCTTTGTTTAAATGTAATGTTGTATTTGATATTTTGGGGATTTTTATGTTTGATGCGGTTTTCTTTTTCTGTTTAAATTCTTGTTTTATATATAGTAGTTTTACTTTTTCTCCTTGTCTTATTTCAAATTTTGGAATGTTGCTTTCCACTCTCTGTACATCGATAGGGGTAATTTTGTATACTCCCAGTGCAAATCTAATGCAGGCGTTTTCCAGAGTTGTGATTTTTCTGATATTTTCTTTTGTAAGGTAATTTAGTATCGGGCTTCCATAGTTGATAGTGGACAGTATTCCCTGTTTTGTTATTTGTGTTAGTTCTTTCGTTCTCATTCCTCTGCTTATATGGGATAGTATTTTTTGTGCTCTCAGCACTATTGTTAATTTTTTTTCAATTTTCTTTTGATGGCTGTTCCATTTTCTGTTTTCTTGGAATATTATTCCTAAAATGCGAACTTCTCCCACTGGATTCTTATTTTGTTAATTTCGATTTTGGGGTATGATTTTTCTCTTTTTTTGGTGAAGTTTATTAGGCTACATTTCTCCCAGGCCATGCTTAGTTTCCATTCATCCGTCCATTCTAGTATTTTTTTGCAACTTCTTTCGATCTGTTCACCTGTTTCTTTCTCGTTTTTCCCTTTACTCAAAATGATTATATCTGCAAAAATAAATATGTTGCTGTTGAGGTCCAGCTTTTTTGGTATTCAGGAAGCAGTTGAACAATCATGGGGAGAGGTTTGATCCCTGCGGAAGTCCTCGATTTATCTCTGTTATCTGATTCTTCTCCTCTCCATCGTACTGTGATTTCTCTGTTAGTCAGGAAGGCTTTAGTCCATTTTGTTATTTTGGGATCGAGTTCCATTTTGTATAATTTGTTAATTAATCGTTGTATCCATATGTTATCATATGCCGCTTTAATGTCGAGAATGGCTGCCATTGTGACTTTCTTTTCTTTTATGTCGGTTTCTATTTCGGTTTGGATTTTCAGTATGCATTCTCCTGCATTTTTATTTTCCTGAAGCCATACATATTTTCTCCAAATTTTATATGGGATTCTGCCCACCAGTTTATTCTTCTGTATATCATCATTTCCATTAATTTGCTCATGTGAGAGGTTAAGCTTAATGGTCTGTAACAGCTGATCTGTTGAGTATTTTTTCTTGGTTTTTATTATTGGGATGATTTTTCCTTTCTTCCATATTCTTGGTTCTTCTCCATTTTCCAAACTAGAGTTTACTAGGACCCTGATTTTATCCAATGCCTTCTCATCACAGGTCTTTAAACTTTTTACCTCTATTCCATCCGGTCCGACTGCTGAGTTCTTCATATTTTTTAGGGAGTCTTTGCTTTCCCTAGTGCTAAAATTTTCGCTGATTGGGGTGTACTTCTTAAGGGTCTCATTTTTTCATTTTTAATATTTACGTTTTCTAGCTTTGCATAGTAATCTGCTAACATATCTACCTCTTCTCTTGCATCGATAATTTCATTACCATTCTTAATTTTAATTATATTTTGATTTTCCATTTCCCTCGGTGTTACTTAGTTTTTTATTGTTTTCATGTTCTTGAAAATTTTCTTTGGGTTTTCGCAATTGTTTAGTTTCTTTTCCCAGGATTTTCTTTTAGAACTTAGGACTACTTTTTCCATGATTGCTAGTTTTTCCTTGTATTTGATCCGGTCGTCTTCTGTTTGTGTTCTTCTTGCCTTTTTGCAAACTCGGTTTTTGTGCGCTCTTGCTTTTGAACAATCTATATTCCACCATATAGTTTTTTGTTCTATATTGATAGGGCAGGTGATCGTTGCTATTTTTTTCGCACTATCAAAAGCTTCCCAAATTTTTTCGCTTATTTTTTCTGATTGTCCTTTTGTATCTATTCCTTTCATTTCCTCATTTAGATTTTTCCCAAATTTGTCCCAGTGTTTAAAGGTTTTAGTGCTTCTTGTTTGTGTTTCCAATTAATTTTGCCAATGACTTATGATTGGGAAATGGTCACTCATTCCTTTTTCTTCTTCAACTTTCCATTTTGTGTGAGTCCCCAAGTTTGGTGTCATCAGGGTGAGGTCTAAGATTGATTTGCTTTTATTTTTGGAGTGACAGGTTGGAGAGTCGTCATTTAGTATTATCAGGTTTTTGTTGTCTACGTAGGTCTTAAATTTTCTGTAGTCCGGGGTTATTTTATTTTCCTGATTTCGACTTTTCTTGACGTTGGTATCTCCTGTTATGACGTTTAAGGTTCCCATTGCGTTTTCTATTCTTTTGATTCCATCTTCGGTCAGAATACTCGGCGGTCTGTAGCGGTTTATGATTGAGATATTTTTGTTTTTGTGCTTTATGTCCACACTTTGGATTTCAACTTTTGAGTCAGTCTGGAATAGTCACATTTGTCGCTGACATAGCTTCTTTAATCGCGATTAATGAAGAGTTCGATGAGACTATCCATATTGACTTGCTCGTAATCCAAATTTATAACCTTAAATGTACACGGTATGGTAAGTTCTACCAAGAATTCCTTTATGGGCCCCCATGGCAAAGACACCCGCAGAACTAATTTCATCGGCGACAAACTCAAGAATCAGGAGTTCATTATCGACTAGACTGAGATTTACATGTTTAATCTTGAACGTCTATGGGATGGCAAGTGTCATCCTTTCCTTCCACTATGGGCGCCCATTTAACATTTTCCAGGAGGGATATCAAGGATGAAGACTATCAATATCAACTAGCTTGTAACCTACATTTGTAAACTTGAATATCCAGTTCAACTTAAGTAATCCCTTGCAGTCCTCTACGGGATTCCATTGCACGAGCTTCCTGCCTAATACTATTGCCCTCAAGACAGAACCTAAGGGAGCAGAAGTTTCGATTTCCTCAGGGGTAGTAAACAGTCTTTCCAGACCCTCCAAAAGACTCTGTGACATAAGAGTCTGAAACATTGCACACTTGTCATGGGATGGGGCGTGACAGCCAACTGGTTAGCGAGCGGGAATTGATTGCTATGGGAGCTCATGGCAAAAATGCCCATAGAACTAATTCCAGCGGCGACAAACTCAAGGATGAGACGTTCCATATTGACTTGTCTGTAATCTACATTTATAACTTTAAATGTACACGGTATAGTAAGTTCCACCAAGCGTTATATTATGGCCGCCCATGGAAAGGACACCCGTAGAACTAATTTCATCGGCGATGAACAGAAGGTTGAGGCGTTCAATATCGACTAGATTGAGACTTATATGTCTAACCTTGAAAGTCTATGGGATGGCAAGTGTCATCCTTTTCCTCCAATATGGGCGCCCATGTAACATTTTGCAGGGGGGAACTCAAGGATGAAGAATTCAATATCGCTAGCTTATAACCTACATTTGTAACCTTGAATATCCAGTTCAACTTAAGCCATCCCTTGCAGTCCTCGACGGGCTCCCATTGCACGAGTTCCCTGCTTATATACTAATGCCCTCAGACAGAACCTAACTGAGCCAAAGTTTCGATTTCCTCAGGGGTAGTAAACAGTCTTTCCAGACCCTCCAAAAGTCTCTGTGATATGAAAGACTGAAACATTGCACACTTCCCACGGGGTGGGGCACGACAGTCAAGTGGTTAACGCGCGGGAATTGATTGCACTCAGTAGGTCCGGGTTCGATTCCTGCCACTGCTAAAACTGCCGCCGTGTTCACGTGGAGTACGATTACGTTAAACATGTGCGTCTGTAAGTCCTTTCGAGAGGTTGGTCGTAGGGGAAGGAGGGCACGGTCCCTGTGAATGCCTCCTCCACTGAGTTCCGGTCTAAATTGGGTGGCACTTCCCGGCCGTCCAATCAGATACATTACACATTTCTGGTAGATCGGACGATCTGGATATCAACAACAACACTTGCCATGGGAGCCCATAGGGATGTTGAACTTCGCGAATATCAAACTAATGAATAGTTACTGTACGTCTCGTCCGTGAGATTGTCCCCGCTGGAAAAAGTTCTATTGACGACCTTGTCATGGGAACCCATAGGGGAGCGTAAGGGAGCACTTGCCTTCCCGTGAACATCATGGTCCCAAATGTAGGTGCCAAGCTAGTAGATATTGTGCTTCTCATGCTTGTGTATACCCTTGGAAGAAACTCTATGGATGTCCTTGCTATGGGAGCCCATAAAAATTTTGTAAGCCACAAACGTAGGCATCAAGGTTATCGATATTGTACGTCTCGTCCTTGAGTTCGCCACGCTTTAATAATTTCTATGCCCCCCATTGCCGTGGGTGCCCATAGCAAGAGCACCCACATAACTTTTACTGGCAGAAAACTGAAGGGTGAGATATACAACATCGACTAGCTTGATATCTACATCTGTGAACTTGAACGTCGACGGGATAGCAAGTTCCGCCTCAAGATCCCCCATGGCCGCCCATGGCAAGAGCGCTTATAGAACTTATCCCAGCGGGGGCACATTCAAAGACGACAATATCGACTAGCTTGACACCCTGTGGGCAACTCCTTTTTATCAACATTCCGTATGGGCCCCATGGCAAAGGCGTCAATACAAATTTTTCTAAGGAGGGTATACTGAAAGATAAGTAGTGCAATATCTACTGACTTGATACCTACATTTGTGATCTTGAATGTTCACAATAGGGCAAGTGGCACCTTGCGCTCCCCTACGGGCACCCATGGTGAGGGCGCCAATAGAACTTTTACCAGCGGGATAAACACAAGGATGTGACGTACAGTATTGATTAGATTGATAGCTATATTCGAGTATTGTTAATATTATTGTATTAATATTGATAAATATTATTGTCCTCTATGGGCGCCCATTGTATGTGTGCAATATTTTGAACTTTTATGTCACGGATACTTTTGGAGGATCTTGAAATACCTATTTACCACCCCAGGGGAAATCGCAACTTCGGCACCTTTAAGATCTGTCCCGTGGTACAGCAAAGAGTCCTTGCAATAGGCACCCATAGGGGAGGCTAAGGAGAAACTTATACGCTCTCCTGGACATTCAAGGTCTCAAATGCAGGTATAAAGGTAGTCGATATTGTTTTGCCCTAGTGGAAAATGTTACATGGGCGCCCATAGTGGAGAGCAAGAAGTATATATGCCCTCCCATAGACGTTCAAGATTAGACATGGTAACTAATCGATATTGAATGCCTCAACATTCAGTTTATCCACCATGAAAAAATTTCTATGAGCGCCCATAGGATAGGGCAAGGGCTGCACTTGCTCTCCCCTGGGACATTAGAGGTCATAAATGTAGATTTCAAGTTAATCGATATTGTAGGTATCATCATATAGTTTGTACCCCTAGAAAAATTATTTCCATTTGCGGTTTGTCATGGGCGCCATTTGAGGAGCCAACAACATAATAAAGTTCATTTCTAAATTTTACAATTAAAGCAGGAGTAAAGCCTAATACTAATAGTTTGATAGCCTTGAAAAGACTATTAATAGAAAGAAAATTAGAAAATAAATAATGTAATAGAAAAAAGTATTGAAAATATTAATAATAAAATAACATTTAAGTAAAATATATATATACACATGTGTATGTGTGTGTTTTCAATATCAATATCGAACGAGTAGACGAATTGAACTGTAAATTTCCACATACAGAAACCAAAGAACTTTTATCATTCACCTGCATCATTCACACATCTACCTGACGTCATACAAAAGGACAAAACCTGTGTCTGATGAAATTCGCGCCTGACGTGTTTGACATGGCCTTTTGGCGGGAGATCATTGCGGGGACTAAATTGTAATTGCAGTATTATTTATTAGTTTCCCAGAATCCCTTGCGCAAGCAGAGCTTCCTCTGCCTCTAACCGTTGCCTACGTGATAATAAAGGCCGGGAAATTTCGATTTAGAAGTGGGGAATGTGTAGTTCCAGAACTGTTGGTAGAGGGCGCTGTTATTTCCTGTCGAAGCTGATTTATTACTGTCAAAGTTCTTATAATCCTTGTATTTTTAGATTTCTTTACATTATCTAATAAATTAAAATTCGCATCTGTTTGCGTATTATTTGTTTAATAAAAATATAGTTATTTTTTATTTAACCTAGAACATTTTTAGTTTTGTAAATCAAAAAAAAAAGGTACAAAATTAATATCTGTAATGTTTTATCTTTCACTAAATTAAAAAAGGCAAACGTTATTAATTATTAAAATAATTTTTACAGGAAGAAGGAAATATACCTGTAAACATATGCGAAGCCAGAAATTTCCATAAGGGGATGTCAGAAGTGAATTTTTTTTTCATTTAAAAGCAAAAATTTTTTCTTAACAAGTTTTTTTAATAATTTTAAAATTTTCAATATTTTATTTTAGTTATTATTAAATAAAAATTAAGTTTTATAAAGTATATTAAATAAAAATTAAAATATTTTTAATTTTATTAAATCCCATTTTTCATTAACATGCCATAAAGTCCCCCCCCCCCCGCCGATAGTTCTTCAGGATTTATAAACTGGAGAGTGTATAATTAAAAAACAATTGGAAGGGGGGGGGGCGACAGGATAGATTGATTTAAATCAACATTTAAATCAAGATTTTAGTTACTTGGTTTAGAAAAAAAAAATATTGATTTAAATCACTTATTTTTTTTAAAAATTATTCATTAAAATCAATGACTTTTTTAAATTAATTGATTTTAAACAACATGAACATGCATTAATTTATTTCACATTTATAAGTTTGGGTTATATAAAATAATAATGCTTATTAAATTATTACATACTAATGGTTTGCCCATCAATAATGAAGGGGAAATTGAGTTATTTGGGATTAAAAGCTTATGATAAAAATACATATGCTTGGGATAAAAGGATATGTATTTAATATATTAAAATTTGTTAAAAGAAAATAGCTTTAACCTTTTGCTTACGTGTGGGGAAGAACAGTTCTTTCCCCCTTGTCCAGATGCCAATGCTTGCAAAGAGGGATCAAAGTGCTTAGGACAGAGTATGTCAAATACCTGTCTTTTTCAGAGGTTCTTCGTTTGGGATTGGTGCTGTCCCACCCATAAGCAAAAGGTTAAGAAATAATTCAAATTTTTTTGACAAATTCATGTAATTCCTTACAAATATTTTCGTATTTTCTTCAGAATTAAAATTTCTCCTTATCCCCTTTTTACAGCTTTTGCAGATATTCTAATTTAAATCATGATTATATTAATGAAGAAATATTTATATTTCAATTTATTTTTCTTTACATTCCATAGAGGAGGAAGTGGAAACATCATGACCTGCTTCTTCTAAAGAAAAATTTGCAGATCTAACACATGCTCTTTTAACCTTAGACTCATCAGACAATTTACTAGAAGCTGATCTCTCTTTCGGACTTTTCCTTACTTTCTTTTCTTTTTGTTTATGTTCTGGGTACCCAGTAAATACTGAAGGTACAACATGAGGTAATAATCTTCGTTTAATAGTACTCAAGCTGAAATCCTGAACAGGGAAATGCTTGCTGCAAATTTTTGAAGCTTGGTTTGGACACCAAAGAGACTTGTCCTTATTTCCTTGACGAGAAATAACAACCCGCCACTTATCTCTTAAAATGGGATCCTTGGGAAAACTGTGAAAACCAACGTTTTCTATCATAGTGCAATCAGAATTGCAATAAGGTACACAACAATGTACCATTTTTACCGAATTATTTTTTGCACAATATTGTTATAAAAATCAGTATAATTTAATACAAAATAACAAATATAAAATTATAAAAAAAAAACTTTACCATAAACAAAAATGCACCCAAATCCTTACGAGTGCATCAGTGTTTACATTGAAAAACTGCGAAAGGACAGGAAATAAACGCGATCCTAGCGGACACTTGAGTGAACTAAGCTTTCTCCCGTTTTTGGCCGAAAATACGCGAAATTTCCCGGCCGTTATTATCACGTAGGCAACGCTCTAACTAACTCTGTTCGTTGGGATACATTTCTCACAGATTAATATAGTATTTTGTGACATTCCTCTCCGTAGACTCTTAAATTGAAATCTTTAGAATAAATAGAACATTGCAAAGAGAAGAAATGGCATAATTTTGTAACTTATGCAAATAATACTTGTGAAAAATACTTTTATAAAGTTAAGTTCGTTACAAAATATTTGTAAATATAAGTAACTTGAATCGAACAACTTATGAACGGTTTCAAATTATTGGTATGGTTAAATATGTCAGAAAAAGTGGACCATAATGGTAATTTAATAAACACTTGTGCACATTAAAATAAGCCCGTCGCAAATATCAGAAAACTTATTACATATAAGTAATTTGAATCAACATAAACTTATTCATTCAGATGGAGGATTGCTAGAATGTGAAAAGCTGCAGAAAGTATTTACAATTGGCCATTTACATGAACATAAATTTCTTCAAACAGGAGGAAAGTTATTTGAAACTTAAAAATGCTGAAAATCGCATGCAAGATAAAAGGACGTAAATAAACATAAGCTTCGTAACACTAGTAAAGATCTACCGGTATGTGAAATATGTAGGAAAGCATTTGTGCTTAAAAGTGCATTAAATACATATCTACTTTCCCATAATAGTGTACAGTCCTTTGTGAAATATGCCATTAAACATTCACAGAGAAAAGCAATTTAACACATCTACTTATTCATACTGGTGAAAAGCCTTTTTTTTGTGAAGTACGCCAGAAAGCATTCACACAGAAATGGAGTTTAAATTTACATCTACTTGGACATACTGGTGAAATAATTTTTGTTTGTGATGTATGCCAGAAAACTTTCACACATGAACAAAATTTGAATTTCTATCTACTTATACATACTGCAGAAAAGCCTTTTGCTTGTGAAACATGTCAGAAAATATTTCCTTCTAAAAATATTTTAAATAACCATCTACTTGTGCATACTACTGAAAAGCCCTGTGTTTATGAAATATACCAGAAAGCATAAAACCGCTTAAAAAACACCTACTTTTGCATACTGATAAAAAGCCTTTACTTTGTGAAGTATGCCAGAAACATTCGCACAGAAATTTAATTTAAATACTCATTACTTATGCATACTGGAGAAAAGCCTTTCGTTTGTAAATTATGTCACAAAGCATATACTGATAAATACATATTAAATAGCCATCTTATAATGCATACTGATAAGAATTTTGTTTGTGAAATATGTAAGGAAGCATTTGTGTGTAAAAGTGTATTAAATGAACATATACTAATGCAAAATGGTAAAGATGTTTGTGAAGTATGCCAGAAAATATTTAGAAAGAAAAGCAATTTAAATAAACATCTACTTGTTCATACTGGTGAAAAGCCTTTTGTTTGTGAAGTATGTCAGAAAGCATTCATAAAGAAAAGCAATTTAAATTCACATCTACGTATTCATGCTGGTGAAAGGCCTTTTGTTTGTGAAATATGCCAGAAAACATTCATACATAGAGGCCACTTAAATAAACATCTACTTGTTCATACTGGTGAAAAGCCTTTTGTTTGTGTAGTATGTCAGAAAACATTCACACATAAAAGCCACTTAAATTCACATCTACTTATTCATACTGGTGCAAAGCCTTTTGTTTGTGAAGTATGCCAGAAAGCATTCATAAAGAAAAGCAATTTAAATTCACATTTACGTATTCATACTGGTCGAAAGCCCAGACCACTCGGCTCGTCCAAGGACTTAGAGCAGCAAGATGAGTGGCCGGGATATTCATACTGGTGAAAAGCCTTTTGTTTGTGAAATATGCCAGAAAACATTCGCAAATAAAAGCCATTTAAACTCGCATCTACTTATTCATACTGGTGAAAAGCCATTTATTTGTGAAGTATGCCAGAAAACATTTAGACTAAAAAGCTATTTAAATTCACATTTACTAATTCATACTGGTAAAAAGCCTTTTTTGTGAAATATGCCAAAAAACATTCATGAAGAAAAGCAGTTTATATTCCCATCTACTTATTCATACTGGTGAAAAGCCGTTTGTTTGTGAAATATGCAAGAAAACATTCAGACATAAAAGCAATTTAAATTCACATCTACTTATTCATACTGATGAAAAGCCTTTTGTTTGTGAAGTATGCCAGAAAACATTCATACAGAAAAGGAAATTAAATTCACATCTTCTTATTCATACTCGTGAAAAGTCTTGTTTGTGAAGTATGCTAGAAAGCATTTATACAGAAGAGCAAATTAAATATCTATTTACTGATACATACTGGTAAAAAGCCTTTGTGAAATATACTAGAAAGCATTTACGTTGAAAAGCAAATTAACTATCTAACTACTGATACATACTAGTAAAAAAGCCCTTTGTTTATGTGAAATATGTAGGAAAGCATTTGTACCTATATAAAAATGTGTTTAATACACATCTACTTATACAGAATGGTTATAAGCCTTTTGTTTGTGAAATATGGCAGAAAACATTCAAACAAAAAGGAATTTAAACTCGCATCTACTTATTCATACTGGTGAGAATCCTTTTGTTTGTAAAGTATGCCAGCAAACATTCGTATATAAAGGTAAATTAAATAAGCATTTACTCATGCTTACTAATGAAAAACATGTTGTGAAATATGTTTGAAACCATTGACACACTAAGCTATTTTAATAATCGTCCTGTTCATGAGAAAAGTTTTGTCTAAGTGGTTAGACTACCTGCAAGTGCAGTTACAGAAGTGATGTAATTTGGCTGCCGTCAAGTGCAGATGATCATTGAACTGCCATGCCAGTGTGTTACCATTAAATTTGTGTCGGACTGTCTTTATCTTATGGTGGAAAGTAGCCCATTATATTTAGTTCACTAATCCAAGCTGAAAGTGTTATTTAAATAGTAACTCAACTATATTTAAAAATAAAATAGTAATAAAAAGTGCAGATTTTTATGGTTAGAGCATGAAGAATGGGGTAATTCCTTTTTTCCACTTCTATTATTCTGAAAGTCAAATATAATTACCTTTCCAAACTTTTTTTTTTAAAGCAAGTTTTACAAGCAGTATTTGATTATAAAGTTTTGCAATTCATAAACTAGGGCTGGAGCCACCCCTGGTCTTCTGGGGAATCTGGTCCAGTGACGATAGGAAAAATTAGATACAAAAAAGAGGGGAAGGAGCCCAAGTAAATTGTCTTTTACATTTCATGATACTCAACCACTCAATTACAACACAATAACCTATTCTTTAAATAATTTTCGTTTATCTGGAAAATAGGCCTCCACTCATTTTTCAAAGTAGGATCCCACGCCAAGTTGGCGCAATTCTTCGGTTTACAATTTCATTGCATATACTTCGACAATTCTGGTAGCCCACGCTTCTGATAACCCACGGGCATCCAATCAGCGCTCGACTGTTTGGGAATCTGCAATAGGCATTAAGTACTTCAATAGTCTTGTGTATTTCATCAGACTTTTTTCGATTGAATTCGTTGACTCTTGTTTTTACAGATCTTTTTCGATCGATTTGTAAACATTTGAACACGTACAAACTTTTTTGAATAAATA
Organism: Amaurobius ferox; assembly: GCA_951213105.1. Lineage (NCBI taxonomy): Eukaryota > Metazoa > Arthropoda > Arachnida > Araneae > Amaurobiidae > Amaurobius > Amaurobius ferox. The sequence goes on from OX578155.1 coordinate 39,679,391, forward strand.
TTTAAAACATTCCTCGTAATTCATGGATATTAACATTTTATGCAAATTTTCAGTAGATCTGCAGGATCTGGTGTTAAATGGTGTATGTTCAAGAAAACTTGTTCCGGTGTGGATGTAATTAAAAATATGGATATATGTTACATAAAGGTTAGTTCGTTTCTTTGTTCATCCTGTGTTTTGAAATTATCTTTTGTATTTTTCCTTGTTTTTAAAATGGGTTTCTTAATTTTAAACTATCGTTTTTTTTTTTTTGTTAAAGTACAATCTTAAGTATCGTTTTTTCTTAAATTTAGTTAAAGTACAAACTTTTTTCTAAGTATCGTTTTTTCTTAAATTTAATTAAAGTAAAAACTATTTTCTAAGTATCGTTTTCTCCTCAATTTAGTTAAAGTATAAACTATTTTTTAATATCGTTTTTCTTAAATTTAGTTAAACTACAAACTTTTTTCTAAGTATCGTTTTTTTCAAGTATTGCCTTTTTTTTTTCAATTTCCGATGTTTTGAAGTTTTTGATATTGATTTTAAATAAAAAATTAATATAAGTATAGTGTTTCAATAAGTATTTAAAGTGCACAAAAATCATATTTTGTAATCTTTTTATGAGTGTTATTCACTTTCATTCAAAATGAATTGCACTATCATTTTTCAAAATTCCAGTACCAAAATTCCAGTACAAAAACCTAAATAATACGACGTCACTGCAATAAAATGCGGGAATATATGTCACTTCAGTTAGGAGGAGTCAATTTCAAAACACGGAGAAATGCGTCAACATGGTGCAATTTTGTACTTAGAAAAAAGAGTGGGGGTCTATTTTCAGAATTTACCATAATTTTTTATATGTTATACTAGCAGCATACCCTTTCTTCATACGGAGAATATAATATAAAGAAACTGAATATTCACAATCACGTGCAAATTCCTATAGTATACTAAATGACATTTTGAATCTAAATCTTCTGTTAAAATATTTAATTTAATGCTCTTAAAATGACGTTTAAGAATCTGTGTTTTTGCTATGCAAAATTATCTTCATGAGCAGATCTGAAGAATAAAATATCGTGGCTACTTTTGTAAGCAAATTCACAAAAAATATGGAACTGAATCAATATATGTAACATAACAGCGTTAAAATTTTATGGGACCTGGGCTACTTATATATGCAAATATTAGATGTAACCTGTATTAGTAGATTACATGTATAAATTGAAAATATCAATAAACCCATAGTCTTTAAACATAAAGGCAGTAATTGATTCCAATATATTCCAAAATGGAATGTTGAATTCACAACTGTGTAGCAGAGTAAACTTTAAAAGTAAATGTCCTTGGTTGTAAAGAAAGACTGAGTCATATTAGAAAAACAAGTCACTTCTATTAATGACTGTAGAATCCATTACCAAAATAGTATTACATCACTTGGTAACATTTTTATCGTAAAAAGCAGGAGTATGTACAGTATGAGTAAACATGCTCAAAAGATTTTCGTTCATTCCTTTCCGGATCATCTCAAAGGTATTTGAGATTATCAAGATAATAAAATTAACTACATTACCTTATCTTTATACGTGCCACCTGGACTGGTGTCACACTTAGCGTAAACAGTTCATTTGGATAAACATTTTTCAAATAAAACTGATACAGTAAAAGCATTTTATGCTATCTCACAAACTATCCAAAAGTAAGTATAATTGACCTTTACTTGCATGATCATTCAGACATTATTCGTCCACTAACTATGATTTAAATCCACATCAATCAGCATCCTGCTGGTCTCGATCAGCTGTCCATTCGAACTTTGTCCAAATAATTCTGTCTTACTTCTTCTCTGAAGTGCCTTTGAATGAGTCCACTATTTATATATGAAAATGGGATTGTTCTGGAACAAGTTTGTTTCCGGAAACGCCCCCAAATATGTAAATTACTTGCATGTGCTTTGGGCACTCGATTTTCATAATTCGCATGTTGGAAAAACGTCTCGATTCACTTCCGAGAACGAAGTGAGTCATTGACAAGGAAAATTAGAATATAAACAACACGTTCATGGGAAACATGAATTGTGATGTTTACATCCATTTTTCCAACAATAATGTCGTAGATTATAAGATATGTCCAAGTGTTAGAATATTACTCGTATTACAACACGAATCTCAAAAATCTTTGCCAAAATAAAACAGGTGACATAAAAAAATTGAAAATATCAATAATCTTCATAATCTTTACATCAGAAGTCCGTAAATGATTCCAATATATGCCAATCAAAATATAATATATATGTACTACTTATATATTCTCATAGATTAAAAAATATACTCGTGCATTTATAGAAGATTATTCATACAACATACAATATATAAGTTTTAACAAATTTTGCTGCAATAAAATAATGACTTAAAAACTTGAAAATATCAATGATTTTTTAATCAATAATCTGCGAAAATACTAATAATAATGTTTAAACCTGAAGACTATAATTGATATTATCCAGTCAAAAATGCGATGTCAATGAAATTTATTTTACATACATATTGCTGGAAAAACGGTTTTTCATTTAGTTTTGTCTTATAATATTTATATTTAATGATTTATTTTTTATGCATATAATAAACTGAATAATTTATTTATTTTTTTTATTATTAATTTTATTTTTTAAGTGACAGAAAGATTTCCCATCTGCAAGTATTTTAAACGAATTCTAATATAATAATTAATAATTATGATTCTTACATTATTTTTTTTTATGCTATTCCTTTTGTGTAAATTTTTAAAATTTGTAAAAAAAAAGTCTTTGTTATATAAAATATATTTATATTATAATTTTTCTTTTTCCTGAAAAGAAACTCTTAATAAACTACAGATAAAGTAGTTGAAACATGCGGATTTTATTTCTAACTTTCACCAATGCATATATAACAATAATATAGATGTTGAAAATTAATTTTTTTTTTGCTCTTAGAAGTATGGATTGTCTAGAAAATATTGAAATTATTTTCAATCTTGCAAGTCAGCTGAAAAAATCTGTCCAATGAATTTCTAAATATTACTTTCCTTATATACATAATGTATAAGGAAAGTATTGTGACGGGGTCGAAAATTCGAATTCGAGTTTTCGACGGGATAGCATGTTTCAAGCATCCCTGATCACGAATCAAACATTTTTGAAGTGATGTCTGTGTGTGTGAAAGTATGTGTGTGTGTGTGTCAGTGAGTTTGTGGAGACGATAACTGATGAATGAATGGACCGATTCGAACCAAATTTGGTACAAAAATCACAATCCATAAACACTGGAATCCTATTGTTTTTATACGCAATCGAATGTTCAGAATCGCCCTAAATTTTCGAATGAAATTTTGAAAATATCGTCAAAAAATCAAAACCACTAATAAAGTTACGCAAATAGACATTTCTTATGTAATTTTTCATTAGAAAACGATTGACATAAATTTTAGAACGCTAATATGAACCGTTCTCGAGATATTGCACATTTTCCAAAAAAAATTATCAAAAAGTCATATAAAATAAAAAAAAAATTCTTGTTGAGAAACATGTTCACTTTTCATATGTAACATCATGCGATAAATTGGGTGACATCATTTTCGTGGATCTAGCTCGTTCCATTCATGATAAAAGATGCTTTGAGTAATACTTTTGCATATGAACGCCAATAGTCATTTATCTGCTATAAGAATAACTTATTTCTCTTTCCATAACACTTGGCGAGATTTTGGCGACGAATTTGGCGGAATGTCGCCAACTTAGCGACTTTTTGAAATGTTGCCAAATTAACGAAAATCTCGCCAAATGGATGAAAATGACGCTAAATCAATGAAATGACGACTAATTGTCGAAAATTCCATACCTTGGAAAGAATATTAGTATCTACTATAAGAAGAACCTATTTATTTTACTGTAAAAGTAGTAAATTCATTAGATTATATAAGGAAAGTCATGTGTTGCCCACATCAGATTTTTTATTCTTATATTACAGCTACAGTCAAACATAATATTACATAACATGGCTATAAAAAAAGGTTTAAATTTTAAAATACATGGAAATTTCATATATTGCAGTCAGCATAATGTCGGCCAGCATTAGTAAATGCAATATAATGTAATATATTCACTGGAAGGCAGAAACCATTCGATTAATTTGACGGAAGCCCATTTGCAGGTTTCCTACTGCACTTCTATTCACAACCATACCTGCAGGTTGCCTATACACAGCCAAATTTTGTATGTAAACTGCAGAAAAGCATTTTCAAAAGTTATCTGAATCCATCCAGTCTGTGCACACTGGTGTGAAACAACTTTTGTGTAAAATATATTAGAAAGAATATGTGGTGAGCAGTTATCACTCATTGAAAAACATCCATCTTAAATATGTCGGAAAACATTTACTCACAATAATCATTTGAATAAAACTTCTTATAAAAGCCACACTAGTGAAATACCAGTTGTAAATAAAATTATCAGAAAGTGTTTACATTAACATTGCTTTTACTTTTAAGCTCAAGCAAAGCTGAATGTGAATATTTGGTATCTCTGCACAATATATATATATATATATATATATATATATGTAATAAAAGTTTAAAAATCCAATGCAAGAATAGAGAGAATTTTCATCTCAAATAACCTCAACATTACAAAATGCAGCATTAAAAAAACAGTGTGTACGATCGTTGCCTACGTGATAATAACGTATATTACGTAGGCAACGGTACGATCCATTGGAGCCTTGAATAAAGAGACCAATGTTGCCAATCTCAAAAATAGAAAGCTGAGAACTGTTGTTGCCAATCGTGAGAAAGAAATAAAAGTACTACGAAAAGATGATTAAAGGTGATATTCAACAGTAAGAACATGTAAATACATGGTAATGCTTATTCAAGAGAAAGTCAGGCTAAAATAAGATACTAAGGAGAGAATTTAAGTATTATCTACCATTTCAAACTCTTTAACTATATTATGTACTAAATAAGCTGTATATTTATATAATTTGCTAGTAATTTTAAGTTTGTTAATATGCATAGCATGGAATTTTTTATCAGATAATCTATAAATTCTAAAGAGCTGATTAAATATAATATTTTTAAACAATTGAATCGAGTTACAGGAATTAAAAGGTAATAATTTATTAATGTTAAAGTTAAAATAGTCTTTTTTATCATATAAATTAGAAACTATCCTATTAGTAGGTTCAATAATAAGATTTAAGTCCAAAAAAATTAATATATATATGTGTATATAATATATATATATGATTATATATATATATATATATATATATGTATATATATATATATATATATATAGGTGTGTGTGTGCAACACATGTATGGTAAAACATAAGTTGTCTGGAGGTGCAATTTGTTTCATGTGCTAAAAAATTTTTGGCATCTCTAAGCATTTGTCTAATGTTACATGTAATGTTACATGTAACTTACATGTTAGCAGATCTGGTCATGGGTGAGGCTACAGGAAAGAAGGTCAATTGAATGTTAAAAAAATTCTCTTAAATGTATTTTTTATTTTTCTGATTTATCTTGACATTTTATAAACTGTCTTTGATGTTCAAGTAGTGCCTCTAGTGCAAGAGATTATAGTGCTGCTGGATGTATTTATAAAAAAAGAAGATGCAACTTAGAGTCAGAATCAGTTGACTGCTTTTCTCTTTCTTGAAAACTGTGATTCCTGTGGAATTAAAATCAAGGTTCATACGATTGCTTGAAAATTGGAAAAGTACTTGAATTTTAAATGATCATTTTCAAGGCCTTGAAAGTACCTGAAAATTCACATTTTCTTGGTTAGATCCTTGCAAATTCTTGTAAAGACAGGATGAAACAGCTCTGTTGATATCTCTGCAGATCTGTGGATCTTCTCCATAGGATGAAACTGCTCTGTGGTGTGGTGTTTTTTCCTAAGAAATTTGCTTTTCCCTAAATTTTTCTCTAGTGATTCCTCTTTTCCTGAACATTTCGTAAATAAGCATTGTTTTTTTCCCCAAAAATTTCCTTCGCAGCTTCACCTGGGACTCATGTGATGCACCATTCTATTCTGATCAGGCATCTAGCACAAGCACATGCCACAAGCATTTAGAATGTGAAAGATAATAGTAGTTGCTTATGAACAAGTTGTAAACTTGGTGTTTTACGAATGATGGAAAGAAGATAGGACGTTATTATTTATATGGAAATACCAAAAATAATTTAGAATGATTTAAGCTCATAAGAAGCAATTTAAAGAGCAAAAATTAGAATTTGATATATTTTCACCAAAAGTTGCATCTTTAAATTCAATTAAAAATTAGTACCTGTATTACCTTACTTTATTAAAAGTATTTTATTCAATTATTCAAAATATTTTGAATAAAATTAGAAATGGCAGGGGTGTCATGGTCAATTTTGCAAATATAGAGAATAATTCATGATATGCTGTATCTTAAAATCATGTTAATTCTGAAGTAACACTGCAAATATTTAACTCTTTCAATATTTTCCATTTTTCACCCTGGAAAAGGTTTTTAATTTATTTAAAAAATAAAATTGATTGCTTTCAGATCATTATTATAATTTATTATTTTATATTTTTCTGTAATGTTTGTTAGGCAAATTTTGGAGAAGGTTTGCCAACCCATTGATTTTGCAACTGTCAGCAGATTACGTTTAATAATTTATTGATAAAAAGATAAGCTTTTCTAATCTAGATATTTCATAAGTGCTCATAAATCTAGCTTTTATCATATTGTGGTATTATGAATGTGTTTTAACCCATTAATTTTATTAAATAAACAGTAACATTAGTTTACTATGATTTTTCCTTCCAGAATTACATACAACTCTGAAGTGTTGGTTGACCCTTGAAAAAAAATTGCATGGTACTTGAAAGTCCTTAAAAAGTATTTGAAATTTTTTTTATGGAAAAGTGTATCCACCCTGTAGAATATAAAAATATTTCTTTTCGTGTGTATTTGATCAAACAATGATTAATATGTATAAACATATTGATAAATAAGAATATTTGATATCATGTGACAGAATAGTCAAAGAATGGCAATATGTCAAAAGAATTGGTTAAAAATTAAAATGTTCTATTTTTATTCTCATATTCTAAGTTTTCATTTACACCATATCTGCCAAAATATAGAGAAGAGAGAAGAAAAGACAGAGCAGCTTTAGTATACAGAATCTTGGCATAATTCACCTTTTCTGTTTTGGCGAACAAAAATTTCATGAATGTAGATAGTATTTGAAATATGATTACGAACGCCATGTTACGCTTAAAGTATAAATAATTGAAAATATAAGTAAAATTAAAAAATGCATAAAAAAACATAAATAGCAAATCTGTAAAATATCAAGAAAAATATAAATATCACACATCAACATAATAACACATGTCAACACTGTAAAAATGGATAAAATAATGTTGAAACAGAAAATTTACATAGGATTGGTTGTTCTCTATGTGAGAACACAATGTGAAAACTGTCATTTGTACAGCAGTTGATACATAGCAAGTCGAACATGAACCTACGCCCACTAAAAAACCATCACAGGATCTGATTTCGCTGGCTATTGGTGGTTGCATGTAGCAACAGCTGTTGAATGGGTCATAGAGCACCGGTACTATGGCTAGATGAGATAACGTCCCAACCAAGGTGAAAAATCAGTTCCCTAGGAGCAGCCACCGCCAGATAGCTCTGGTTTCGAATAAGGTATCAAAAGACAAGGCAATAATATTAAAACATCTGAATTTAATGTAAATGAAATGACCCATATCTTTGGAAATAAGTCAAGCATTTGTGTGAAATTAGCTTTGAGTATTGCAAAAGGTATACATAAAAAGTCATTTGATTTTCAGAGAGATTGAGCTAAGGATATATTTCTATTTTTAAAATTTTATTTAACTTGATCTAGTTTTCGTTCAAACATTTGAGGGCCATAATAATTAGGTTTCATTCATCACTATTTGAAATTCAGTATGATGTTTTCTTTTGCGGTATATTTCAGTTATTTCAAATTTGAAGCTTATTGGATTAGGCCATCTTGGGCCCATCATAGTAATGTAACTGCTTTTAGAGAATAACTCAAAAATCAGAGTAAGTAGAAAATCTAAATTTAATATATCCATTTCTGTTAGGGTATAGTTTAATTCTTTCAATTTCGAACCATTTAAGGTTAGTGCCTCTTGGGTCTGCCCTAGAAATTCGTCCATCATATCAGAATAATTCGAGAACAGTAGTATTTAAAAAGCACTTCCTTGTCATTTGTGGTATATTTTAACTTTTCGGATTTAAAACCTTATCAAGCTAGCCCGTTCTGAGTCCAGCAAAAGGAATGTACTCATGCTTTAAGACTGATTTAAAAGTCAGAGTATCTAAAATGTCTAAATTTATTATAACATTGTCCTCTGGTGTTTATTGCATTTCTTTGGATTTCAAACCGTATTTAGCTAGTCTGTCTTGGGCCTGCCATAGAAATTTACTTGATTTTTTATAAATAACTTCAAAATCGAAGCAGCTAGGAAATCTAAATTTAGTGTATCATGGAATATATTTTAATTCTTTGGATTAATCGTATCAGGCCAACCCATCTTGACTCCATGTTAGGAATGCTCTCTTTTTTGGGGAATAATTTGAGAACTGAAGTAGTTAAAAATTCCAAATTTAGCATATCATTGTCTGTAGTAGTACATTTCAGTTCTTTCAATTTTTAACTTTATCGGGACAACAAACATGGAGGTCGCGCAGTTGAATCACGGATGTGAAGTCACGGGATACTCATCTACACAATAGATGAGTTGCACCGATATCACATTCCCCCTAGTAACGGTTGCTACCGCCATACTCTTTATAGATGCCACTCGCCATTACCATTCCTGTCAGTGTTAAAGTATCAGCTAGCGATTTTTTTATCTTAACACTGTCAAGATTTCACTGTGAAATTTTACCTCACACCACAACGTTGCTTCTAAAAAGCCAATAAAGGTACCGAAAAAAATTACTTCACACGGATGTGTCTGACAATCCATAAATTATCTGTCACTTCTGGATCGCCTGTACTGATACAACAAAACCAATGGATACTATTTGCATGTATTGCTTTTACTCCAAGTCTAGATACAATACAAGAAATCAAGGTATTTTTCATGTCTATTTATTTACTTTATTTTAATGCAATCACAGCTGCGACTTTTCTTGACATACATAAAGCATTTGATAAAATGTGCACTGTGGATAAGCACACAAATTGATCACTCTGAAAGTCCCTGACACACTTGTCAAACTTTTAATCATATACCTAAATAACAGACACTCCCAAGTTAGAGTAAAAGATAACTTGTCTACACCCAAGCTCAACCGCAAGGATCCATCCTGGGCCCGACACTCTTAAACATATATCTAAATGATATTCCCAGGACCCCAGACACGGAGCTGGCACTCTATGCAGACAACAGTGCGATACTTGCAAAACACCCTTACGTCTCAGTAATGCACAGACAGCTACAACAACAATTAGACATACTCCAAACATGGCTGAAAAAATGGCGAATAAAATTAAACCCCAATAAATGTCATTGGATTTATTTCTCTAGAAAACGTAAACCTCCGCTGCCTCTGTACATAAACAACCATGCCCTAAAAGCGGAAAAATCTACTACATACCTAGGTGTAACGATAGATTCCCACCTAACCTGGAATCTGCACGTAACGAACATAATCAGAAAAGCGTATATAACCATAGGAGCCTTATACCCAATGATAGGAAATGGAAATCTAAGTTATCAAAATAAACTCCTAATTTATAAATCGGTCACCCGCCCGGGAATGCTGTATGCAGCACCCGTATGGGGATATGCCTGTAAAACTACCATAGAGACAAGACAAAACAAAACCCTAAGGATTATAAGGAAAGCCCCTAGATACTTAAGAAACTCAGTAATTAGGAAAGACTTCAAAATAAAAACTGTTAGAGCCCAAATCAAAAAGCTAGCGCTTAAATTCTACAAAAATCTGCCATCTGTCCCAAATGAACTATTATTTAATCTGCATGACTATGATCATCGTAAGGCCAAATCACGTAAGAGACCGCGCGCGGTACTTAATATTGAAAATCGGAATTGGGTAAGTCCCACCTCAAATAGTTGAAATTAAATAAAAACGGCGATCAATGTTTTTCTAAAAAATGTTCTTAAAACTTAAACTGCCTAATTGCTAGGAAATCCTTAGATCTGCATCAACTCCCCAAAATTACTCAAACTCTAAATGTGCAACAAACTGCCACACTAGGAGCTAGGTCAAATTATAAAAACAGTAAATCAAAAACCTCGAACCTCCAACTATGGGCAAATGAAATAATGTCACAGTATGAAGATAAGAACCACACCTAGAGACTGGAGATTAAAGGCGCTTTGCGCCTGGTGCTCTTTTCTGGACGAAACCCTGACTAGATGGCCAAAAGTTGGGTTGAGATTCCAAGTCGCACCAGCTTGGCAATTACTCCAAGAATTAATGTTTTATCGAAAGCTTTGGCAATGTTGAAACAGACAATGCTAGTATACTGCCTGTTGTTAGCATTTGTGTGGATAGTTTCAACAACACGCAAGAGTTGGGATTGCGTGGAATGAGCAGACCGAAATCCATGCTGGTCAGGTATTAAAACGTTGTTGAGTCTGCAGAAACTATCCAAATAACTAAGCAACACTAATTCGTAAATTTTGTATAAATTTGAAAGAAGGGAGATTGGTCACCAGTTTTCGACCAATACATGTTTAATGTGATCGTACTCCGTGTGAACATGGCGGTAGTTTTGGCAGTGGCGGGAATCGAACCCGGGCCAACCGAGTGCTAATCACTGGGCTGTCGCGCCCTAAAACAGCTGCTTGTAAGACAATAACTTGCAAAACTTCCTCGAGGAAAACATATGTGTCAGTTAGGTCATATTTAATTATAAACTAGTAATAAGTTATAAACTGATAATATAAGTTTTTTTATCTCATATTGTAAAAATATGCTAATATTTTTAAATATGATGCATTCTTTTAAAGGTTTTAAATATTACTTTGAATTAAAATGATTGGTTATATTTTATACACAGAATACGCAGAAAAATCTGATAATATAAGTTTTGTTATCTCATATTGTAAAAATACGCTAATATTTTTAAATATGCATTCTTTTAAAGGTTTTAAATATTACTTTGAATTAAAATGATTGGTTATATTTTATACACAGAATACGCAGAAAAATCTGATAAGTTTTTTTTATCTCATATTGTAAAAATATGCTAATATTTTTAAATATGTTGCATTCTTTTAAAGGTTTTAAATATTACTTTGAATTAAAATGATTGGTTATATTTTATACATAGTATACACAGAAAAATCTGATATTTTTTACAATGTAGAATACATCAGTAGAAAACCACATATTATATGTCCAATGTCGAATACATACTCTACGTGCCTTACCCTGATGCAAACATACAATTCTAAGAATGCATCCCTTATTATATAACAGAAATTTAATTTTGTTCATTCTATCCGTTAAAATGAATCAGTAAATGCTAATTATATTGTAATATATGAACTATTTCTCGTGCATTTATTGCATATTTCCAACCATTCAAAATATATAATTTATAATAGATTTTATGCATAATTATAAAATACATATGCAATCTACATTTCTTATTTCACCTTCATCCTCATAAATGTATTCAATATTTCATTTGATGGCAGTATTACTTTCTTTATATACATAATGTATAAGGAAAGTACTGTGACCGGGTCGAAAATTAGAATTCGAGTTTTCGACGGGAGAGCACGTTTCAAGCATCCCTGATCACGAATCAAACATTTTTGAAGTAATGTCTGTGTGTGTGTGTCAGTGAGTCTGTGGAGATGATAACTGACGAACGAATGGACCGATTCGAACGAAATTTGGTACAAAAATCACAATCCGTAAACACTGGAAGTCTATTGTTTTTAAATGCAATCGAATATTCAGAACCCCCCTAAATTTTCGCGTGAAATTTTGAAAAAATCGTCAAAAAATCAAAACCGCTAATAAAGTTCCGCAATAGACATTTCCTATGTAATGTTTCATTAGATAACAATTGACATAAATTTTAGAATGCTAACATGAACCGTTCTCGAGATATTGCATATTTTTAAAAAAAATTATCAAAAAGTCATATAAGATAAAAAAATATTTTCTATTGAGAAACATGTTCACTTTTCATATGTAATACCATGCGATACATTGGGTGACATCATTCTCGTGGATCTAGCTCGTTCCATTCATGAAAAAAGATACTTTGAGTAATACTTTTGTGCCAATAGTCATTTATCTGCTGTAGGAATAACTTATTTCTTCGTCCATAACGCTTGGCGAGATTTTGGCGACGAATTTGGCGGAATGTCGCCAACTTGGTGACATTTTTAAATGTTGCCAAATTAACGAAAATCTCGCTAAATGGATAGAAATGACGCTAAATCAATGAAAATGACAACTAATTGTCGAAAATTCAATATCTTGGAAAGAATATAAGTATCTACTACAAGAAAAACCTATTCTTTTACTGTAAAAGTAGTAAATTTATTACATTATATAAGGAAAGTCATGTGTTTCCCACATCAGATTTTTTTTATATTGTCGAAGAATCTAAACTCATCATCGAATCTCAAACATACTCTTAAGCACGAAACACTAAAAACCATTGTTTGAACAATTGCATTGTTGATAGCATTTTGAGAAACCAGTATCTTATCTTTAGTTAAACTAAGAATACTTTCATTTTTAGCGATTAATTCCTCTTCTAACACAGTACTTGCTAAATCAATAATTGTTGTAAAAACTAATTGCTATATTTAATGATTGCTAACTTCGAGCACCACAGCTCATTATTACTGAACTTATGTATCAATCCAGATGTATTGATGTTTACAAAAATTTTGTACAGCTTCGAGCAGTGAGAATTATTTTCTTTAAATCAGGAATCACAAGGTTGCTACAAAACAAAATAATTTTGTGATAATAATTCAAAATCATATTGATGTATCTCCAAATGTTGCTATGTGCAAGTAGTTTACACTTAAAATGTATGTTTACTTTAAAAATTTAAATGCAATTCTTTATTTTTCAAAATGCAAATATTAAAACGTGTTTGTTTATTTTTCAATGTATCAAAAATGCCTTTTTACTCTTAAAATGGTTTAAAGAATCAAATTTGAAAACACAGTTTACTTTTATCTTTTCATTAAAGTTTTAAAAATTTATTTTCTTATTCCAATTTTATAATTATTGAGTGTGCATTGTGACAGTATTGGCAGTCTTTTTGTAACCAAACTAATAAAATAATATTTTTGCTACAATAAAGTTGCAAAATTTAGAACTCTTGGAACAGTTTCAACTGCTTTCTAGCATGAAAATACAATAGAACCTTTACTTGCATTTTTTAGAATTGTTCATATTTATCATTTTATAATTAGAAATTTAGTTGGAAGAAATCAGCAGTATTTCAGAGCATCAAATCAGCAGCGTTTAAAGAGCATAACAAGCTTATTATATAAGATTCCTTGATATGATCTTATTACTTCTTGAAAACGTAAGAACATACCTACTTGCTTTTTATTTTTATACCGCTGCATGTTACTGATAACTTTCTAGGAGAAACTCCTGTGTATACTAATGCTGTCATGATTTTTTTTAAGAAGTGGTATTAAATAGGTCATGTCTAGGCATGTGCATATAAAGTAATCCTATTTTTTTTCTTATTTTACCTGTTCATTGCTTTGCCTGCTCAAGCAATATACAGAAATTTTAAAATAAAACATGAATGCTTAGGCTACACAAGATGTTAGAGAAAAATTATGCTGTTGTGTATTAAGTGTGTAAATGAGGAAAGCTCAAAAGAAACTTTTTAAAATTTACTTCTTTTTGGATAATTTTCTTGGTTTTAAATTGTAATTAGTAAACAATAACATTATTATAACATATAAGACTAAGAGTTCACACCTTCATAATTTCGAATAATAAATTTTTGCATGATTTTGAGGTACAATTATCAGTACAGAGGTACTATTATTTCAGATAATCAAACAATACATTGTAAAGATATTTTTTTAATGTAAACAGAATTAATATTAAAGTCAGAAGAAAAAAAAGAAGTGAAAATTTATCAATAACTCTCTGGATGATGTATACTGAATATAAAAGTAAATATATTTAAAACAATATTAATAAAATTTATTTGAATTATTATGAGATGATAGTGTATTATAACGCTACTTTTTTCAATTTTCTCATGATGAAAGCGAGACAACCACACATCTCTATGCTTTCTAGTTAGTTCTAGCTAGGCATACATCAATATACAGGGTGTCCCAAAAAGATTGAAACGTGCTTTAATTTTTTACCTGTTACAGATAAGTGGGCAATGTAATCGAAAAGGGCAAATTGTCCTACAGGGGCAGGCAAGGCAAATTGTCCTACCATTAATTTTCAAAAAGTTATACTCTCAAAACTTTTATACGATCCCCTTAGACAAATTTGGGCAATCAGAAAATTTTTATTTTTAATGCAACAAAATTATTAAAAAAACTGCATATCTGTATCTTTAAAATCAACCGAACTATGATAAAGGAAAAAATATGACTTATGCCACTTTTCCTTACCATATGAAAGGCTGTTTCATCAGTGAGAATAGGGATCATAAGCAAATTGACAATGGATATTCCTTAGATCAAAAATAAGTTAATATGTGTCAAAACTTTTTATCACAAATGCATTTAAATAAAGCATTACACAGACAGAGATCATGGGCGCGGTAGCCCATTGGTTAGCGCGCTGGAGTTGCACTCGGTAGGCCCGGGTTCGATTCCAGGCACTGCCGAAACTGCCGCCGTGTTCATGCGGAGTACGATCACGTTAAACATGTGGGTCCGAAAGTCCTTCCGAGAGGTTGGTGGTAGGGGAAGGAGGGTACGGTCCCTGTGGATGCCTCCCCCACTGGGTTCCGGTCTAAATTGGGTGGCACTTCCCGACCGTTCAAACAGTTACCTTACACCTTTCTGGTAGGTCGGACGGTCTGGGTTTCAACAACATCAACAACAGACAGAGATCATATAAAGCAGTGGTATACTTACTGCGGTTGGGGCACATAATTAAAATATGCTTACATTGATAGAAGACCACTGTTATAAAGGGGCAAATTTCGTTACAAATACTAGAAATACAATTCATAAAATGCAATTCACAAAACATTCTCAAAATGTTTTCCTTTAACTCCAATACATAACAGAGCTCTTCTAATAATGCTTCAGTAAATATTTTGGAGTTCTTCACCACTAATATTGTTGCAAGCATCAATTATCTTTTGTTTAGGGGTCATTCCATGCTATTTCATCAAATTTCTTTTAAATTAGTTGCTGCACCATTTTTAATATTTTTCACATGCATTTATACATGTTTAGAGAGTTCAAAATCATTTTTAGAAAAGAAAAATTTCTTACCATGTGGCAGAGAGGTCCCCAGATGGTGCTTAATCATGTACAATTTTATGATTACAAGTATTTAAAAGCAAATTAAAGATTTAAAAAAACATTTACTGATAATTAATAAAGTGCTGATAATTTTGTTTCAACTTTGTTTTATTATTTGATATATTTTTGAAAATTTAATGGTAGTCAAAATTTACCATTGAAATTTGAATTTTCTCATTTTCCGAGCCTGTTTTTCACTGGGAAGGGAATAATACACTCAAACCAAATATATTTAGTTATAGTAGATTTTACCTGAGGGGAGAAACCTGGATTGGTTTGAATCCTTTCAAAATATTGTCACAGGTGAAAATAGGTGTTCTCAAAAAATTCAATTTTTCAAAAGCTGTATCTCCAGTGAGGTTCCCAGTAAAAAACTGAAATTTATATTACTGAGGCTTCTATTAGGTAGCAACACCATAAAATTTGATCACTTTGTTTTACATAGTAGCAAAAATATTTGAGTTCAAAGTTGTGAATAAAATCAGTGTATTTTCATTTGCTTTGACGGTAATTTTTATGTATGTATACAAGAAAGTTATCATTATAGTTACAAGAAATGCATTAAATGTTACTTGCTGTAAATAATTGAACAAACAAAAATTATATGTATATACAAAAAAAATGATCATTATAGTTACAAGAAATGCATGTTACTTGCTGCTCAGGCCTGCATGTTATAAACAATTGAATAAACAAAAAAAAATTATACCACTTAGTAAGTTCTTTTAGCTTTTTTTTTTATCTTATGTTGTAAAAGTTCCGTAAGCTCACTGCACAACCTGGGTTCAATATTCCATGTTTGTCCAGTAGCAGTTAACAACTTGGAAAGAGTAAGAACACATAAGACATACATTGTCATACGGCATCTAAACAATATCTGCTTTAGATTTTTTAAATGATGTTAATGATCCCACTGGATGGAAGAAATGGGCATTGCAGTCCTTCTCCGATTGTTGCACCTCAATAACTTGTGCAAGCGACAAATGAGAATCATAAATGCATGCAATATAATCCCTTTAAGTTCAAAAGAAAAATCTGTTGAAACTTTGGTGATGTTTATTCCTTCAAAATCTTGTGAATTGAGTCTTTTTTGTTTTGTTTCCTTTTGACCATCTGTATTGCTAATAGAAACACAGTCTTTTGCACCAGGGCACATCCTACTGTTTACATCACTTTCATAAAATCTACAACTTTATAAATCACTTCCTTTGGAAAATTTCTGGACTTCCTTTGTTCTATATTAGGAAGAATGCCATAGCTGTTAAGTAATTAATGTGTGTACTTCTTACTGGTACTGACTTGCACCAAATTCATGACATGTTTTTATTACTGACCAGGCTCAGGCACTAAACTTAATATTTTTACTTTCTCTGAAGCTGTTGAATTTCATTTAAATTTTTCTTTTAGTATTTTTAATGGAATAGTGTATTCATTTTCCTTCAGATCAGCTTTGTTATTTCCGAGAGACGCATTCAAACTTACATCAAAACATGCACTTAGTTTATTTTTCATTGCTGATGTAACTTTTTCTACTTTCTTTTTTTAAAGCTTTTGGTCTTTGTTTAATGTTAAGCTTCTGAATTTTAACAGGTGAAACTCACAGAGCCTCACATGTAAGATTTATATTATCTAATGTCTGATACACTGGACTAAATGTCTCATCATTGGTTTCATCTTTGTTAAAACTATAATTTTTTTTCAAACAAGAAATGCATAAACTTTTACCTGGAACTAATCCTAGGTTTGGATGGCTTTGAGCCATATGTAAAAATATTTCAGTAAGACTTTTTGTTGTAACTATTGAATGACATCTGAAAGGATCAGAACAGTTATTTCCATATAAGTGATTGTATTTAACAAGATAATTCTTCAAATAATACTGGCAAATATTTTCAAAGTCTCTTAATCTTAAGTCCAAAATAGTTTTTTCTTCATTGCTAAATTCACTAAAATCCTTTTATGTTAGTGAAATTGGCCCATAAGTAGTCTTATAGCAATCCTCATTAACTTTAACTCCAATAGAACCCATCTTTACATTCACTTATCTCACGTGCACACTATACTAATCAAAAGCCAACTGACACACAATGCAAATGCAGAACTCATACTTGCCTCTGACAGCAAGTTTTTTCTGGGTCAAACAGGTTATATCTTGTTTCAACTTGTACACTCTTACACTTGGAGTTGCACTCGGTAGGCCCGGGTTCGATTCCAGCCACTGCCATAACTGACGCCGTGTTCACGCGGAGTATGATCATGTTAAACATGTGGGTCCGTAAGTCCTTCCGAGAGGTTGGTGGTAAGGGAAGGAGGGTACGGTCCCTGTGGATGCCTTCCCAACTTGGTTCCGGTCTAAATTGGGTGGCACTTCCCGGCTGTCCAAACGGTTACAACTTGTTTCAACTTGTACACTCTTACACTTGGAGTTGCACTCGGTAGGCCCGGGTTCGATTCCAGCCACTGCCATAACTGCCGCCGTGTTCACGCGGAGTATGATCATGTTAAACATGTGGGTCCGTAAGTCCTTCCGAGAGGTTGGTGGTAAGGGAAGGAGGGTACGGTCCCTGTGGATGCCTTCCCAACTTGGTTCCGGTCTAAATTGGGTGGCACTTCCCGGCTGTCCAAACAGTTACCTTACACCTTTCTGGTAGGTCGGACGGTCTGGGTCTCAACAACAACACTCTTACACTAAGCAAAATTGTACAAGTTGAGATATTCCATGAACTCAGCTGCTTTAGCAGTTATGAATTGTGCAGTATGTTTTATTTTATATATTTTCTTGGTCTTTAACACTTTCATTTGGTTTTTATTATAACAAATAAAAAAGAAAATATATTCATGCTTCATTAGTTATTAAAAGTTATAATTGTCCTTCAAAAAAAAAAAAAAAAAATACCAGTAGATTTTGTTCAGAACTTTGAACTCAAATATTTTTCTTACTACGCAAAACAAAGTGGCCAAATTTTATTATGATGTTTCTACCCAATAGAAGCCTCAGTAATATAAATTTCAGATTTTTACTGTGAACCCTACAGGACATACAGTTTTTGAAAAATCTGATTTTTTTAATAACACCCATTTTAACCAGTGAAAATATTTTAGAAGGGTTCAAAACACTTCAGTTTTCTCCCCTCAGGTAAAATCTATTGTTACTATAGTACTTGCAAAATTAATTTTATTTGAGCATATTGTCCTCTTCCCAGCGAAAAAAAGGCTCGGAAAAAGAGAAAATGCAAATTTCAATGGTAAATTTTGATTACCATTAAATTTTCAAAAATATATCAAATGATAAAACCAAGTTGAACCAAATTATCAGCACTTTATTTTGAGTAAAAGGTTTTTTAAATTTCTAATTTGCTCAATGAGGAGGAAAGTTACACCATTTTGCACAAATGCTTGTAATCACAAATATGTACATGTTTAAAGAGCCATCTGGGGTACCTCTCCACGGTAAGAAATTTTTCTTTTGTAAAATTGGTTGTGAATTCTCTAAACATGTATAAATACTTGTGCAAAATATAATAGTTATTAAAAATGGTGCAGCAATAACCCTTTGTTGAAATAGCATGGAATGACCCTGTGGTCAATTGTGTTTAGTGGGCGAATATTATAAACTAGTGTTCTAAGACAACCCCATAAGTACAAATCGGGCAGGGTTAAATCAGGGGATCTGTGGGGCCATTCTGTGGCTCCTTTCAAACCAATCCACTGTTTATCACAGTTTTCATTGAGCCAGCTTGTCACAATTATTATAGCCAGGTGTGCAGGCGTGCCATCTTGTTGATAATACATGTTTTTAGAAGCGATAATGTTGTTGTCTCCATAAAATTCATTACAGTACCGTTTAAAATAACCACCATGAATTCATAAGCTGTAATAGTCCCTTCATAAAACACAGGACCAATCAGTTTTCCATTCCAAATTCCACACCATACAGACACAGAAAACTTTATCTGGTGATGTATTTCACAGACAAAAAATGGTTTGGTATTATCCCAATAATGATCGCTATGAGGATTGATTGCTCCATCTTCCATAAACAAACATTCATTAGTCCATAGAACGTTCTTAACAAAGTTCGAATTGATGTCTTGTTGGATTAACAACAAGTTGCAGAATGCTACATGTCGATCAAAATCGGAGGGATTAAGTGGTTGAATTCCATGAATACAAAATGGATACCAATGGTATTTTCCAACTGTTCTAGCAATTTGCATTCTAGGTAGCCCCAAAGTTTTGCTTGCTTTTCGAAAGCTTGTTCGTGGGTTGAAAGAAAAATATGAGATGATAATGTCAATTTTTTGGTCTTCCATGTACAAACAATTTCTTCCAGGGCCGGGTCTTGGATGAAATGAATCGGTAGTTCTTAATCTCCACATCATCAGATAAACAAATGTATGTAAAATTTTAGGCAAGTTTGGATATCGCCATCCAAAATCTCGAGCAATTTCTGCAGTATTTTTATTACACAGAGCATAAATCATTGTTAATATGTTAAAAGTTTATATTTCTAATTTGATATATGGTCCCCATTCACAATGTTCAATTTTCAATTAAATATGACTCGCTCAATTTTAAAGATACAGATATGCAGTTTCTTTTTATGATCTTTTTGTATTAAAAATAAAAATTTTCTGATTGACCAAATTTGTTTAAAGGGGTCGTATAAAAATTTGAAAAGTGTAACTTTTGAAAATTAATGGGAGGACTATTTCATTAACATAGTCTTATTTCCTACCTGACTTGCAACATTTTTGTAAATTACATTGCCCACTTATCTTCAACAGGTAAAGAATTAAAACATGTTTCAATCTTTTTGGGACACCTTGAATATTAATGTACACATAGGTTCTAAATAAAAAAGCTTTTTATTAAAATAAAAACCCACCGAAATACTTGAAGAAATAGTATCTTCTGTTACAAACCTAATGTATGTCCAATGATTGCTTGTACAAATAAAACAATCTCATGATGTCACATGAATCTTCTCCATAGTCAAAACAGGATCCTTATTAACGACTACTTTTATTTGTGTGAAACTCCCAGGGACATTAATAGGGGAAAAAGAGAGGCACAAGGTTGAATTGTACATAGGTGCCTGGGCCACAAACTATTTATAAAAAAGTTCAATATGTTATAAAGACCCACCTTTTTTTTTATAAATTTGAACCATCCATCCAATAGCCTTCAAATTTGTCATACAGATACAGTGGTCTAACAACAAAGCAAAAGTATCGAAAATGATATAAATATATATTAAAACAAATTAGTAATGGTATCATTTATTGTTTTATTCTGTGATTTTAACGAAGATGTTACTTTTTTGCTATTTTTGCAAAAATAACACATATTAAAATTTGAAACTTCTTTATATATATACCTAATTCATTTTCTTAGAATTCACATAATTACTAATGCTGTAACATTCACGAAATTAGCACAAAATGAATATACAGTGATCTCTCATTAAGACGGACAGTCAAGGACCAACATTTATTGCAGGTATTAGTGAGAGTCCATAAATCGGAAGTAAAATAGTAATAAAATTACGAAACGGTAATGATAGTTTGTTATCCTCAATTTTATAGGTACATCGAAAAATACAACCTTAAACAAGAGACAGAAAAATTTATTCAAAAATATGTTTAATATGTATAATGAATACGAAGTAAATATGAACAAATATTAACATTCAAAGCATACACAAAATGTAGTTGTACGTTAATGTTAGAATTTTTAAAATGAAGTAATCTTTATGTATTTCCCTGGGTAAACACTATTTTTTCAAGTCATTCTCAATTTAGTCAATTACTCGGAATGTACATTCGGAATATCTTTGATTGATTGAAGAATTAAGTAAATTTTGTCTATCTTAACGAATAAATGAATGTATTCGGTAATGTTTATAACATGCAGCGTCTATAGACCTTAATCGGAGAATCCATATTTGTACATAATAACGAGAAATCCATCTTAAAAGGGTGCCCTCTTAACAAGAGTATATATATATTTTTTATCTTGCATCAGAAAGTTTAATTGTGATTTAAGGATATTGGGATTTTTAAATTTAAAGATCTGTGGGTACAGATTCGATATAAAGAATTTGGTTTTTGATGCTTCTTTTCTGAAGCAATAAATTGCCAAATATGGCGAGAAGATAAATTGCACTTGGCACGAAAAATCCTGAGACACTTTTTTTCTGGCAACCTTTTTTAGCTTTCTGTTATCTTCGTTCATTTTATTTTTGTTGTGCTGTTACTGTGTGTCGACAGCCCAGACCACCCGACGCATCCTAGGATATAGAGCAACTTAAATGGATGGCCGGGCTGTTACTGTGTCGAAAGCCCAGACCATCCGACTCATCCAAGGACTAAGAGCAACAAAATGGATGGCCGAAATGGGCTGTTACTGTGTGTTGTTGTTGTTGAGACCCAGACCGTCCGACCTACCAGAAAGGTGTAAGGTAACTGTTTGGACGGCCGGGAAGTGCCACCCAATTTGGACCGGAACCCAGTGGGGGAGGCATCCACAGGGACCGTACCCTCCTTCCCCTACCACCAACCTCTCGGAAGGACTTACGGACCCACATGTTTAACGTGATCGTACTCCGTGTGAACACGGCGGCAGTTTTGGCTGCGGCTGGAATCGAACCCGGGCCTACCGAGTGCAACTCCAGCGCGCTAACCAATGGGCTACTACGCCCCGCTGTTACTGTGTGTGTAAAAATGCATTAAAAATGTAAATATCATACAAAAATTAAAGATAGCATATGTTAATAGATAAAATATAGAAACAGAAAATTTACATAGAAATAATGATCATAATCTGATGAACGCAATGTGGAAACAGTCATTTGTGCAATTTGGATATTTACAAGAGTTTCTCTTTGAAAAGTTTCGGATTTCATTAAATCAGGTTCTGTGTTTGGATTTTGATTTAAGCATAGCTTCTGCTTTGTTTTAGAGGGTAATTTAAAGTTAAATTACTCGACTGTATTCAATTTTATGATTTTCATGTTACATCCGCGTAGTTGTTGCACAAACAGCCATTGCTACATGAGACATATGGTTTTCTTGAAATTTCGTTCCAGTACAATATTTTTTCCAGTACAATATTTATTAGTATAGACTTTTTGAAATTTCATTAAAGTACCGGGTGGTCAGAATTAAAACACCCCTACTCTGAGCTCTCTATAGATCGAACTACTCAGTGTAAAGGCTCCAAAATTGTTGAACCTACCATTCAAGAAATGGGGAAAGTGATTACGCGAAAAAAAAAAAAAATTAGTTCCAGAAACACTGATAGGTGGTGCTGTACAACAGAAAATATGCTGAAAGGACAGAAAATAATCACAAAAAAACAAACACATGCGATATGGAATTTTTCCTTTTTAATTTCTTTTGCTGATATGAAAAAAAAAAGAAGATAAAAAAGTGAAGAAACTTAAACTGTCATTGTAACTGCAATTTTGCACTGTAAGCACAAAAATTTGCATAAACCCTTGGTTTGCAGCTACTATGTTCTGGGCATAAAAGGGGATAAAACTGGGAAATTTTCATTCTTATCAGCGATGGCTGTCACACTGCCAGAACGCGCTTTGCTTGTGAAGCTGTTTTATGAATACAAAGGACATACTGCAGCTGCACTTTGAAAGTTTCGTCGACTTAAGAATTTGCGCAAAGGACCATTACTTCCACATGCTCTCAGGAGAATGATCACTCGATTCGAGAAAACTGGACATTTTGGAGTTCAGCCAGGTCAAGGACGCAAATCGATTCATTCAGATGTTGTTGACGATGTTGCCACTGCTATTGTTAAACAATCAATGGATGTTATACGCAGCATTCCCTGCATCGATAAGGTCTTTGTGATATGAATGTTTGGTATGTTCAAATAAAATGTGTTACAAATGTGTATTTTGTGTCTTTTCAGCATATTTTCTGTTGTACAGTGCCACCTATCGGTGTTTCTGGAACTAATTTTTTTTTCGCGTAACCCCTTTCCCCATGTCTTGAATAGTATGTTCAACAATTTTGGAGCCTTTACACTGAGTAGTTGATCTATAGAGAGCTCAGAGTAGGGGTGTTTTAATTCTGACCACCCTGTACAATATTTTTTCTACGTATCGGTTTTTTTTAAATTTATTTAAAGTAGAATATATTTTCTAAGTATCTTTTTTCTAAAATTTCTTTAAAATTTTTTCTATGTATCGTTATTTCTTAAATTTCAGTAAAGTACAATATTTTTGGTAATTTTTTCTAAGTTTAGATTTTTTTAAAGTTTGTTAATGTACAATATTTTTTCTAAGTATAGTTTTTTCAATTTTGTTTAAGTGTAATCTTTTTGATAAGTATTGTTCTTTTGAAATTTTGTTAAGTACAATCTTTTTTCTAAGTATTGTCTTTTTTTTATACTTATGCATTGTTTTATACTTATTTATGTATTATGTTTTTATGCATTTTTTATTATTAATTGTATATTTTTATATTTGTTACGCACAGAGCCCAAAATAACGTCTGTTAAGGACTTTTCAAACACCGTATGCGTTGGCACCATTCTTGGCGGCAAAATAGAAAAGAGTCGATTTTGCCAAATTCTTAATAATAAATCTGTTCTGATCTGTGTACAACTTTTAATTAGAATGTTTAAACCTCGTAACTTAAGTTTGGCATAGAAATTTCAAAGCATATTTTAATGAAATATGATATGACATATTTTGTAATTTGATAGTTATGTGTTATAAATTATGAATTTTATAATATTATACATGATAGAATTTTCTTGTGTAAAGATGTAGAAAATATTTTTTTTTACTTTCAATACAATTTGGTACCCATCAAATTGTATATATTTTAATTAAAATGAAAATATATACAATTTGATGACCAATATTATAATACAAAAAAAACACTTGGCATTTCTTTCCTATTGGTCTTTCTACACAATGCAAATTTGGTACAAAAGTAACTCGTTACATGAATGTAAAATCAACTTTGTAATGTTTTTGGAAAAATTACCCATGTTGTATATGTAAGCCCATTTTGTACTATGTTGTAATGTGTAAGTACATTCTATAATTCAATGCATTACAGCAGTTTTGAATTTATGCAATTAACTCCAAATTAAGTACACTGGGATAATTTATGGTTAATTTAAAAATACAGATTCAGTTTGATCTGAATGTGCTATGCTCAAATTACGTATTTAAAATCCAAATTATAGTACATAAACATGTTTACATGCAAAGAAAACCACCAGTAAATATTGTATAGTATACTGACAGTAAAGAAACAGATGATGGTATTTTAATTCAGGTACTTGATATTATAAAAATAAAATATTTTATAAAAATCTTATGAAAAATAAAAATACATAAACAATATTATATAAATTTTGTTATAGTGTTAAGAAAATACTTTATACAGTTTTGAAGCATACTACTTGTAAAGCTACTTGCTTTCAAAAAAATGTTGGAAAGATAATTATATTTCACTTTCAGAAAAATAAAAACGGAAAAAAAGAATTGCTCCATTCTTCAAGCTCTAATCATAGAATTCCAATCTTTTATAGCCAGTTTATTTTAAAATATATTTCAATTACTATCTAAATAACACTTTCGTGTAGAATTAGTAAACTAAATATAATCGACTACCTTTCACCATCATAAGACAACGATCATCTGACAAATTCGATAGTAGCAAACTGGTATAGTAGACCAATGTGCGTCTGCACTTGACAGCAGCCAAATTGCATCATTTTCGTAACCGCACTTAGAAGTAGCATAACCATTTTGACAAAACTTTTCTCGTGAGTACTATGTTTATTCAAAAAAGCTTAGTGAGTAAAAGCATATTTGACAAAAGGCTTTTCATTAGCATGCATGAGTAAATGCCTATTTAAATTAATTTTATAAGTGAATGTTTTATGCCACACTTCAAACAAAGAGCTTTTCACCAGTATGAATAAGAAGATGTCTATTTAAATTAAATTTCTGTGCTAATCTTTTCTGGCAAATTTCAAAAACAAAAGACTTTTAACTAGTATGCACAAGTAGATGGCGATTTAATTGATATCTAGATAGAAATGTTTTCTGGCATATTTCACAAGCAGGAGGTTTTTCATCAGTATGCATAAGTAGATGGTACTTTAATTTACTTCTAGATGAAAAAGTTTTCGGACATATTTCACAAGCAAAAGGTTTTTCACCAGTATGTATAAGTAGATGCAAATGTAATTTCCTTCTAGATGAAAATGTTTTCCAACATATTTCACAAACAAAAGGCTTTTCACCAGTATGCATACGTAGATGTGAATTTAAACTTTCTTTACGTGTGAATGTTTTCTGGCATACATCACAAACATGCGGCTTTTCACCAACATGCCCAAGTAGATGTATATTAAAATTTTGTTTCTGTGTGAATGCTTTCTGGCATACTTCACAGACAAAGGGCTTTACTTTATTATGAATAAGTAGATGTGTATTTAAATTACATTTCTGTGTAAATGTTTTCTGGCATACTTCACAAACAAAAGGCGTTTCACCAGTATGAATACGTAGATGTACATTTAAATTGTGTTTATATGTAAATGTTTTCTGGCATACTTCACAAACAAATGGCTTTACTTTATTATGAATAAGTAAATGTATATTTAAACTGGATTTCTGTGGGAATGTTTTCTGGCATACTTCACACATAAAGGGCTTCACACCAGTATGAATAAGTAAATGTGAATTTAACTGACATTTTTTTCTAAATGTTTCCTGGCATACTTCACAAACAAAAGGCTTTTCACCAGTATGAATAAGTGAATGTGAATTTAAATGACATTTCTGTGTGAATG
This sequence comes from Amaurobius ferox, assembly GCA_951213105.1. Classification (NCBI taxonomy): domain Eukaryota; kingdom Metazoa; phylum Arthropoda; class Arachnida; order Araneae; family Amaurobiidae; genus Amaurobius; species Amaurobius ferox. The sequence continues at coordinate 39,705,779 of OX578155.1, forward strand.
TTTTCTGGCATACTCTACAAACCAAAGGTCTTTCACCATTATGAATAAGTAAATGTGAATTTAAAACATGTTTGTGTGTGAATGTTGCCTGACATACTTCACAAACAAAAGGTTTTTTACCAGTATGAATACGTAGATGTAAATTTAAATTGCTTTTCTGTGCGAATGATTTCTGGCATACTTCACAAGAAAACTTTTTACCAGTATGCTTCAGTAGATGGATATTTAATTTGCTTTTCTGTGTAAATGCTTTTTGACAGACTTCACAAACAAAAGGTTTTTCACCAGTATGAATAAGTAAATGTGAATTTAAATTACATTTCTGTGTGAATGTTTTCTGGCATACTCTACAAACAAAAGGTTTTTCACCATTATGAATAAGTAAATGTGAATTTAAATCATGTTTCTGTGTAAATGGTTTCTGGCATACTTCACAAACAAAAGGCTTTTTACCAGTATGAATAAGTAGATGTGAATTTAAATTACATTTCTGTGTGAATGTTTTCTGGCATACTCCACAAACAAAAGGCTTTTCACCAGTATGAATAAGTGAATGTGAATTTAAATGACATTTCTGTGTGAATGTTTTCTGGCATACTCTACAAACCAAAGGTCTTTCACCATTATGAATATTTCTGGTAGGTCGGACGGTCTGGGTCTCAACACCATTATGAATAAGTAAATGTGAATTTAAAACATGTTTGTGTGTGAATGTTGCCTGACATACTTCACAAACAAAAGGTTTTTCACCAGTATGAATAAGTAAATGTGAATTTAAATTACATTTCTGTGTGAATGTTTTCTGGCATACTCTACAAACAAAAGGTTTTTCACCATTATGAATAAGTAAATGTGAATTTAAAACATGTTTCTGTGTGAATGGTTTCTGACATACCTCACAAACAAAAGGCTTTTCACCAGTATGAAGAAGTAGATGTGAATGTAATACACATTTTCGTCTGAATGTTTTCTGGCATACTCCACAAACAAAAGGCTTTTCACCAGTATGAATAAGTGAATGTGAATCTAAATGACATTTTTGAGTGAATGTTGCCTGACATACTTCACAAACAAAAGGCTTTTCACCAGTATGAATACGTAGATGTGAATTTAATTTGGTTTTTGTACTGAATGTTTTCTGGCATACTTCACAAATAAAGGGCTTTACACAATTATGCTCAAGTAGATGTCTATTTAATGCACTTTTACACAAAAATGCTTTCCTACATATTTCACATGCCAGTGGATTCTTACTAGGGTGAAGAAATTTATGTTTATTTAAGTGCTTTTTTATTGTATGCGATTTTTGACATTTTTCAGATTCAATTAATTTTTCTCCTGTCTGAAGAAATTTATGTTCATTTAAATGACATTCTGTTGTAAATACTTCCTGTAGCATTTCACATTCAAGCAATTCTCCTCCTGAGTGAATAAGTTTAAGTTGATTCAAATTACTCTTACTCGTATAAAAGTTTTCTGACATTTGCAACGGGCTTTTCTTGATGTGCACAAGTTTTTATTGAATTGCCATTATGTATCCATTTTTTCTGACATATTTAACCATACCAATAGTTTTTACCTGTTCATATGTTGTTTGATTCAAGTTACTTATAAAACAACTACTTAGTGACAAAATTAACATTAAAAAAGTAACTTTTACAAGTATTGCTATAGCATGAGTTAGAAAATTATGCCGTTTCTTTTCTTCTCAAGCGTAGCCTGTAGAGAAAGTGGCCTTTCCCGCCAATCCGACGCCTAGTGTCGTTGAGGACGCATGATCCGAAAACGTACCCGCCAAACCCCCTGCTGTGCGGCCGGTTCTTCGCTATTGGTTAAGTTAAATGACGTCATGGGTGGAGCCTAGTATACACTTTGAAGTTTGACAGTTTAGGAAAAAACCTGTCGTCTTCGAGATTATACGTGTTTACATTTTCCTTAGATACATTTCTTCATGTATTTTACTTCATACACACATATTTATTTGCTTTTGATATGATTTTAAACTAAAGAATTGAATAAAATATATTATTATTATTATTACTACTTGATTAATGATAAAAATGCTTCATTTACGTGGAAAAAATTATATACAGTATACAGTTTAAAATGCTTGTGTTATATGTATTACGTTTATTAAAGGCACCTTATGCCCATTTTATATTGTGTTCCGTACGTGTATCGCAACTTTTTTAATCCTATTTTCATTGAGCACTTATAGCACTTGAGGCAATTTGTTTTATTTTATTAATGTTTTAACTACAAAAAAGCAAGTTACCTATCCAAAACAAAATATATAACTGTTTAAATATGGGTTACTATAACCTTTTTTGAAGTCGGTTTCAAATATTTATGCAAGTTTGTAAGCAAAACTATGTGTTTGATTTAAAAGAAAAAGCCATATAATGGAATATTTTGGACAAAAAATGTGGAAATTTTTTTAAAAAATTAAATCTAAAATTAATAAAAATGCAGGCTTGCAATGTATTCCTGGGTAAAATATTTAGTGTAGAGGGTGGGTAATCCATCCCACTCTATATACCCAGTGATGTGCTAATAATTTTCTATGCTAAAATTTTTTAATAACTGATATGCTTCGAAAATTACATATATCAATTGTTTGCTGTTCCCATTAAATTCTAAACAAATAGATATGCATATTGGTTTCTTTACCATTTGAATAGGTGCGAGCAATGCTATGCCACTATCGCTAACCGAAAGATAACAAAGTGGCAAAAACAAAAGAATGACATACCTATATTTTTATAGAACTGTGTCAATGGATTTACAATTAAAATACTTCAATACACCTTCTTCTGGATTTTGAGGAAGTTTTTACACACATTAACAATTACAATATGATTTGTGTCTTGATTTAGTGTAATTAAAAAAAAATTTGAATAGATTTTTTCCTGTAGTTGGGGGGGGGGGGGTAATCTTTAACCAGGTAAGTTCATCAGTCACAACCAGTGCATACTTTTAAATATATATGTTAATTTCTTGGCATTCTTTTATTAAACTTTTATGTACTTCAAACATTTTCAATGTAACAACTGGTGCTTGAACATTGAAAATTTTGACAATCAGTATGTACATACTCACTCTAGTTCTCCTTTAATGCTCGCTCCTTGTTAAAAGATACCAATAGATCAAAATAAATAAACTGCTGCTTTTTAGAATATAAATTTGTAATACTTTCTTAAAGAATCTGATTTGTCACCTAATTTTTTTATACCTGGTTTCTTTACATAAGTATTAAAAAGTTATATACCAATAGAATAAATAGATGCTATGGATTTAAATTGATATCAACAGAAATAAACAAGTTGGTTGAGATTTGCACTCTAACTTAGAGTGTTACCTGAAGAATTTGACTTTCAGAGAAATAGCTTTTTTTTTACATTAATTGAAATTTCATGTTAACTACTTTATATGGAACAAATAAATATATAATAGAATATGTAATAGGCACTGATAGTGCCTAGCCTGCAGTTCGTGCTAACTGATATTTCACATAAAGTGGTTTTTTGCTCTATATCTTCGGATGAGTCGGCTGGCCTGGGCTTTCGACATAAAGTGGTTTCAACTTTTCTTAGACAGCAAAACCCTCACATAATTCCATATTTTAATATCAGAACATTCTAAATTGATATTTTGTCTCTATGATAACTATCTACGTAATATATGTACACGTAATAGGTGAATGGAAACAAATATGAGTAAATAGATATAGCTTTCCGAGTACATTCAAGTTAGTTTTAAATGCCTGAAATATAGCTAAAATACTTGTTCATCAAAGACGTCATATGAAATATATTAGCTGCAGCCCCAATTTCAACTTCAAAATAGATCTGCTATTTATCTTGCTCATATTTGATTCTCCAGTCATAATATTTTTTATGAAAATAGCTTAATAAAACGGTTTAGCTCTTATAGTTTTGCAACATTCAAATATATCAATTTGTGAATAGGATATAATGGAGAAGACACTCCTATTGCAGATACTAGCATCTATGGACTAGTTTCTCACTTATTATATGCTCGTCATCATGAAATAATCAAAATTTGCAGTGGTAGCATGAAAGTTAGCATGCACCACAATTTTTTAGAATTTCTAAGGGAACTAACATTTTCAGTTCTTCTACGTGGCCGGCTCAAAATTCATATACAATTTAGCTCAGGCCACATGAAGCTGCAAAGGCAAAGTTTATAAACACAAAACCCATCTATAAGAAGCTTTCTAAAAAATATGGGTGATATTCCTATTACAGATACCAGCATGAGCATTCTTGGACTGGTTTCATGCTTATTATGCATTCGTCAATATAGAAAATCTGATATCTATAATGGTAACAAGAAACTTAATGTAGATCCAGGTATGGGACATTGTGGCAATTAACCCCCTCCCCCCTTTTTCAGATATATGTGTCATTTCTTGTGATTCTATAGATTCACTTATAAATGTTTATTGCAATGTCATAAATCCCAAAATGACATAAAATTCATTTTATCGGGCTAGTTTGCTTCATTTTATGATTAATCAAAAAAAAATTATCAATTTCGATAACTATTTACTGATATACTTCAAAAACAAATGTTCAATAAAAGAAACGTGTCGAAGTAAATCCCTTTTCATTTCTGCCTGAATCTGCCCTTGTAATGTACTAACTGTAAACTTTGCAACTACCTTTTAAGGGTGAGCGTCAGTAAATTTTCTGCCCTATCCGCGCTTTGTTAACTTTCGCGGCACACATATTTCGCCGAAATTCTGTTCAAACAGTTGCGAAATATTTTCTTATAAATAAAATGCTATGCTTAGATTATATTAAAACTAAATTTAATACCCAATAAAACATCGAATATATGTTTCATTTTAATTTAAAATATTTTTGGTGCTGCCATCTGTTGTCGTCATTTAACTCATACCGACTATTTTTATTTTTTAATGAACATTTTTAAATGTCTATTCCTTCTAATACGCTATTAAATGCAGCAAAAGATCATATGTAATGCCATAATCACGGAAACGTAATTGAACTTGGACTTAAAGACAAAGGAACTTTAAGAAAAAACTGCAGTCCTCAGTGATGTACATTCAGATCATTTATCAATTTTATAGAATGATAAATTATATTTCCGTGAATGTGGCATTATTATATATGATCAGTTGTTGTATTTAACACTGTATTAGAAGGAATAGATATTTAAAAATGTTCATTAAAAAATAAAAATTATCGGTATGAATTAAATGACGACAACAGATGGCAGCACCAAAAATATTTTGGATTAATATAAATATATTCTATGTTTTTGGGGGCATTAAATTTAGTTTTAATATAATCTAAGCATTGCATTTTATCGTTTAGAAAATATTTCGCAACTGTTTGAGCACAATTTCGGCGAAATATGTGTGCCGCGAAAGTTAACAAAGCGAGGATAGGGCAGAAAATTTACTGACTCAGTAAATTTGGTCAAGGGTGGGTCAAGGCAAGGCTATCTAAAACAAGGCTCGGACATCTAGGAATCATGGGATACGTGACGTCAGCAGCGGGGGGATCTGCAATCACTCCGCGTGTACGAAAGTGTATTGAAGATTCAGGAGTGACTTTCAAAACTTCATATTTTTAAATAAAAAAAATAATTTAAATACGTGCCCACTAGGATTAAAGTGTCTACTGAAAACAGGACTTCCTAAATGGTGAGTTATTTTTTATTTTGTCTTATTTTATGCATGCAATTTTAACATTTTTGTAACACATAGCACGTGTAGCGCCGAATGTTGCTGTATCTGTACTAATAGTCTTATATCTTGAGAAAAGTACTCTTAATTCATGTTTAATATTGCCTGAATGACTTGTTATTCATCACTGAACCTTGCATTTTAAGCATAATTTTATTACAGACTTTTGTGAAGTAAATATTTGCCTTTTTTGTTGAGATCGTGAATCGTACATTTTTTAGACGTTAGAAAGACAAAATCTGTTACAAATTACTCCTTACACCATGATATGTTATTTTAAGTTAATCTAAAGTATCAATGAATCAAATTGCAGCCTTACTAAATCATAGAATTATCGAAATAGCCTTGATAAATCACAGAACATAGAAACTGTATTACAAATGAAATATGCGCAATATGCCTTTGTATAATTGTTTCGTACCGTTGCACATAGTATACCATTCCCGAAAAAATTATTAAATATATGCAGTAAGTTTCATTTCAACACATGCTGTGTAAATAAAGTTTATTCAAGCTTGTTTAGATGTTTTGATTTTACTTGGGGGGGGGGGAATCTCAGAGTATGTATAAATAAAGTTTATTGAAGCTTATTTAGATGTTTTAATTTTACTTGTGGGGGGGGGAATCCCAGAGTATGTGTAAATGAAGTTTATTCAAGCTTATTTAGAAGATGTTTTGATTTTACTTGGGGGGGGGGGGAATCTCAGAGTATGTGTAAATAAAGTTTATTGAAGTTTATTTAGATGTTATGATTTTACTTGTGGGGGAGGGGGAATCTCAGAGTATGTGTAAATAAAGTTTATTGAAGCTTATTTAGTTGTTTTGATTTTACTTGTGGGGGGGGGGGAATCCCAGAGTATGTGTAAATGAAGTTTATTGAAGCTTATTTAAATGTTTTGATGTTACCTGGGGGGGGCGGAATCCCAGATATGCTCGTCCAAAGGAAAATGCAGTGAAACTCGATATGTTTGTAAAACTTGAGTACCGTTGCACATAGGTAAATGCTTTACAGTACACCGTTCCCGAAAAAATTATTAAATATATGCAGTAAGTTTCATTTCAACACATGCTGTGTAAATAAAGTTTATTCAAGCTTATTTAGATGTTTTGATTTTGCTTGGGAGGGGGGATCTCAGAGTATGTGTAAATAAAGTTTATTGAAGCTTATTTAGATGTTTTGATGTTACTTGGGGGGGGGGGGGAATCCCAGATTCTGTGGAGTATGCTCTTCCAAAGGAAAGTGCAGCGAAACTCGATATGTTTATAAAACTTGTGTATCATTGCACGTAGGTAAATCCTGAAAAAAATATTAAATATGTGTAGTAAGTTTCAAAGTTACTAAATATGTGTAGTAAGTTTCAAAGTTACTAAATATGTGTAGTAATCAAAGTATTTAATGTGTCATTTAGATTTAACTGATTAAATAGTTTTTGTATCTAATGAAAATGTCCTTATCCGTAGAGTAAAAATGCTTTTCAGAACTCAATTGGGGGGGGGGGGGGAATGCAAAGGTCAAACTTTTTTTGGATTTAATATAAATGCTTTTACTGTAAAATTAGTAGTATTTATTTATAATCCATACTTTATGTACATCATTTAATATATATCAGGTTGGTATTCAGTAGATATAAATGGGGAGGGGGGGGGGGGTAACTTTTGTTTGAGTGTGACATATGATATGCAGGTGCTTCTCAGACAAAATATGGATCATGCTTTTGCGGCAAATACATTTTATTTTTGTGTAACTTTGTTAACTCCAACTACTTGTATTTATAAATTTGTTGCAATAAAGTTTTTATATGCTCATAAAAAGCTCTTCTTTTTTGTATTTTATTTACTTGCTTCAAGAAAAACTTAATAACTTCACATTTCCACAAGAATAATAAATAATTTCACATTTCAACACAATATTAATGGTGTGTACTAGTTAAAACATACACACATATATGGTACTCAGATACTCAGAAAATTTGAGTTAATTTTGAATATACTTTTTCAGACAAAATACAAATCTAGCTATTTATTGCTACATATACAGTATGATACATTTCAATATAAATTTGATGTCACTTAATTAGGTTTGTAAGATAAAATGTTTTTACAACTCATAAAAGACCTGTTTTTGTATTTTACTTCCTTATTTGAAGAAATGCTGTTACATTTTTTGATGGATTTAATAATTTAAATAGTTTCATTGCATGTAGAAAGACGACAATTTTCTAATTAGTGTGGTAACCTAACTTATGGATAATTAAAATTTGTACATATACTACATGTCATTACAAGTTAAGGTAATTTACATTTCAAGAAGGAAAAAATGATTTAAATTTCATGAAGATATAAATCAATAAATGGTGTGTACTAGCATATAGCATGCATACTGAGGTGTAACTATTGTGGTGATTGTCATTACTAAATTAAAAAGCTTTATATTTAGTCAGAAAGTTAAAATGATTAATAAATTTCTACTAAGTTATTTTCCTATCTAAAGTCCGACGGAAAATTATGCACAAATTTGCTTGAATTTTAAATGACGAATTTTCAGATTTTTTAAACAGGCATGTTTCTTCGCATTTTTTATGAATTCTAGATTTACAGTATAAAATGTTGTTCAAGTTAAATAGGTACGTATCAAGAGTTTTTGAAATATAGTTTTAGTGTAAAAGTAATAATGTTGCAAAAGTTACTGTCACAAAATAGAAAAGTTAAATTTAGAAATTTATATTCATAACTATTTCACTGCGTTTTATGTTGCTTATATTTTAAAACTAAATGCTAAGTCTGGAGATATATATATATATATATATATATATGTATGTTAGCTAATAAAATATGTATTTTAAAGTCATAGGTAAGTGTCAGCAGTTTCTCCCATTATAGTGAATAATATGTAATTACTTTTTTCCTAATTTATAGTTATAAAATATTATTTGAATTTCTAAGGTTTATAAGTTTTGTTTTTTGATATATTTTAAATATTATATAAATATTAATATAGTTGTTTATTATATTAATATAACTTTAACACAAATGTTTACAGAAGAGAGTGAAAAAATATTTGTTCTGAATGTAGATCAATTTTTATTTTAGAATCACAGTTTGAAGTTTATTCTAATTTACTTGTTAGTGTAGAGATATATTTTTTCATATTAGTCTTATTTATTACTGTAGAAATTCACCTGTGTCAGATCCCGTACGTGTTACGCACGGGAGATACGTTCCCTCCGTTGCTGCGGTTGAGTTGTCAATGTCCGGGCCTCTTATTCTAGGTGGCCTTGGTCAAGGGGGGATTTGGTCAAGGGTGAGCGTCAGTAAATTTTCTGCCCTATCCGCGCTTTGTTAACTTTCGCGGCACACATATTTCGCCGAAATTCTGCTCAAACAGTTGCGAAATATTTTCTGAAAGATAAAATGCAATGCTTAGATTATATTAAAACTAAATTTAATGCCCTCAAAAACATAGAATATATTTTTTATTTTAATCCAAAATAGTTTTGGTGCTGCTATCTGTTGTCGTAATTTAATTCATACCGATTATTTTTATATTTTAATGAACATTTTTAAATATGTGTTCCTTCTAATACAGTGTTAAATACAACAACAGATCATATATAATAATGCCACAATCACGCAAAGGTAATTTATCATTCTATAAATTTGATAAGGAATCCGAATATACATCACTGAGGACTGCACAGTTTTGTGTTCAAGTCCAAGTTCAATTACGTTTCCGTGATTATGGTATTATATATGATCTGTTGTTGTATATAATAGCGTATTAGAAGGAATAGACATTTAAAAATGTTCATTAAAAAATAAAAATAGTCGGTATGAATTAAATTACGACAACAGATGGCAGCACCAAAAATATTTTAAATTAAAATAAAACATATATTCTATATTTTATTTGGTATTAAATCTAGTTTTAATATAATCTAAGCATAGCATTTTATCTATAAGAAAATATTTCGCAACTGTTTGAGCAGAATTTCGGCGAAATATGTGTGCCGCGAAAGTTAACAATAGGAAAGTTTACAATAGCGCGGATAGGGCAGAAAATTTACTGACGGTCACCCTTAACTGTACTCACGATTCATTGAATGATGATCAATTCACAGGGACCTATTAACCTTCAGCTTTCTATAAGAAATTTGGATTGGCTAGACATGGATTAACATAAACACTATGTAATAAAAATTATATTGTTTAAAATTTGCTTAAGTAGGTACTAGTCAATCAGGTTCAGTTGATTAAATATTTATGATTTTTCAAGATATTGTTCACCGGATGAACTAAAATATGTTTTTTAGGCAATGCATATGGTTATCTTATTTGTACTGATTTTTTCCCATCAGTAGTACAGATAATAGAATTTTGATGCATAAAAGTAAATTTCCGCCTTAGAGTATAGGTAAAAATAAATTTCAAAAGTAAATAAAAACATCCCATTTAATAAACTAATATCTATATATTGCAATTGTAACTGCAGACGAAGAAATTGAAAAGCAGATTTAGTTTTAGCTAGAATCATTGTACTATTAGAAAGAAATTGTATATATAGCTTGATTCAGTACTATCTAGTGGCTCCCATAAATCTGATTGAGCCAAGGTCGCAGTTAAGATTTCGCCAAGGTTTTCATTAACGAAAAAGCAATATGACAATAATATAAACACGTGCTGTTAATTTAGGACTGCAAACATTTGGTGAAATTTTACAACCTACCTTGGCGATAAATCTCTGACACTTGGTGATTCATCCTCGGGGACTGCTATAATAAGGAAGTACCCTTGATTCTTTAAAATTATAGAAATATATTTAAGAAATATTTTTTGTCTCTACCCACCAATAGCATTAACAAGTAGGGAAATCAAATTCCCTAGAAACCCATTTAAGTTCTGAGAAATGATATTTAGCGAAATGGGAAGCAAACTGTTTGGTTACCAATTCAACCCCCCCTCCTCTTCCTCAAAAAAAAGAATTGCCTGGGGATGCTATGCTACTGTTACACACATAATACTAACATTAAAGGAAAATATTGTAATAGGCTCAAATATGTGAACTATCAATGAATTTACATGTTTTTGTTTTAAATATTCTTATTTTCGAATTGAATGCTTTTGAGATAAGCATGTGTACTTTTGTAATCACTAATATCTCACAAATGATTCAAAAGTTAGTACTAATTTTCTACTACTCAATTGAATAATCTTCAGGTAATGAAATATGGGTAGTTATATTTTAATTTCAATATTTGTATAAAATTCATAATTTGTTGTCAAATCAAAACAAATTTTAATTTTATTTACATAAATATGTTTCAAATATTTTGTTAAATCTTATATAGTCCAATTTCCCATTCTAATCAGTGAATATTAAATTTCAAATATTTCAAATACAGTACATACATCATTTATATGCATTTCTACATAGCTCGCCAAACATTCCTATCCAGTGACATTAATTTCAATTACATATTTTCACAGGTATACGCTTTACTTCACTGGTCCCTAGCCCTTTCGGGACGGCGGCATTCCGAAGCTGTCGCGGCCCAAAGGACGACGCGCTTCGCTTCCGAACTGGTCGAAAAGGACGGCCCATTTTTGCGCTAAGCCTAACTCTCGAAAAAAATTCACTAAAAATCACCTATTCAACACAGAAATCTACTTTTTACAGGAATAAAAGAAATATTTATGTTCTATTTGATGTATAATTTTCATACAAATCTGAATACAAAATACTCGTTAGTTGCTCCCATTCTTTTATCCGAAATAAACGAATAATTTCAATGCCTCTAAAACCCAAACAAAAAAATACTCTCTTATATTCCTATGATTCACCAACGAAATCATAACGCTGAAATAAAAATAAAAACCGAAACTCAATTATAAAATTGTTGATGCTACGAGAATTGCTCTGTTTGTTTATGTTACAAAATGATTTTCACCGCTCCAAATGGAGAAATAATTCATTCGATCCTCTTCTACCTTCATAGAGTTTCGTCCAGAACAGAGCACCAGGCGCGAAGCGCCTTTAATCTCCAATCTCTGGGTGTGGTTCTTATCTTCATACTGTGACATTATTTCATTGGTCCATAGTTGGAGGTTCGAGGTTTTTGATTTACTGTTTTTATTATTTGTCCTAGCTCCTAGTGTGGCAGTTTGTTGCACATTAAGAGTTTAAGCAGTTTGGGGGGGTTGATGCAGATCTGAGGGTAACCTAGCATTTTAGCAGTTTAGGAGTTTAAACATTTTGTAGAAAACCAAAGATCGCGAGTTTTCTTTAATATCAACTGATTAAGGTGGGACGTTCCTAGTACCGAATATCAAAGTTAAGTACCGAGCGGGGTCTCTTACGAGATTTAGCCTTGCGATGATCATAGTCATGCAGATTAAATAATAGTTCATTTGGGACAGATGGCAGATTTTTGTAGAATTTAAGCGCTAGCTTTTTGATTTGGGCTCTAACAGTTTTTATTTTGAAGTCTTTCCTAATTACCGAGTTTCTTAAGTATCTAGGGGCTTTCCTTATAATCCTTAGGGTTTTGTTTTGTCTTGTCTCTAATAAGTCTGTGGTAGTTTTACAGGCATATCCCCATACGGGTGCTGCATACAGCATTCCCGGGCAGATGACCGATTTATAAATTAGGAGTTTATTTTGATAACTTAGATTTCCGTTTAATATCATTGGGTATAAGGCTCCTATGGTTATATACGCTTTTTTGATTATGTTCGTTACGTGCAGTTTCCAAGTTAGGTGGGAGTCTATCGTTACACCTAGGTATTTAGTAGATTTTTCCGCTTTTAGGGCATAGTTGTTTATGTACAGAGGAGGCGGAGGTTTACGTTTTCTTGAGAAATAAATCCAATGACATTTATTGGGATTTAATTTTATTCGCCATTTTTCCAGCCATGTTTGGAGTATGTCTAAGTGTTGTTGTAGCTGTCTGTGCATTACTGAGACGTAAGGGTGTTTTGCAAGTATCGCGCTGTCGTCTGCATAGAGTGCCAGCTCCGTGTCTGGGGTCCTGGGAATGTCATTTAGATATATGTTAAAGAGTGTCGGGCCCAGGATGGATCCTTGCGGTACACTACTTTTAATGAGCTTGGGTGTAGATAAGTTATTTTTTACTCTGACTTGAAAGTGTCTGTTATTTAGGTATGAAATTAAAAGTTTGACAAGTGCGTCAGGGACTTTTAGAGTGATCAATTTGTAAGCTAATCCACAGTGTCACACTTTATCAAAGGCTTTTTGGATGTCAAGAAAAATCGCAGCTGTGGGTGTCTTATTATTAAAACCAGAAGAAATGTACTCTACCACTCTCAGCAATTGATGAGTGGTGGAGTGTTTTGGCCGAAAGCCAAACTGCTCCGGAATGATAATGTCATTCTCACTAAGGTGCGTGTTCAGTCTCTTAAGAATTATTTTCTCAGTAATTTTACTAAGTGTCGGCAACAAACTGATTGGTCTGTCGTTGGCTGGAATTGTGGCATCCTCACCAGGTTTATGGATCGCTATAATTATCGCTTCCTTCCATTCTTTGGGGAAATAATTTAGTTCTAGTATTTTATTTATCAAGATGGTCAAGTAAAATATTATATTTAAGGGTAGGTTTTTTACCGCGATATTCCTGATTTTGTCGTGCCCTGGGCTTTTACGGTTTTTAAGGTTTTTGATAATCTCTACTATTTCTTGCGGGGTGGCTGGGTTAATCTCAGCCGTGACCGGGGAGTTCCTGAAATTGTTTAGAGTTTGCCTAACCATTCTTAGGGTGTCCTGACACATTAGATCGTGGTTTGGTTCAAATTGCTTTTCGTAATGCCTAGCAAGCGCCTCTGCCTTTTCTTCGTCTGAGTACGCAATATTAGCGCCATCTATTAGTGGCGGGAGTTTAATTTGAGGTTTTCTGAGTCTTTTAGCGAATTGCCAGAGCGATACGTCTTCCTGGCTAAGGGATTCGATTAATTCTTTATACTGTTGCTGCTTTTCTGCGACAATTTTTTCACTGACTGTACACGTGAGTCTATTAAGCTCCCTTTTAAGGGTAGGGTCTCTGTTAGCCTGCCATGTCTTACGCATTCTATTTCTCTGTTTAACTAACTGTTTGACATGGTGGGAAAGTGTTGGCATTTTTGATGACTCACGATGTGTTGTGGCAGATGCAATAGCTCTCCTGATTTCTGTTGTGAGTGTGTGCGTGGCAGAGTCAATATCCGCCGTGCTCATAATGTTGGGTACTGCTAAATGCGGCTCGAAAAGTGCTCTTTTGAATACGTTCCAGTTCACCCTCTCTTGTCCCAGAGAGGCTGGAAGGGGAGTGTTCAAATCGAATGTCACCAGTACCGGTAGATGATCCGAGTCGAATTCATCCAGGGTATCAATTGTGTGAGCGTATTCTATGTTTCTCGTTAGGACAAAGTCTATGAATGAGCCATTGGCACCTGAGAAGCAGGTTGGTCTCGACGGTGCAATGATGTCAGTGTTTGTTGTGTTTAGCAATCTATGTATCTGTGTACCGCGTGTGTTGGCTCTCCTGCTGCCCCACGCTCGGTGGTGTGCATTGAAGTCGGCCGCGAGTATTGTGTTTGGATATCGCGAGAAAAGCAGTTCCAGCTGCGCAGCTACATTTATACCACTCATGTTTTTGACATATATTGAAGTTAGGATAAATGGGTTTACATTATTTATTTTAATTTTTATACTAGTATTTTCTATACCTTGAAGATTTATGTTGTTTATTTCCTCGTGGGGAATATTACTTTTAATATATATTGCTGTTCCTCCATGGGGATTTCTAGCAGTTATATTTGAGCTAAGGGTATGATAGCTATTATAGTTTGCTATATTTAGTTTTTTGTTTTCTCTAACTTTAGTTTCCTGGATTAGCAGGGCATCTACATCATTTTCATTTACGTAGCTCCTAAGTTCATTTATTCTTGGAGATATGCCGTTCGCATTCCAAAATATTATTTTAAAACTTTCTTTTTGGGACCTATTCATGGCGGGTTTGTTTCTCACTGTTTTTATTAAATTCCGCGATTAATTTAAAAGCCTCAAAGACCATTTGCATTGGATCGCTCTTTTTTTGAATTAACTCAGCGAGCTGCATCAACAGATGTTTTATATCGTCTAGGTTGAACATACTAATAAATCCTCTGACGAGGTTGAGGATTTCATCCATATTTTCACCATTGGATTTATCAGCAAGTTCAGTCTCAGCTTCCATTTCCTGAGTCTCAGCTACAATTTCCTTAGCCTCAACCGCGGTTTGATCTGTTTTGTGAGTATCCTTTTGGACCTCGGTAGTCTTTTGTTTTTTTTCAGCCGATTTGTCTAACTGCTGTGTTTGCGCGAGCTCTTCTCGGGCGCGTTTAGTTTTCTGCCATTCCTGCACCTTTTTTTCTAATCTTTGTTTTGCTTCTCTTGCCTCTTTGGCGGCTTTATCAATTGCTATCCTCTGATTTATGTCTTCATGAGCTATTCTCACTTCCTCCACAGTCATTTCTCTGGAGGTCGACGGTTTAGGGGCCTGCTCTTGCACCGATCTGGTAGGTGCTGAAGTTTGAGTTCTTTTAACCTGTGGCACAGAGTGCGAGGAGTCCTGATGGGGTGTCTGAGGGTTTAGACCGAGGGCCTTTTGCCTCCAAGGGGGTATCTGATTTTTGGGGGGAGGGGGGGCATACCCCGGTGTCTTTCCTCTGTTCCAGGGGTTCTTCGGGCATTGCCTGAAGTTCGCCGGGTGATCTCCATTGCAGTTAGCACACGTTGCCTTCTCTGTCCTTGGTCTTTGGCAGTCACGTGTGAAGTGTTCTTCAGCACACTTAAGGCACTTTGGTGGCATGCTGCAATTCTCAGAGGAATGATTGAATTGCTGGCACCGGTAGCAGATTTTGAAGCCCCGTGCTCTGAAGGCCTCTACCTTCACAGCCAAGTATCCTAATCTTGTCAGTCGGTATACCCTCTGCCAGTCTTCCGTAGGCCTAATGCTGACTAAGAAGATCGGCAGGGACAATCTCGTTTTTGTGTTTCTCAGTTGAGAAACCCGGACTACATCTAATCCTTCGGATGTTAGAGTGATTTTTATTTCCTCAATGTTATAGTTTGTTGGTAGCCCCTTCAAAACTACCTTTTTGGGCCTTTCCGTCTTTAAGTTTAAACTGTGGAAGGGGATTTTCTCACTAGATAAATGGCGTTGTACAACCCTATAGGCGTCAGCGTCATTTGGAATCAATTTTAGCATGTCTCCTGTGAGCTTGCCAGATACTTTATTACCTGAGATTTCATTTAATTTTTTAAGGAGAGCCTGGTAATTGTCATTAAACTTGATGAAAAAACATTCCGCTTTAGGGTCTTTTTTCTCAACCACTACACTATTTTGCCTGTCACTATTTTGAACCGTTTTTGGTTTTGGTGCACTTTTGAACACTATAGGTTGCGCGACAATTTCAGCATAACTCTTAGTTTTAACATTATCATTTATATCTTTATCAATTTTTTCACTACAATCCATGTTATCCTTGTCATTCGATTTTAAGTTTAATTGTTTAATTCTCCATTCTGGTTTTTAGTAGGAGCATCCATAGTAGATTGCCCCTCTATTCTCCTCTTTTTATTTGGATTTTCAACAGGTTTAAGTTTATCTTCATCTTTAATTTCTTTAATTAAGCCTAGTTCTATCATTTTACATTTAATTACATCACTAGAATTACTTCCTTCACAGTTATAAATCTCATTTAAATTACTAGCATAAAACCTATCCAAATTCTGGACCAACAAAAAAGAATTTACAGAAAGAAACGAAGCCAGAATCCTGGAGACTTGGTCCTCGTCCCGTCCGAGTAGTCCATTCGTCAGTAGCTCCCTGATGTGTAGCGTCAGAGTGTAGATTGCCAGTGCACAAAAGTTCACAGCGTTTTTCACTTCTTCCTTCCAAGCGGGCATCAATCCATCCTTGGGCAGAGTATCACAATATTCAATCATGGCATCCCTGAGAGGCCGCAGTCCATCTTCGTCTAGCTCACCAGCAAGTCCGCGAGTAGCTTCCGTATCGAATGCATCCAAATCCATGTCGTCAGCGTCATCTTCTACCAAGGTCATGCCTCTGCAAGATGCATTGAAGTTAGTTCCATGGACAAGTAACGTCATCTAGTTCACAAATTAAAACGTTCTGCGTAGTGGCACTTATAGGTGCCACTATCCGCTTGCGGTAAAATTTCCTCTGGCCCGAGTGAGTGCCGTTCGTCCTTGAATGCATGTTCGCATCTGGCACCTAGGCGTGCCGTTCGTCACCAAAGGGCTAGAGTAGTGTACAAATAGTGCTTTACTATAGTTAAAAATATGCATTTTCTGTTTAACAGTACAATCTGCTTGAACAACTTTAACTGCATAATAATAATGTTGCATGATATTACCTAATTTCAATTTATAACATGTTTATAAAGAAAGGGTTTATCCAACAGATATTTTAAATCAACTTACTGAATGCTGTTTTTGAAAATAATAGACAGTAATTACTAATTTAATTTTATATGAAGCTGGATTTGATATCCTAGGATAGATGCAAATTGACTTATCTAGTTAATACTGATGTTATCTGATTTATCCTGATGTAATGAGATATAATGAAGCTGAAAATACATACCAGTTAAAAGTTTGACTAGTTATCACTACGTCCAACCGATGCTAAAGTATTTCGTTAAGATTAGATTGTAATATATTATCTAAATCGAATTATAGTTGTTGAAGTAATAAAGATATTGAAATTAATATTTGTTTCAAATAAATAATTTTGGGTTTAGAAATTAATAATATTTTGACTAAATGTTTCAAACTGAAATTATTCAGGAGATTGAAAAATAAAACTTCAGGTTTTATATTTCAGATGTGTTATACAGAATAACAAGTGTAAAGAGGATTTTAACTGAATTAACGTTGAGTTAAATTCAAAATGTTCTGAAAAATTTGAATGATGTATGCCTTTTAAATTTGTATATTCAAAATTCAAAATGTAGGATAATACTTATGTAATTGTTATTAAACATTTCAAAGTTTAAATATTGGTTGTTAAATTTTAAACATAATTTGAAATAAACATGTTGCGTTCCGCTCAGCGTGCCGCTTCTTAACCGGCGTTTCTCCCCCGCAGAAGGAGGGAAGGTGGTGGGTGGGGACGTCAAGGTGGAGGTGACGTCACGGTTCTGAATAAAGCTCCTTTACTCCATATAAATATTTATATTTTAAATGATGGAATGATATGGATTTTTTAAATGTATATTTTAACTTTTGGATATTTTAAATGGATATTTTAATTTTATGGATATTTTAAATGATGGAACAATGAAACAATGGAATGAGGATGATGGAATTAAGCATATGGTCATTTTAAATTGCAAATTAGCGCGCGGGAAGTTAGCGGTTGGCCCGGGTTCGATTCCCGCCACTGCCAAAACTGCCGCCGTGTTTACGTGGAATACGATCACGTTAAATATGTGGGTCCGTAAGTTCTTCCGAGAGGTTAATGGTAGGGGAAGGAGGATACGGCCCCTGTGGATGCCTCTCCCCTGGGTTCCCGTCTAAATTGGGTGAATATATAGAAAGTTATGGAGATTGTCGCGGAGGGCGCGGCAGCCCAGTAGTTAGCGCGCGGGAATTGCACTCAGTGGGCCCGGTTTCGATTCCCGCCACTGCCAAAACTTACGCCACGTTCACGCAGAGTACGATCACGTTAAACATGTGGATTCGTGAGTCCTTCCGAGAGGTTGGTGGTAGGGGAAGGAGGGTACGGTCTAAATTGGGTGAATAAAAAGAAAGTTATGGAGATTGTCGCGGAGGGCGAAGTAGCCCAGTGGTTAGCGCGCTTGAATTGCACGCGGTAGGCCCGGGTTCGATTTCCAAAATTGCCGTCGTGTTCACGCGGAATAAACATGTGGGTCTGTAAGTCTTTTCGAGAGGTTGGTGGTTGGGGAAGGAGGATACGGTCCCCGTGGGTGCCTCTCCCACTGGGTTCCGGTCTAAATTCGGTGAATAAAAAGAAAGTTATGGAAAATGTCGAAAAAGGGCGAAGTACCCCAGTGGTTAGCGCGCGGGATTTGCACTAGCGGGCGGGAATTTTACTCGGTAGGCCCGGGTCCGATTCCCGCCACTGCCAAAACTGCAGCCGCGCTCACGCGGAGTACGATCACGTTAAACATGTGGGATCGTAAGTCCTTCAGAGAGGTTGGTGGTAGGAGAAGGAGGGTACGGTCTCTGTGGATGCCTCCCCCACTGAGTTCCTGTCTGAATTGGGTGACATTTCCTGGCCATCCAAACGGTTACCTTACACCTTTCTGGTATGGATATTTTAAATGGATATTTTAATTTATAGATATTTTAAATGGATATTTTAATTTTATGGATATTTTAAACAATGGAACGATGGAACGAGGATGATGGAATTAAGCGCTTATCATATGGTCATTATAAAATTTAAATTAGCGCGCGAGAATTGCACTCGGTAGGCCCGGGTTCGATTTCCGCCACTGACACGGAGTACGATCACGTTAAACATATGGGTCCGTACGTTTTTCCGAGAGGTTAGTGGTAGGGGAAGGAGGGTACGTTCCCTGTGGATGCCTCCCCCAATGGGTTCCGGTCTAAATTGGGTGGCACATCCTGGCCGTCCAACCAGTTACTTTACACCTTTCTGGTAGGTCGCGCCAACGAGTTTGCCACGGTTGGAATTTGCCACGATCAGCATTTTCAAGGGTTGCGAACAGGCTGGTCGCCAAAGGTCATTCACAGGTATACGTAATATTGATATACATACACGTATACAGGTATACGTAATATTGATTTAATACAATTATAGAAATTTTGATTAAATAAAAGAAGAACAGCCATATTGGTTATTTTATATAGGAATGGCCATTCTTTGTCGAAAGCCGCAATTTTGTAACAATCGTTTGTACAACAGTTGATTTGTAACAATTTGAACATGAACCTATGCCTGCTATGCGAGTTTCGCTCGCCCACTAAAAAAACATCACAGAAAGCAGTTCTACTGGCTGTCGGAGATTGCACGTAGCAACAGATATTCCGTGGCACATAAAGTACATTTAGGTCCGTACAGTGGATGTAACATGAAAATTAGAAAATTTTAAAAACATTAAAATGACAAATATACAAAAGAAAGCAAATGTCAACAACTTAATTTTTTAAATACAATGTAAATCCATTAAAGTGATATTTTGTATTAATTCCTCACAATGTATACAAAATATAAAATTAACTGCAAAATTGAAAAATAAAAATCCTATTAGCCACCTCCATTGTGCTCAAAGTCAGCCTACCACACACTAGCTATAATAAATATTTTTTTTTATTAAAAGATTTAATTTAACTTATTGGGCATCTACTGTTATTTGAAATACGTATTTTCAAAAATACGTATATAAATAAAAATATTTAAAAGTACGTATAAAAATACGTATATTTAAAAATACGTATAAAAATTGTAAAATAAAATACTCTTTGCACAGGCGTAGTTAATTTCCAGCATTAACTATAACTTAGAATTTAATATTCTAAACCATCTAATAATGCGAATTACTAGATGAGATCGTATTCTAAACTAACATCTCTGTGCACAGGCGCAGTTCTCTGAAGCAATCACTTAAAGATCAGGGCACTACACTATCTGAGCAATTTATCGCGGAAACCCAGCTGTTAGTTAAAACGGGTGAAAAAAAGCAAAAAACTATCGAGTTCCAAAAGGACACTCACAAAAAAGTGCAAACCGCGGTTGAGGCTGTAGAAATGGAAGCTGAGACTGAACCGACTGATAAATCTGATGCTGAAAAGATGGAGGATATCCTCAACCTCATCAGAGGATTTATTAGCATGTTCAATCTAGACGACATAAAACATCAGTTGATGCAGTTCGCAGAGTTAGTACAAAAAAAGAGCGATCCTATGGTAATGGTCTTTGAGGCCCTTAAAATAATCGCGGACTTTAAAAGTAACAGTGAGAATCAAACCCGTCATGGCTAGGTCCCAAAAAGAATCCTTAAAAATAATATTTTGGAATGCGAACGGCATATGTCCAAGAATAAATGAACTTAGGAACTATGTAAATGAAAATGACGTAGACGCCTTATTAATTCAGGAAACTAAAGTTAGAGAAAGTAAAAAACTAAACATAGCCAACTACATATGCTATCATAATCTTAGCTCAAATACTAATGCTAGAACGCCCCATGGAGGAACAGCAGTATACATTAAAAGAAATATTCCCCACGAGGAACTAAGCAACATAAATCTTCAAGGTATAGAAAATACTAGTATAAAAATAAAAATTAATAATACTAGCCCGTTTATCCTAACCTCAACATATGTCAAAAATATGAGTAGAGTAGATGTAGCTGCGCAACTGGAACTGCTTTTCGCGCGATATCCAAACACTATACTCGCAGGCGACTTCAACGCGCACCACCGAGCGTGGGGCTGTAGGAGAGCCAATTCACGCGGTACACAGATACACAGACTGCTGAACACGACAAACACTAACATTATTGTACCGTCGACACCAACCTGCTTCTCAAGCGCCAACGGCTCATTTATAGACTTTGTCCTAACGCGAAACATAGATTACGCTCACACTATTAGTACTCTGGATGAATTCGACTCGGATCATCTGCCGGTACTGGTGACATTCGACCTGAAAACACCTCTTCCAGCCTCTTTGGGACAAGAGAGGGTCAACTGGGAAGTATTCAAAAGAGCACCCAAAGAATGGAAGGAAGCGATAATTATAACAATCCATAAGCCTGGTGAGGATGCCACAATTCCAGCCAACTACAGACCAATTAGCTTGCTACCGACACTTAGTAAAATTATTGAGAAAATTATTCTTAAGAGACTGAACACGCACCTTAGTGAGAATGACATTATCATTCCGGAGCAGTTTGGATTTCGGCCAAAGCACTCCACCACTCATCAATTGCTGAGAGTGGTAGAGTACATATCTTCTGGTCTCAATAACAAGACACCCACAGCTGCGATTTTTCTGGACATACAAAAAGCCTTTCATAAAGTATGGCACTGTGGATTAGCGTACAAATTGATCACTTTAAAAGTCCCTGACGCACTTGTCAAACTTTTAATCTCATACTTAAATAACAGACACTTTCAAGTCAGAGTAGGAGGTAACTTATCTACACCCAAGCTCATTAAAAGTAGTGTACCGCAAGGTTCTATCCTGGGCCCGACACTCTTTAACATATACCTGAACGACATCCCTAGGACTCCAAACACAGAGCTGGCACTCTACGCAGACGACAGTGCGATACTTGCAAAACACCCCTATGTCTCAGTAATGCACAGACAGCTACAACAACACTTAGACATACTCCAAACTTGGCTGGAAAAATGGCGAATAAAATTAAACCCCAATAAATGTCATTGGATTTATTTCTCTAGAAAACGTAAACCTCTGCCGCCTCTGTACATAAACAACCATGCCCTAAAAGCGGAAAAATCTACTAAATACCTAGGTGTAACGATAGATTCCCACCTAACCTGGAAACAGCACGTAACGAACTTAATCAGAAAAGCGTATATGGCCACAGGAGCCTTATACCCAATGATAGGAAACGGAAATCTAAGTTATCAAAATAAACTCCTAATTTATAAATCGGTCATCCGCCCGGGAATGCTGTATGCAGCACCCGTATGGGGATATGTCTGTAAAACTACAATAGACCTCCTAGAGACAAAACAAAACAAAATCCTACGGATTATCAGGAAAGCTCCCAGGTACTTAAGAAACTCGGTAATTAGGAATGACTTCAAAATAAAAACTGTTAGAGCCCAAATTAAAAAGCTAGCGCTTAAATTTTACAGAAATTTGCCATCCGTTCCGAACGAACTGTTATTCAATCTGCATGACTATGATCATCGCAAGGCCAAATCTCGTAAGAGACCCCGCGCTGTTCTAAACATCGATAATCGGAATTAAAAGATCCCACCTCAAACATCTGATTTTTAAATAAAACTCGGGACTATTATTTTATAAAAAAAAAAAAAAATATTCTAAACTCTAAACTGCCAAAACGCTAGGTAACCCTTAGATCTGCATCAACCCCCCAAACTGCTTAAACTCTAAATGTGCAACAAACTGCCACACTAGGAGCTAGGATAAATAATAAAAAGTAGTAAATAAAAACCTCGAACATCCAATTAGGGTCACTGAATTAATGTCACAGTTTGACGATAAGAACCACATGTTGAAACTGGAGATTAAAGGCGCTTTGCGCCTGGTGCTCTGTCTTGTACGACACTATGACGTCGATCTGAGCAATTCATCATCATTCCCCTCCGAGACTTCGTACAGTGCGGACCGGTTTCCTGTCTCCTCCTGAACTGATTTTCTCCACGTGGAACGTACTCCCAACGTGCCGGCGCCATCTTGCTACATCGAACCTTCCAGCCTGGACATGGCGTCCAACTCATCAATACAGACTACCATCACTGGTATTCCACCTGATATCAGCTGTATTATTGACAAATTTCGGACTTTGGCACTCCCGCCTTCTAATGAACTTGGCAACCTCTCCGACATGACTACATTCAGATTGATAGGCGACTTCCTGTTGCACGAGTATCACAAGACCAGCGATGGCCTCCTATCTCAAGAAGAATTCATGGGTAAGTGTATATCTTTGTCAAATCATTTTGAGCTTACTGATACCTTTGACGATAGGACCCCCTTTAAGTATGAAATTGATGCATTTATTGAGCGCTCTGGACTAACCATGCGCATGCCTAATGATAATGTTAAAGTTAATTCTGTGTATTCATCTGATTTATCTAACATAACTGATAAGGAATCAAACTGTAATAGTGAACTTAATAACATAAATTGCATAAATGATCAATCTAATCAAAATAATTTGAAAAATAATTCTGATGACTTAAATAAAGCTAATAACATTAATAATGGTAATCTTAATTGTAAAAGTAAGAATAATACTAGAATTGATGACACTGATGCACAAGTAGATTCGGAAGGCTTTAGATATCCGAAAAGACATTGCCCCATGATGACTGTCCAACCCAGCTCTAGTATTGAAACTGCACGGAACCCTTTTGCTTTGTCCGATATGGACACCTCTCCCCCCCCCCTTGGAAAATGAAACTTCTAGCAATGATAATTCGCGTACTGTCAATGATAATAATAGTGAACAACCTCAATTTAACGCGTACAAACCTGAACCGTTTTATGTGAATTGCCCTCATAACTGGCGGGAACTCATTAAAGCCATAAACTCCAAAACCTCAACAAATGTTAAAGCTCAGCTTGCTGGTGACCTAATCAAAATTCTCCCCCTCAACCTTGACGACTTCCGATTGGTACAACGATTTTTAATTGAGCAAAAATTGGAATTCCATTCTATAAACATTAAAGCAGAGAGACCAGTTAAAATACTTTTGAAAGGACTGCCCACAAACTCAGAAATCAATGAAATAAAAGAAGAACTATCCCTCTTAGGCTTTAGCGTACATCGTATCTCCCAATTAAGAGACCTAAAAAATCAAGCTCCATTGCCAATATATCTCGTCTACCTCAACCCCACAAATGGATGGGAAGAAATCATGAAAGTAAGATCCATGCTCGACATGACCATCAGGGTCACAAACTTTGAGTCAAGGGGAACCAAGATGTGCTACCGCTGCCAGCGGCACGGACACTCCAGCGAATGTTGCAGGCTTCCTCCTAGGTGTCTGAAATGTGGACTAGATCACCAAACCCGTGAATGTACAAAGTCTAAGGATACTCCGGCACAATGTGCAAATTGCAAGGGACCCCACCCAGCCAACTAGAGGCACTGCCCCTCAAACCCCCAAAATAAAAATCAGCTGATAAACAATGAAATTGTACCCGTCCCCCCCCCCCCCCAGAAGCAACCCAGCTAATCTGCAGGCCTCAAACTTTCCCTGTCTTCAACCCACCATAAATAAACAAACTATCCCACTAAATGTAAATAACCCCAATATGAGACAAGCCCCTACCCAGGTAAAACATACTAAAAATAAATCATTTGCGGAAATTGCAGCAAGCCAAACGGCCGTCCAAAATAACTCAGATCCCCCCCCTCCCCTAAACTTCTCCCCAGAAATCAAATCATTAATAACGCGCGTAAACAAACCCTCCAGCAAATTGCGGTACACTCGTACATCACCCCTGCTCCCTCCCCCCTGACCCTGAACCACAGACTGAATCTGCTTCTAATGAAACATCCACCCCATCATCTCAAATTACTGATATTATACAGATCATCCAAGAGGTTAAGAAAATGTTTACTGAACTTGACATTAACTTTAGCAAAATAAAAAATTTCATAAATCAAATAGTTACCACCATAAACAAACCAATAAATCCCCTGGATAAACTTTTAAACATTATCTCGGCCCTCGGTGAGGTCTTTAGCACAGTCCCCCCCCCCCCCCCATCATGACGAGTAAAAAATTTGATCATCTGAAAATACTGTCGTGGAACGCCAATGGGCTCCGCGGCAAAATCACCGAACTTCGAAATTTCGCACAAAATAATAGCTTTGATATCATCCTTGTCCAAGAGATCCGCCCTGGCCCCTGCCCCCCCCCCCCCCTCAAAATTGCAAACTATTTTAACTATACTGCTCTCCGTAATAATAATTCAAACAACCCGCGGTCCACTCAGGCTGGTGGAGTATCCGTATATATTAAACGTAACATTCCGCATCATGAGCTAAACCCCGTCAACACATCTATAATAGAAAATAAAATGATTCAGCTTTCCCTCCCAAACTACCCGCCCATTATCGTAGGGTCTATTTATATCAAACCTGCCCAAAGTAATGATATCACCCCTGACCTCCAAAATATTTGCAATATCAACCATCGCGCCATCCTACTAGGTGACTTTAATGCCCACAGCCCGCGCTGGAACTGCCGGAGAAGAAACACTTATGGAACTGCCCTCCAAAATTTTGTTACAAATAGTGGAATTCATCTTGCTGTCCCTGCCTTGCCCACCCACCACTCCCATTCCCCTTACCCCTCCACCATTGACCTTGGTTTACTCAAAAACATCCATTTGCCGTATACTATTGAAACCCTTAATGATTTAAGCTCGGACCATCTCCCCATCCTCCTTACCATACAGCTAAACTCCCTTCTACCTGTCTCTAGCCTCCCTTCCTCTATAGACTGGACTAACTTCAAAGCAAACTTACGTAATACCTCCCTGCTCATTCCAAAAATAAACTGCCCCGCTGACATAGATGAAGCGGCCCGTAAAATCACTCATGAAATACAGAACTTCCTCGCAAAAGCATCCTCCTCTCGCCCCCCCCCCGTTATAATTCCCTCCCACATCTCATACAAACGCAAATTGTCTATCGAAATTTTGTCCGCCGTCATTGGCAAGTTACAAGAGACCCCAGAACAAAAAACCACCTAAACACTGTTAATAGAAAAATTCGACTTGAAATTCAAAAATACAATCAGAACAAATGGAAAAATTATATTGAGTCACTTTCCCCTGACGACAGAAGCATATGGAAAGAAATCAAAAGAGTTAAGAAACCCTTCGCACAGCTCCCCCCCCTCCTCTCATCTACAGGCACCGCTTTCTCAGAACGGGACAAAGCAAATGCTATCGCAAATTGCTATGAGAAGCAATTTGCGATCGATATCCCAAATAATGAATTTCATAATCATGTTCAAACCTCCGTCAATAATTTTCTGTCCTCCCCCCCCCCACCCCATCCCACCCACTTCTGTTGATGAAATTGTAAAAATAATTCAAAAACTTAAAAACAAAAAAGCACCCGGAATTGATAAAATCTCCAATAGGGCTCTAAAGTCTCTCCCCCTTAACATTATTTTTTATATTGTACTTTTGATTAATTCCATACTAAATTACTGTCACTTCCCCACTTGTTGGAAAACGGCAGTCGTAATTCCCTGTTTAAAGCCCGGCTCTGACCCCTCTAATCCTGTGTCTTACCGCCCCATCTCCCTCCTCCCGTCACTCAGTAAACTAACCGAACGTGTAATACAAACTAGACTTTATAAAATAATTAACTAAAAAGATTTAATTATCCCTGAGCAGTTCGGCTTCCGCCCCATGCATTCTACCTCCCACCAGCTTCTCCGGGTTGTTGAGTTTACAGCTAATGCCATTAATAAAAATCACGTCGGTGCCCTCCTATTGGATGTCGAGAAGGCATTTGATAAAACGTGGACTACTGGAATTATTTATAAACTAATACAGCTTAACATCCCACCCCCCTTCATTAAAATTATAAACTCATATCTTTACAATAGGAAATTTCATGTACGCACCCTAAACACACTCTCTGATATTAAACCTATCCAGGCAGGAGTCCCTCAAGGATCCATCCTTGGGCCCCTCCTCTTCAACTTATATGTCAATGATATCCCCCGCTCCCCTAATACCACCCTTTGTTTATACGCAGATGATACATGCATCATCTCTTCAAATAAAAATATTAATTATCTGCATTCTCAAATTCAAAACCATATTAACATACTGGACAACTACTATGATAAATGGAAAATCAGGATAAACGCTAATAAGTCACAGGCAGTATTCCTCTCAGGCGCACGCTTCCCCCCCCCCCATTCTGTACAAAAATCAGGCCATCCCATTCCTGCGCACAGCCAAGTACCTTGGCGCCCATTTGGACAGCCGACTTACTTGGCGTACGCACCTTGAATACGTAGTTAAAAAATCTAGGAAGCTCGTAGGGGCATTAAATCACCTTTTGTTCTCTGAGCATCTCGACATGAGTAATAAAATCTTGCTTTTCAAAAGTATAATCCAGCCGATTCTTTTATATGCATGCCCAATTTGGGGGTATGCTTGTAAAACGAACATACGTAAATTGCAAACGGAACAAAATAGAATTTTAAGAATAATAAGGAAAGCACCACGTTATCTCAGGAATGATATCATTCATAAAGACTTCAAAGTCAAAACTGTAAAACAAGCTATCAGGAAACATTCAATAAACTTTTTCAAAAACATCCCAAAAATTCCGAACGAATCCCTTTTTTGCTTACAAGACTATGGCCCGGTTTCCACTGACGCGTTGGTACGTTGCCCATCCGTTGGGAGCTGTACGTCAACCAATCACAGGCTCGAACGCACGACCGTGCGTTCATCCGTTGAACATGGTTCAAGTTCATGTTTAACGGATGCGTTGGTCACGTGATGCGTTACCGCTGAAAAGGACACCAATGAAAAAGCTTCATTTGAAACAAGATGGCCGTCACTTCGAGCAGAGGATTGATTTCCCAATGATTTCGGATATACAGTAGACAATATGAAAAATATTCCGATTGGTGAGTTATGATTTGTTTGTTTAAAAGAAACATGGCAAGTTTACTCTTAAATATATACCAGTTTGACGATCATTAGATAAATTACTTGTGTGATCACTTGTTCATTTGAACGTGTGGTCATAAAATTTTATTTTAATGTATACCGATCGCCCAATTTACTAATTTAGAACTGTACAAAATGACCTGACTGGATCCAATTTAAAAATGTATATCTGTGATTAAAGTAATTTCCCCATTTCTAATGTTAAACAATGTAAACTAGTACGCTCTCAATGAATGGATGTTTGAGTAAAATTCATTGCAAATATTTTATAGAAACATAACATATAATCGCACTCAGTTATTCATTATGACCATATTAAATATTTCTATCCCTTCCGCACTTTATCGGCATTTCAAGTTTTGCGATGTCATACTTTTTCACATAGTTTTCATGAAGAATCTGTCAGGATGTGTATGTGATGCTATTTATTCAATTGTTGAAATTCCCTTTAGATATAACAGTTTTTCAATAAATTATGATTAAATTAATATCCGAAAACAATGGTTTAAATAATTATTATTTGTATAATGTGTTTTGTATGTTTTTGAGTCCTAAGTGTAATGTTGTGTGTAGTTTTTAAGCATTCCATATTTTGTATTCTTATGTGAATAAAGTGAACAACCCAAACCATATTTTGTTACAGACTTCACATATAGCATATTTGTTATGTGGCATGCAAATTTGGGAATCTTATACACTTTTGTAATTTTTTTATTGCACAATTTATTCTGGCATTTATATTAGCATCTATCAACTTCAACACAGAGTCCTCGTCCAAACTATGAAGGTTGTGATAGCATATACTATTGAGACTACTTAATACGATAGTGAAATATCAGTTAACACGATATGCAGGCTGTAACTATATATTTGTTTGTTTCGTGCAAAATAGTAATAGTAGTTAAGATGCAGTGGTGAATTAACATACTGGCGAATGCCAGGGACCTCATTTCAGAGGAGGGCCTCATTTTGATCGAAAAATAAAAGTAAAAAATCTTTAAGAAAAAAAAATTTCTTAAAGATTTTTAATAGTGAAGAAGGAAATAAGGACGAACTTGAAAATGAATCCCAAAAAGTGGATTTAAAGTGTTTGTATTCGTATTTATGTGGAGAAAACATAATTCAAGCGTTTCCAAATGTTGAAATAGTACTTCATACTGTACTTCTTCGTAATAGTACTTCTGTGTTTGATGATATCCAACGCTAGTGGGGAAAGGTCATTCTCTAAATTAAAACTAATCAGAAACAACTTAAGAAGCATAAGGACTGATAAGAGGCTAAATCATCTATCAATTCTGGGTCATTCCATATGGGGACACCCGATGAGTGTTGCTCTGTAGTCACAGATTTTTTTTAAATTTTTACCATGGATACACATGGTAATAAAACCCCCAAATCTGAATTTGTAATGTATATATCCCAATAATGACCCAGATACAGGCATTTGAAAAATAGTCATTTTTGCGAAATGGCGGCCATCTTGGATTTTGCACTAATGTTTAAAAATGTAATAGCGTGAGAACTAATGGCTCAAATGAAATAATTCTGGTACCAATTTAAGGTCATTAGTATCAGGAATATAAGTGCCATATCAAAACAATTTAAAAAATATATTTTAATATCGTTACATATTACATGAAAATTGCAAAAATCACCTTCGGATTGATGGACAACTTAAATGGGCTATAAAAAAAATGGCCCCTAATATTTTTTTCTGAAACTTGGTACAAATACTAACTAATATGTGGGCTTTAAGTAAAAAAAAAATTAGAAAGGTAATATTTCTTATTGCAGAGAAAATAGCTTTAAAACATATATACATTTAGTTAACATTTGACATGCAATGCTTTAATCATTTTTAAAAAAATATTTTTTAAAAACAAATAATGAGCAAAAATAAAACATAGGCATTTTTTACACACTAACTAGTACGTGTGCTTTAAGTAAAGAAAATAAAATGGTAATATTTTATTTA
This sequence comes from Amaurobius ferox, assembly GCA_951213105.1. Lineage (NCBI taxonomy): Eukaryota > Metazoa > Arthropoda > Arachnida > Araneae > Amaurobiidae > Amaurobius > Amaurobius ferox. Next base: position 39,735,921 of record OX578155.1, read on the forward strand.
AATAATGACTAAAAAAATACTGTGATATGTATAGGAAATCAGTGTAATATTTCTGGAGTGCTGAAAAATTCTAATAAAAATCTTCCTAGAAACCACGCAGTTATCTCTCTTGTATTTTATTTTCTTATTTCAAATTTTAAGAAGGTATTTTCTATATTCGGTAGAGCTAAAGGTGCACATTTTTTCCTAGTGGGCACTGGCTTCTAAACCAATTTCACTTTAGAGGCAGTAAGTACAATAATCTTTGGCATATTGGTTATAAATAACAAATATCACTTAATGCTGAAGCTTTACAGCATACATATAGTAATTTCCACAAAAAATAATTTGTAATTAGATAATATAAAACACTCATTTTCATGAAAAGCATTAAAATTAAAAAAAAACATTAAACAGAACTACAGCATGTTGATCACCCAAACATATCTTGAGCCTTCTGCCAACTCCAAAGGAAACACTAGGCAATATCCCCTATCCAGTTGAAACAGGAGCAACAAACTAAACATAAACAAACAAGCTATTGGAGAAGAAAATTATCCTACAGCACCAATATTATTTCTGGAACATTTAAAAACACCTGTTTCTGGTCTTTGTGTACATAAGACATCAGCTGCCTATAGCCTCCAATGTTTCAACTCTAATACTCATAGTTCTGTTATATAAGTAATAGCAATTAACATATACCAGTTGTCAGTTCCTGAAATGATTACTTGTACTGCATCATCTGTTTTCTCTTAGGTTGAATTTAAAGTAAGATACAATATTACATTTCTGGGTGACTTATTCCTTTCAGAGCTCATTTTTGCTCAAATTTTCAGAGCTGAGTATGTTCAACAAATAAATCGGTGAATTGTGCTTCAATGATTATTTCTTTTATTTATGTTCCATGATTAGTTCTTGTCTTGCTATAAAAATTGAATGTTTTGTATGCAAGAAAATCAATGTGTAATTAAGCCTACCTGTTTATTCCTGTACTTGTGTTCTGAGTGGTACTATATGCAAGGTTCACAAGGATGAATATCTGAAATGGTGCAGTTTAAGACAGAAAACTTGTGATCTATTTAATAAACCACCAAAATCAGAACTAAGTCCCTAAAACCAATTTCTCTCAGACTGTCAATGATAAATCAAGAATTACTCACTCCAGGGGAAAAAATTCTGCATGTCTTGTTATTCTTCCTCGCATTCATCAATTAGTGAGTCAGAGGTTTCTACTGCTGACATGGAAATAACCAATGATGCAGATTATAGTGAAGTCACAATAGTAATGGAACAATTGAATAAAAGCTGTGAACTTTTGGATTTATCACTAATAAAGTTCAATAGATTTAGCTCTAAGAGGAAACTTAGTTATATGCAAGTTAAGAAATTAAGTAGCCACGTTGCTACTAAAACTGCTACAGTATTGGGTATTGAAAGTATTAATAAGCTACAAAATTCAAGACATTATTTACCAAAATTGCACGTTTATGATGGAAAATTATTGAATAAGTTTTCTTTAGATGCATCATTTAAAGAAAACGTGCAGATTTTAAAATTAGTCCAAGATTCATGGATAGTCCAACAGACAAAGACATGTTATATTACTACAGAGAATTTAGTTAAAAAAAAAACAAGAAAAATTAAAAGAAACAGAAGGGATGTTATCAATGCCTAGTGAGATATAAGTGCTAAATTAAATTTGATACTATACAAAAGTTACTAGTTTTTATTATAACAGTCGTATGTGTCCAGGAAGAAAATATTGCATATCTATACCAAGTGAAAATGGGAAAATATTAAAACAAAAGAGATTACTTTTGCATAATTTAAAAGAATTATATGCTGCATTTAAAGAAAATCATAATGAAATAAAAATACTATGCAAATTTTGTACATTACATCCAACAGAATATGTAACTGTTGGAAACAAAGTTATTCATTCTGTACGTGTTTGTATATACCATCAAAATATTAAACTCATGCTCCATGTCATCCATATCAGTGAATATATTACATCATTGTTAAAAGAAACAAGTTTATTGCACTGAATCAGAAAAGTATGGTGAGCTGGTGTGATAACTGTCCATCTCCAGAAATTCTTAGATTACCAATGCATCCCAATGAATTAGAAATTAGTGTGTGTTTTATTTGTATATGTTATGTTCATGTATTTTTATGGCCCAAATGCATTATATATATGGCCAAGACCTTTAGATGTGTGCCAAAGATTATGATACTTGCTATTAGATGAAATTGGTTTAGGAGCCAGTGGCCACTAGGAAAAACTGGGTATCTTCAGCTCTACTGAATATAGAAAATATCTTTTCATAATTTGAAATAAGAAAATAAAATATAAAATGGATAACTGTATGGTTTTTAGGAAGATTTTTATTAGAATGTTTCAGCACCCCAGAAATTTTACATTGATTTCCTATACATATAACAGTATTTCTTTAGTCATTAAATTAAATATTACCATCCTAATTTTTTTGTGCTTAAAGCACACATACTAGTTAGTGTGTAGAAAAATTTCTATGTTTTGTTTTTGCTCATTATTTATTTTTAAAAAATATATATTTTTAAATGATTAAAGCATCACAGGTAAAATGTATATATGTTTTATAGCTATTTTTCTCTGTAATAAGAAATATTACCTTTCTAATTTTTTTTGTACTTAAAGTGCACATATTAGTTAATATTTGTACCAAGTTTCAGAAAAAAATATTAGGGGCCATTTTTTTTATAGCCCATTAAACTTGACTATCCATCCGAAGGTGATTTTTGCAATTTTCATGTAATAACAATATTAAAATATATATTTTTTTATTTTTTGATATAGCACTTATATTCCTGATATTAATAGCTTCAAATTAATACCAGAATTATTTAATTTGAACCATTAGTTCTCAAGCTATTACATTTATAAACATTGGTGCAAAATCCAAGATGGCTGCCATTCGGCAAAAATGGCCATTTTTCAAATGCCTGTATCTTGGCAATTATTGCGATATATACATTATAAATTCAGATTTGGGGGTTTTATTACCATGTGTATCCATGGTAAAAATTTAAAAAAAATCCGTGACTATGGAGCAACAAGTTTTTCTTAAAATGGGTGTTTTCACGTGGAATGACCCTTAACTTAGCATTGAAAATGACCTTGTTAAAACGCTCGATTTTATATGTTATTGACACTTTGTTGCAGCGAAAGCCAGAAAACGTCCAATTTAAAGTACCCTAAGAAGTTTTAACTCTTTCCTTAGTATTGTGCTGTAATATCAATATTTACCGCACAGTTTAAAAAAAAAAAAATTATTTTAAACGCTTGTGTCATTTAATATTTTCATAAAATGTTATTATTCTCATTTTAATTTAATTTCTGTTTAAACTTTTGGGTGCAAATATTTCAAGTATGTTTATTAGATGAAAAGAAAAGCGTAGCAAGATTTGTATATAACAAGATTCAACGTGTTTATTTTTAAGTACTTTTTTTTTTTTTTTCAAACTGGCTGTTAGGGGGAGGGGAGCTCTTCAGAAAAGATTGCCGGGGCCACATTCTCCCATGATTCGCCACTGTTAATATGAAATGTATGTTCTCTTCTATCCAGTGACTGAGTGCCAATACACTTTTGTGTAACAGGCGGTTTGTACTTACTTGCATTTTACGTGTATATTCCGGGAATCTTGAAAATAGGGACTTGCAGATTTTGCAATTGTAAATCAATATTTGTTTAACAACATCTTGTCCATTACATCTGTAAACAACATCTTAATCGTTGATATGTTATGTATATATTTATGTTAATTTTTTTACATAATTTTCTATAAATTTTACTGCAATTATTATTATTTTTTTCGAGAAAAAATGCCAAAAGAGTTAAGCACAGCTATTATATTTATATGATACTGGTATGTTGTTGTTGTTGAGACCCAGACCGTCCGACCTACCAGAAAGGTGTAGTGATACTGGTATGTTGAAGACCCAGACCGTCCGACTCGTCCAGAGGACTTAGAGTAACTAGTTGGACGGCCGGGATGATACTGGTATGTGAAAAACTTTTGGTGAATGAACTCTGAGCTGAAATTTCTTATCCTGAATTATTCACTCGTTATTAGCAGAATGTTATAGCATATTATGTAGCATTACAATTAGATTTGTCATGTTTTCATTTTGCTAACTTGTGTGAATACAGAATTTGTGCATATTTAATACTTATGTGAAAGTTGTTATTTAACATAATACAATGGGGAATGTTTTATATATTAAAATAATTTATTTTACTTTACTTTTAAAAAATAAGTCCAGAACAAAAGTTTTAAGGCCTGACCAGACCCAAACAATTTTAAAAATTAAGCCCAGCCCAAGCCTGTATTAAATTAGAAAATTTAGACTAGCCCAAATCTACATCAAATTGAAAAATTTGACATGGCCAAGACCGGTCTTAATTTAGGTAAGAAGTAAAATTGGTATTGAGTTGTATATCTGATCAGCTTGACTAGGATGGGGTGTGCCATATTTCAAGTCGGATTGCTGGATTAGCTGAAAAAGTAGACTGTTTTTGGTCGTGAAATAAACGTTCATAATTTTGTTTTGAAGTAATAATCTACAGGTTTCGATGGTGGGACACTCATATCATACATTACTGAAGTACATTAGCTGTGTACTGTGAGATCACATCTTTTCTGTGGGGTGGGGTGCTTAATGTGTGTTGTTATACCACTAGATAGTTTAATTCCCGTTTACAAAAGTTTCTGTGCATATTTTTTTATAAATGTATATTTTAATCATCGTAAAAAATTAACAGTCATTTGTATTTTAATTGTAGTAAAAACTTAACAGGTAAAATAAATAGTATTATTTGACCTTTTTTTTTTCTTTCATGTTTCCACAAATTTGGATTCTGAAGTTTTAATTTTTTTTTACAAATTCTCATTTGAAGTGATGGATACGTGTTTTTATATATTTTCTATCAATATTGATAAACAGAAATATTGATAGAAAATCTATTTAGAAATATTTTTCAAGGTGCGTGTGGTATTCAAGTCTGATGTTTATTACCATGAATTTGTATCTACAGCTAGATACCATAATTTAAAAATATTCATTCTAATAGTTGAGTACAAGCAGTTTTGATGTGCTTTTTTTACCAAGGGTTATAAAGTTATACTAATTCTGATTTAATTTGTTTCAGGAATTTAAAGTGTGTAGAAAGAGCCCTCTATTTCTTGAAGGAACTGAAAAATCTATTGCTGATGTCAGCAGACATCTCTGCTCTGATCCCTTAAGATTGTGAAGAAGTTACGGTATGTTTTTGTCACATTAATTTCAGTGCTTGGCATTTACTATTCCTAAATGATATACTGTAAATTAGAAATTCCTTAATTGGTGATTAAAAAGTGTAAAATGGATGAATTTAAGTAAACGTTTGATGTTGCTATGCTGTTAAAAGTCAAATACTTGTATATAGGACTTTGTGGGGTAAACTGTTCCATATTTATAATATATGCTAAGTAAATTTTTATAATGACAAACACATCTATCATATAAATGCTATCTATCTTGCTGTAGTCATTTTAATTCATAATCTGCAATTTGAATTCTCGTGATTTGGTTATCAGTCTCTTAAACACACACATGTGGGTTAGTCATTTCATTTTCAAGGACTTTCCGATGATCGTTTGGAAACACCTGACCTGTGCAGTAGGCATGCAAGCAGTTCACTAAGTAAAAACATATATTCAAGAAATTTAATTTAGCATTTTTGAAATTAAAGTTTTGAAAATTTTAATTTTCATTACAATAATCAATCTAGTCAACTAAAATTTCTTAGAATAAATGCTATTTTTATTCTGATTTTCAGTTTTATATAAGCAAGCTAAACAATTTGAAATCAGCTGTAAAAGTTACTGGTTTTAGATTTAAATCGTACAATAATTAATCTAGTCAACTAAAACTTCTTAGAATAAATGCTAATTTTATTCTGATTTTCAGTTTTATATAAGCAAGCTAAACAATTTGAAATCAGCTGTAAAGGTTACTGGTTTTAGATTTAAATTGTATCTTGTGAAAATGACCTGTTTCAAATTAAATTGCAACTATTGTGAAAAGGATCAAATTGAATTTAAACTGCATTCATCGTAAGACGGATTTAATCTGTTTCATATATTGCACATGTAATACATAACTCATTTGTCTTAAAAAGTTACTGCTAGCTTGGGACACCACCACTATGCATCAACATAAGTACATTTATTGCCCACACACAAGGTGTTTATTTAGGACATATGCAGGCTATGATACCAAGTAGTAGCACATGCCATATTTTTAATATGGATAAGCTGCATTTTAATATTTTTTTTGTTAGCACAGCCTATTCTACTGAATAGGGGGTGCATATATTTAGTTTGCACAGGTCACATTTTATTTTTAGGTAGTGTAGTATAGCAACTTATATCTAAATAAAACAGTGCTCACATATTATTTGTTTATAAAAGTTATTGCTAAAACAGTGACTGTCATAGATAGCAATTTTTAATTTTTCAATTCATTAGTTTTTTAATTGGTAAATATTTAATGATTTTTTAAAACTATTTTGACTAATAAAAAATTTAATATTCCAAGATAAAATTACTTTTACATAGTTTAATTTAGGAGTCAGTATCTGTATATTTTTACTAACGACTGCACAGCCCTGAGTGTTCACAATGATCAGTTTGTAAACATATTGCATAAAAAGAAGAATTGCTAATGACCATTATATATATAGAAACATAACATGTTGTTGAGACCCAGACCGTCCGACTCATCGAGAGAACATGAGCAACTAATTAGACGGCCGGTACCAGAAAGGTGTATGGTAACTGTTTGGACAGTCGGGAAGTGCCACACAATTTAGACCGGAACCCAGTGGGGGGGCGTCCACAGAGACCGTACCCTCCTTCCCTACCACCAACCTCTCGAAAGGACTTTCGGACCCACATGTTTAACGTGATTGTACTCCGCATGAACACGGCGGCAGTTGTTGCAGCGTGCAAATCCAGCGCAAACCACCGGGCTATCGTGCTCGAAATGTGCAAACAGCACGCGGTGTTCCCAGGTGGTCACCCAACCAAGTACTAACTGCCCCTGATGCTGCTTGACTTCGGTGATCTAACAAGAACCGGTGTTTTCAGCACTGTAGGGCCGTTGGCGCAAAACATAACGTGAAATATGCTATGCTAATGGGGATTAAGATTTAGCAACTTGTTGCCACTAAAGTTAAAGCTTCATATCATTCCAATATTTTATAAGCATTTTCTTTGTCCATGAAACATTATTTTTTGAAAATTTTCATATAACTTAAGATAGCAACACTATTTTTAATCAGCTTCTCCTGCATAAAAGTCATATTTGGTTGTAGAAAATTGCATTTTTGTATAACTAGCCGACAGCCAGTGGTTACTTTTTTTATCAGGTATGACTAACGATAGAACTGAAAACCTCACTTTTGTGATCAAAATCTACTGCTTTATGGTATATATCAATCCAAATGCATAAATTTCAAATATAATTTTAAAGTTTAAAAAAAAGTATTCCTAACAGAAAAAAAAATGAAGACATGTGTGGTTTATGTCAGGCCTTTGCTGATATTCTATTCATTTAATTTTGTAAAATATTTAAAAATGAGAATTCTTTAAAACTGTATACATTTTATTTTTTACAGGTTTTTCTGAATTGAAGTATGGACTAGAGATTTTAAAGAAAGTTTGACTGGATCTAGTTTTGTTTTAAAAAAATATTCATATTTGTTGAACATAATCTGTTATAAAATATTGTATTTCTTATATCTAAGAATTTTAGCTGTATACTTTTGAAAAATAAACAAATTAAATTTATGTATTTGATTTTATTGTTAATTAGTATGTTTTGAATTTATCCATATGTGTGGGATTCAATGTTGAGACAAAAATGTCTCAAAACCGCTAGGTCTAGGAAGCTGAAATTTGGTAAGTATTTAATTCTTACTCCAAAAGGGTTCACGAGTAATCATGATGCAAAGTTTTTGGGAGGGGTATCCTGGCCCCAGTATCTGGTGAAAAATATTGAATAAGACAAGTCCAATATTCAGCTACACTGTTCTTATTAAAATGTTCTCTGTAGAAGCGAAGCTGAAACTATGTTATAACAATGGCTATTCATATTACCATTGTTGTAAGCAAACTGTCACCTAACTAAAAGTGCTGTGGTAAGATCCAATAAGTTCAACACTTTTCTGTATAGAGGAAAAATATTTCAGCAATGGGCAGTTGATCAACAAATTTGGAATTCTTTAGATATGTTTTCAAAACTGGATTCACAGTTAGTTATATTGTTTTTTAGTTTGGATTCAAATGTGGATTTCAGTTAATTTGCTAAAAAAAAATTTACAAAATATGTAGTTTATACTGAAATATTCTATTAGATTTATTATAAGAAACATCTGTTTTTCATTTCCATTCAATTAATGTTAATACATCAATAAAAAATAATTATTTTTCTCCTTTAATGATAATTTATCTCTTCGTTTTCTTTTTTCATTATTCAGTATTTTTCTGGTTTGAGTGGAAGTAAAAACAATATCTGAAAAAATTTATACAAGCACATACGGTATCTTGCATCATTAATTTTCAATGGTTATAAGCTAGTTTTATTATATTAATATAAAAAATATAACATTACAGGTTTGAAAGTTGAAAAAGCATTATTAAAATCATGTTAATAAAATCAAAATGTGTTTTTGTGAGCATGTCAATTATTGAACTCAGCTTTGACATTTTAAACAAATGTAAAAATTATCGCAACGTAAATTCTAACTAAATGAGCACATTTTATTTTTTTAACTAAATGTTAATTCTGGAAGTCCAATTGGATTAAATTTTTTTCATTGTTAAATATAATTTGCATATTACTTTCATGGTTTGATGTCGATGGGAAAAGCAAAATTGGCGAAGTAGCCACAAAGAGGAACTACAGAGAAAACCTATAAGATGGCCTGATGAAGCTGTATCATCAATGATGAGAATTTTATTTATATTTATAAATACTATTTATTTAATTAAACTATATAAATATATTGATATTGCAACAAACAGCTTGTTACCAGCTTCTCAACCAGCTGCTATATGTACTTGGCTGGTCTGGGTTTTCAACAAACTCAGTTTTGATTGCTCTCAAACCGACATAATTTTAAAATACACGACAATGTGGATTATTCCTTTTATCTATTTTGTATTCTCCATGAAGTAGTGTGAAATACCCAGTAAAATCCTGCTTGAAATTGAGTGAGGTTATCAAAAATTTTTGCCATTGGCTGGTATTATAAAGTTGTTGACCTAGCATTCTAAACTGATTAAAGAAATAGGAAAAAAAAATTATAAATGCAAGTGGAAAAAAGTTACAATATTATGGGAAAATAGTTTTATTTATAAAGGCAAACTGATTTTACTCCTAAAATATATTGGAAAGCTTACTGGTGCTTTATTGGCTATTTGTATCACTCAGATTTCCTTCTTTTTACTTTGAAGAATAAGTTAGGTAAAAATATATATTATAAGAAAGAAGTTACTGCAATTTTTTTAAAATGTCAATTTTTTCTTCCATAAACTTCAGCTTACCAAGTTTAATCTGTTGAAGCAATTTAATATTTCAAAGATCAAATAATAATAAGAAGCGAAAAGAATTGGTAGTAATGTTCATTGTTTTATTGAAGATATTAGGTAGGAAGAGCATTGGTTTATGTGAGAGAAATTAGCATTTGTCTTGTCGGATTATATTTATACTTCACACAAAATGCTGACATCTGATTTAATAATTTTTTAACACTATTCTCATTAACTGTGAGTCAGTGGCTTATTAATCACATTTGTCTATTTCAATATTATTTGCTGACAGTTGCAGAATATAATTGTAAAGTCAGTTAAAGCTAAATCATGTTAATATTTGATTGTTCCACATCAGGAAACAGGATTAGCTTAAGTTGGATCAGATATGAAGTTAATTTATTGCTTAAAAAGTAGATTAAATTTTTTGTGTTTTGATAATACTTTTCACTGTCTAAGTTGTAAAACTTAAAATATCAAGAAAGTCTAGGTATTTTGTAAATAGTATACCTTGGTAGCCAAACAAACACTGATGAATATACAAAAGACACAAAATATTATGTAAAATAAATATGTATAACAGAATGGGCACGAAATTGTCATTAAGAAGCACCTAAAATTTGCAAAATGGTATATCTACCAACATATGCACTAAAACCTCTTAAGTAGTGTACAAGGTTCATGAAGCCTTTTGATCAAAAATTATAAAATTTGGAAAGCAAAATAACATTTATATTTAAGGTAAGTATCGTTCAACTTTGCTTTTAAAAAATGTAACATATCTGGTAAAGATCTCATAAATTAGGTGATTTTCCACAGCCAACATACTATTAAAAATCTGAGTTCTTTTATAAGAAAATGAATGGGAATTCAAACGATTTTATTTTTACAATTATATATATATATATATATATATATATATATATATATATATAAACTCAGGCTGTTTATTTAAATTTATACTGGCAGATATTAATTTTGAAGATGTAATAGATGCTAATATATCAATTCTCAATTGTTGGTAAATTGGTGCATTTCGAAATTACTAAATAATTAAGATTTTTGCAATATTGGCAGAGAGAGACTTTCACAAATAAATAATCTCATATTAAACGAGAATTGTGGTCAAAAATACACATAAGCTCAATTCAAGAATTTACCAAAATAGGATTTTATTTGAAAAATCCCTAAATAGAGAATTTGAAAAAACAGATTTACATATATACTGGGATATGACCATATCCAGGAAAATATGAGATTGCATCCTTTACCCGGCCCGGGGGAGGGGACACCACTCGAGCGGCAGGCCCAGGCCTCCAGTAATTTTTTAAGCTGGAGAAGACATACAATATTCACAAGGGAAACTGAAATATGAAGCCCGTCATAATTTAGAATACGTTCCCGGACCAAAGACCCTTAAGTCACGATCGAAATAATTTTTATCTAAATGTGTTTGTACAAAAAACTAAAATAAAAGTTTTTCAAACATTTATATTTACATATAGCTAAATTCAACACAATAATCTCATGTACTCTATTAAAATTTACTTAATTTTTTTTTCAAACTTAAATACGCCCGGCCCGACTTTTTAAATACTGAGCCCGACCCGACTCACAGGACAATTCGGGCCTGCGCTAATGAACAAGACCACAGCAGACTTCAAAATGAATATGTTATCATAGAGCAATATGAAAATTAATCGAACAGCTGCTGTCAAATAGTAAACAAATCCTAACCAATCAAGTTTAGCCACACAAAGATTTCTTCTTTCCCACACCATTTGCACCCCCATCGCCTCATACAGCGTGGAAAAAGAGGAGAATCCCTTGCTCTCGAGAACTCCATGCGTTGACTGGAAATCGATGCTCTGCGTTGCTCCTCTGACGGATAGCCAACGCAACGGACGAACGCGTCAGTGGAAACCCGGCCTGACCCACGGGCAAACAAAAAGCGTCCCCGTGCAGTTTTATTTGAACCACCCTAAGCATTGATTACAACCGCCTTCCCATTCTGCTTATTGTGCAACCTTTAAATTTTATATATTTAAATATTTATATTATAACTTCATATCTTGCATCATTTCAATAAATCCCCCCCCCGTCATGTATCTTAACGATATATGATTGCTTGTGGTATCCCCACTCGACAATAGATGGCAGCACCGCTGCACTCAAGTTTCTCTACTTCCCTTCCACTAAGGAAGGTCTGGACAATGCTGTCCATGTCAAAGGTTATATTCAGATCTCTAAAGCTCATATGATGACAAAGTATACACATGTTATCCACATACTGGAGGTAAAAGCCTTCGGGCTAGGCACTCCTGCACGGCTACAACATCCCTCGACCTATCTGAGCAATTATACAGTGCATTGAAAATTCGCATAGAGGAAAGGCATAGTGAATTAGAAAATATTTTAAGGTATTTACATAATTATAACGACTTTAAAAATGAAAATGAAGAAAAGAAGCTAATAAAGTCAAATTTCATTAAGTTCGTCGTAAATTTCCACAATAACATTTATGAAAAGTAAACACAAACCCATCCAGAGAAATTCGTTGAAGATGATGTTGATGTTAATATCGGAAAAGAATTGTCTCTCGAGAAGAAATTACAATTAGCTATAAATAAAAAAATTGCCACAAACAATAATACAAAAGTAATACAAAAAATAGATTTATCCAAAACCATCAGATGACAGACCGAGTTGTTAGAAGGTGAAGGACTTCGATTAAATTACTTATTAAGCAGAATACCTGTGGTTTCACTAGTATAAAATAAAGCAAAAGTTTATGAAGTATTTATCACTATACTTTAGTAATGTTTCCGGAAATGCCTCGAAATTATGATGCAGTGCAAACTGGTTTTACTAAACTGGGGTTATAATGACCACTTGTTTATAATGCACTAAATTCAAAGTCTCAATGAATATTCTATAACGCCTTGAAATTATGATGCAATGTAAACTGATTATACTGAACTAGGGTTATAATGACCGCTTGTGTATAATGTACTAAATTCAAAGTCTTTATGAATATTCCATATACATTTTGTAATTAGGCTCCATTTTAAATGAGCTCATATATAAGAAAACTTCGGTTATCTAAATTTATAAGAAAACTTAACCAAAAATTACTTCGAATTGAATTCATGGATAATGCATTTTAAAATGGTTAGAAATAGCAAAATATAAATATAAAATTATTTGAAAACTGCAAATTACATGTAATTTCATATAAATATCCTTATTTGAAGCCAATAAAACTCACAAATGCATATAAATACGGAAAATATTTAAATTACATCAGAATGCTACAAAAATAGCTTTAAAGTAAAATCTTATTAAAAATACAGCATAAAACAAATTTCAACGATATTAATCAGTTCAGCGATACATGACGGAGGTGGTGATTTTAATCTCTTTGTGTTTTGTCTTAACTTGTGTGAAAAAAAACTGATTTACGGATAAACAAACTTTGTTACATTTTAATTAACGAACTGAAATAAAATTAAGGGGTTTTTACATTGAACTTCTCAAATACTTTGCATCAAACAGGGGTCCAGCATAATATTTCAAGTTTGACGGAGATCTATTTATAAAATTTCAAAGTTTTTTCACATTAATTGAAACTTAGTATATGAACTGTTTTATATAAAATGAGCAACAGTACATTGAAATGTATATATATACTGTATCCACTCAGTATAAATAATTCTGTTTACAGTTAAATCTTGCTATACGATTAGACTCAAAATCAATAATTTACAGGTTACAATTATATCCTAACCTTTTACATAATATGTAACTTCCCAATCACAATCTGTCATGCATTTCAAAAGGCTGATATTGCAGCATTTCTATGACAAACATTTATATTCATCATAGAAAAAATTTCTGAAAATTCTATACTTAGCAGGATTAGAAATTTTAGCTCAGAATTTACTCGCCAAAAGATTCTTTTACTTATCAGTACCATATAAATAACATTGCATAACGTTTTCTATTTCTTATACATTGAAGAAATAAACCCATATGTAGATTTTTTTGCTATTCAGATGAAAACGTCTACTTCTCATTTACAAATGAAAATTTTGTATCCTGTACATTGTGAAATCAAACTTCATTTGAAGTGAACTCATGTATAAGAAAACTTCACGATAAAATACTATGAACTAAATTCTTATATATTGCATTTTAAAATGTTTTCAAATAACAAAATATGAAAAAATTATTTAAAAATTGTGAGTTCAATGTAATTTTAAATAAATATCCATTTTTGGTGGTGATAAAACTAATAGAAATGTATATAAATTAAGAAATTATTTAAATTAAAACAATATGCTATAGTAAAACTGTCATAAAATTACAATATGTAAAAATTTTGCAATGGTATCAACCAGTTTGAAACAAGCTCCTTCTTTAAAATAAAAAAACAAACAAAGCATCCATGTCAAGAAAAGCAAAGAGACAGACATAAAAACCTTCTTGTCCTTGATGTAATTGCTATGTCTTTTTATCCTGAAAAACTAGATGTTTCTTGTTTCCGAAACCGGTTGATACTGATATTATTTGTTGTATGCTGTAATTGTAAAGAAGCTTTTACTTTAAGGATAAAAGCATATGTGATTTGTAGACTATCCGGCAAGTTATGCCTAATCATAAATAAAGAAAATAATATTCTAATTATTATTAAGGCCACATTTGATATTATGCGACTGCTTCTGCATATCATGTGACCACATAATCAAGGTAACTGGGGAAAGTTTTGTGTCAATCTGGTTATAATTACACTGTCACTGAAGTGTATTTCCAAACGGTAGTGGTTATAAACAAGATCCCCAAAACTTGTGATACCTTACCAGTAAAATAAACTATCCTTTTGCAGCCATGAAAAAGTTTAAATTGTGGTAACATACGAATATAATTATTCAAATTAATCAGATTTTACTGTATTAAAACATGAGCTTGACATCCAGAGGGAAGTCAGTAGAATGCAAATTTGTAAAACGAAAAGAAGAGTTTCATTTAACCAATAATATGAACTATTTATTACCAGTTATAAATCATCTTTGCACAAGTACTGCTATAAACAAAATCAAATTTTTATGTTGTTTTATAATATTGTGTTTAGGCGAACAATCATTGTTCAAACTATTGAAGTACATGGTATAAATAATTCAAGCTATTGCTACATCAATACCTTTGTGAATCAATTAAAAGATAAAATATTGGTGCAAATATCTGGTGTGTATAACAGAAAACAAAGTACTTCAGAAATCATTTCACATTTGTTATATATCCATTAAAGCATTTTAATATATAACACGTACCAAACTTGACAGCAAAAAAAAAAAATTCATTTTTTTTATGACATAAAAACCGAGCTGAAGGTATATACGCAACAATTTTACAAATTGTCTAGGGAGCAAAGTTGATCAAAATCCAACAAAAATATTTAACATACGGTATACAGTGGTGAATTCTAGTCTAGAAAGCAGGTCATGCAAAAGTGCATATTACATTCCAATCCCTGTGTTCTCAATAGCACCACAATACTCAAGGGATATAATGACAATAATGTTACTGCTATTGTGTTATATATTTTAACCTAGAGAAGGGTTTTTGTCGATAAATTTGGTATAGTAGTGCCATACCAAATTCAACGACAGTATTAGCTACTGATAAGATAATGTCATTTATTGACTTATATAGGTAAATAAAGTTATTTTTAAAACAATTGTAGTGTTGTTGTTGAGACCCAGACCGTCCAACCTACCAGAAAGGTGTAAGGCAACTGTTTGGACGGCCGGGAAGTGCCACCCAATTTAGACCGGAACCCAGTGGGGGAGGCATCCACAGGGACCGTACCCTCCTTCCCCTACCACCAACCTCTCGGAAGGACTTACGGACCCACATGTTTAACGTGATCGTACTCCGCGTGAACACGGCGGCAGTTTTGGCAGTGGCTGGAATCGAACCCGGGCCTACCGAGTGCAACTCCAGCGCGCTAACCAATGGGCTACCGCGCCCCTGGACAATTGTAGTGTTGAAGACCCAGACCGTCCGGCTCGTCAACAAGGACTTGAGCAACAGTTTGGACGGTAGTGTGTAGAAATTTGAAAGGGAATTTTGATCACTTATTTTTGATATTAGTTATTAATTTGTGAAGACACATTTCACTTTACTTCCTATATAACATAGAAATTAAGAAAAGAATATGACTTTCCACACAATCAATATAATAAACTAGAACACAATATAAAATGTAAGGTAAATAAATATACGTATGCTCTTTATTTTTTTTGCTGCATTTTATATTGCTATCCAGTTTATTATTAACATAGAAATTATCCTATCCTATTTTCAGATTTCCTTTACTAGTGTTGTCATTAGAATCATTCATAAAAAAATTAACATTTCATGGAATAAGAGAGACTTTTGCAAGAACAATTTTATGTTAAACTTTTAATATATAAAGTATGTGTGATACAAAATGTCTTGCTCAAAAGAGCGAACTCAATAAAAGTCAATTCAGGAGAAATTATCACAGCATACAATGGCAAGATACTTTAGAATGCTACATTGAAATTTGAAAAAGGTCCTTTCTATAAGGTACCAACTAAACATAGAAGCAAATCCAATTTTTGTGTGATGAATCCAAAATTTGTGTGATGACGATTTTTTTTCCAACATGATTTAGCATTTTGCCTCAGGTCATTTTCCACTACGAACTGGCTTACACAACACCAAATTAACATACTTTCCAGGGTGGTTAATTCGCCAGATTTAAATCCAATCGAGGATATGTGGAGAATAATAAAGAAAAGACTTCAAGAAATTGGGCCAAAAACCAAAGTTGATCTTTTTTCCAGCATAAAATCGATATGGTCATGTCTGGGTAGAAAACATTGTGAGCCACTTGTAACTAACTTGCCAAATAGAGTTTGTGCTGTTATAAAATGTACAGGTGATGCTACAAAATATTAAACAATCACTGTTTTTGATTTTTTTTTAAATAAGGTGTTTTTAAAAATAAACAAAGCATTATTCTAATATTTTGAACTACATAAATGTTATTCTACTATTTTGATTTTTTCCAATTGTGCATAATCATTTTCATTTTTGTATTATTTTCGTTAATTTTTATGCTAAAATATTCAACAAATTATGTAGATTCTTACATAATGAAGTTTTCTCCTGTATTACTTTTTGTATAAGCGATACATAAAAAGCCTTTTTCCAAAATTCATTTTTTTTCGATTATTCTAATTTTTTTACTCTGGGTTGTATATATTAATTGTTTGGACTTAAATCTTATTATTGAACCTACTAATAGGATAGTTACTAATTTATATGATAAAAAAGACTATTTTAACTTTAACATTAATAAATTATTACCTTTTAATTCCTGTAACTCGATTCAATTGTTTAGAAATACTATACTTAATCAGCTCTTTAGAATGTATAGATTATCTGATAAAAAATTTCATGTTATGCATATTAATAAACTTCAAATTACTAGCAAATTATATAAATATCCAGCTTATTTAGTACATAGTATAGTTAAAAAGTTTGGAATGGTAGATTATACTTAAATTCTCTCCTTAGTATTATATTTCAGCCTGACATCCACTTTCCCTTGAATAAGCATTATCATGTATTTACATGTTCTTACTGTTGAATATCACCTTTTACTGTCTTTTCGCATTACTGTTATTTCTTTCTCACGATTGGTAACAGCAGTTCTCAACTTTTTATTTTTTGAGATTGGCAACATTGATCTTTTTATACAAGGCTCCAATGGATCGTATGCACTGTTTTATCAGGTATTCTTGTTTCCTATTATTTTTCAATTTTTATGCATGTTGTCCAGGTTATCTAAGTTTATAGATATATTCTATCACTGATATCAGAAACATGCATTTTGTGTTCATTTTTATGAAATACCTGGACTTGATAGAGTTTTATCGAAATGAACAATTCATTATTAAGCCTAGGGTTTGTCCACATGTAAAGCTTTCATGCTTGGATTTTATTTGATATTATTTTATAAATTCCTTTCCATTGATGTTTTTTGATAGTCTTCAGATTGATGACCAGTGATATTTTTATTTATAAAGCATTTTGTAATGTTGAGGTTATTTGAGTTGAAAATGCTCTCTTTTCTTTCAATGGATTTTTAAACTTTTATTACACACACACACACACATATATATATATATATATATATTGCACAGAGATACCAAATATTCACATTCAGATTTGCTTGAGCTTAAAAGTAAAAGCAATGTTGATTTAAACACTTTCTGATAATTTCATTTACAACTGGGATTTCACTAGTGTGGTTTTCATAAGTGAAGTTTTATTAAAATGATTATTGTGAGTAAATGCTTTCCCACATATTTAGGTCAGATGTTTTTCAATGAGTGATAACTTCTCACCACATATTCTCTCAATATATTTTACACAAAAGAAGTTTCACACCAGTGCGCACAGACTTGATGGATTCAGATAACTTTTAAAAATGCTTTTCTGCATTTTACATATAAAATTCGGTTGTGTTTAGGCAACCTGCAAGTATGGTTGCGAATATAGGTGCAGTAGGAACCCTGCAAGTGGGTTTCCGTCAAATTAATCGGATGGTTTCTGTCTTCCAGTGAAGATATCACATATTTCGTTTACTAATGCTGGCCGACACTATGCTGACTGCAGTAGATGAAATTTTCATATATTTTGAAATTTAAATCTTTTTTTAAAGTGATGTTATGTAATATTATTCTTATATTACTGCTATAGTATAGCTGTAATATAAGAATAAGTATTTCAAAAATTCATTGGACAGATTTTATTAGCTAACTTGCAAGATTGAAAATAATTTTAATATTTTCTAGAAAACCCACACATCTAAGAAAAAAAAACACCAAAAATTTCAACATATATGTTATTGTTATTATATGCATTGGTGAGAGTTAGAAATAAAATCCATACGTTTCGACTATATTATCTGTAGTTTATTCTTAAGAGTTTCTTTTCCAGAAAAAGGAAAATTATAATATAAATATGTTTTATCTAGAGACTTTTTCTTTTATATATAAATTTTAAACTTTACAGAAAAGGAATAGCATAAAAAAAAATAATGTAAGAATCATAATACCATTCAGAATTCAAATAATTTGATGTTTATTATATGTATAAAGAGTAAATACATTATTAAATAATATACGAACAAATTTAAAAATGCTTATAAAAAATAAATTATTAAATATTATATTAGAATTCATTTAAAATACTTACAGATGGGATATTCTTTCTGCCACTTATAAGAAAAAATAAAATTAATAATAAAAAGAAAAAATAAATTACTCAGTTTATTATATGCATAAAAAATAAATTATTAAATATAAATATTATAAGACAAAACAAAATGGAAAACCGTTTTCACTGGATAATATCAATAACAGTTTTCAGGTTTAAGCATTATTATTATTGGTATTTTCGAGGATTATTGATTATAAAATTATTGATATTTTCAAGTTATTACGCCATTATTTTATTGTAGCAAAAGTTGTTGAAACTCATATTGTACGTTGTATCAGTAAACTTCTACAAATGCATGAGCATATCTTCTAACCTATGAGAATATATAAGTAGTACAGGTATATTGGCATATATTGGAATAATTTACGGACTTCTGGTGTAAAGATTATGAGAATTATTGATATTTTCAATTTATTATGTCATCTGTTTTATTTGACAAAGATTTTTGAGATTCATATTGTAATACAGGTAATCTTCTAACACTCTGACATATCTTCTAAACTACAACATTATTGTTGGAAAAACGGATGTAAACATCCCAATTCACGTTTTCCATGAACGTGTTGTTCATATTCTAATTTTCCTTGTGAACGACTCACTTCCTTCTCGTAAGTGAATCGCAAAGTTTTTCCAACATGCGAATCATGCAAATCGAGTGCCCGAAGCATAAGCAAGTAATTTGCATATTTGGGGGCATTTCCGAAAACAAACTTGTTCTAGAACAATTCAGTCTTCATATATAAATAGCGGCTCATTCAAAGGCACTTCATTCAAAGAAGAAGTAAGGCAGAGTTAGTTTGACGAAGTTTGAATGGACAGATGATCGAGACTAGCAGGATGCTGATTGATGTGGATTTAAATCGTAGTTAGTGGAAGAATTGTCTGAATGACCATGCAATTAAAGGTCACTATACTTATTTTCGATAGTTTGTGAAGTCACGTAAAGTGCTTTTATGGTATCAGATTTATTTGGAAAGCGCTTATCCAAATGAACCGTTTACGCTAAGTGTGACACCAGTCCAGGTGGCTTCGCAAATGCACGTATAATGATTAGGTAATGTAGTTAATTTTATTACCTTGATAATCTGAAATGCTTTTGAGATGATCTGGAAGGTAATGAAGGAAAATCTTTTGAACATGTTTACTCATACTGTACATACTCCAGCTTTACATAAAAATTTTACTAAGTGATGTAATTTTGGTAATGGATTCTACATTCACTAATAAAAATGATTTGTTTATCTAATACGACTCAGTCTTTCTTTACAACCATGGACATTTATTTTTAAAGTTTACTCTACTCAGAGTTTCCCCCAGGATTAAAAAAGGGCAGGGTGCTGTTACTAGAAAAAGAGCACATATTTTTTATGTTTGAATAACATTTATGCTTAGGATTTTTATGACGAAAGTCAGAGCATTGCAAAAAAATGTAAACATTTTGGCACGTATACTTCCAAGTCTAATAGACAAAAATGTAAATACATTTTCTTGTTTTGTAGGAAATAGGGTCAAGATTGTAAATATATAAAATTAATTTCAATTTTTTAATATTTTGAACTTGTTTTATGAAAAACTTAAAACAGTATCTGTACGAGCAAGTGCTTTTTTTTTTATTTTTTTCATTTTGTTTATTTTCACTCGACATATCTTCTAAACTATAAAAGAAAGATATAAATAGTAAGGAATAAAAATATGTATTAGGAAATTTAGTTGATAAATCTATATTTATATTTTAAAAATGTGTTTATAGTTTTCGAGTAATCACTCTGTCGAATTGAAGAGTGAAAATTTTCCCCTTTTCAAGTTTGTAATGCTATCTCAAAAACTAAACCTGTAAACAATTATGCAAAACTATAGTTTTTGAAATCCCTATAAGTGTACAAAATTGGATTTTGGATGAGCTCTTTGTTTGTAAAGTATAGTGGTTATAATTTCAATATTTTAGTATTTTAACCTGGGTTTTCCAATGTGTGGGAAAGCTTTAATTTACTTTAAGTGTTACTATTGTTTCAGCTGAATCTGTTACTTACTCCTTGGTGAAATATTTGTGCATAAGTATGAGATAATCTTATTTTGTTTAAAAAATCAGGGCATTAAATGAACTTGGAGATTCTAAAAATGTGTAATGATTGGTTAGGTTTGAACAAAAGAAATGAAAATATTCAAGTACATATTTATGTGCCGCCATCAAGTTTATAGATTATAGGTCAGGTTGATTTCAGGTCAGATAAGTTTAATTTATATACTGAAAAACAAGTTCGTAAAATAATTTTATATTTTAACCCTAAGTCTATGGTCGAAGTATCCAGATAAAATCATTGTGAAAACTAAAGTACTAACTAGCTATAAACAGTTAGCGAGTCATTTGTAGCACTTCGAAATTCTGTAAACAATATAAATGAATCGGAAAAAATTGAATAGCTTTATTGACCTTTACTGAAGTTTACAATTATTGAATTTATATAAATTTAGAGTTTATTAAATTTAAAAAGGAGAATATTAAATTTTGATTTTTAGTATTTTCTCATTAGTCAATGCGGTTTGATGATTTTAAGGGATAAGATATATTTAAATGCTGAAAATATTTGTTAATTGCTTGTTGTTAATATATTAATTACAACCCCCCACCCCCACCCTGATTTAAATAACTACATAAAATTCCAGAAAGCTCCATAAATCACCATATAAAAATTTGAACTATGGTTTAGTAAATGTTTAGCTGCTAAGTTAATCATTATTCCATGGAGCAGAGTTATTAATAGTGCGAGCAATGTACGTTCATGTGTCTGCACGGCATCCATATCTTTAGCCGTAAACTCATGTAACGCGGGCGAGTACGCGAACGCAACTACTGCGTACGTCCCTAAAGCGGGAGTATCACTATTAAATGAGCTTTATTATTATTATTATTATTATTATTGCATGTGTCCGCGGAACGGGTCAAAGACGAGTCGGCTAATATGAAGGGGGGGTTATTTTGTGTTTCAAATCTACTATGAGGATGTCGTGCAACGGGCTAATCTGTTAATCTATAAGCCCGCATAGGGGCATGTTCATAACACAATGTCACACGATTTGCACGCGTCTGCACAAGGTATATATCATTATTGCATGCATTGTATGCGGATTACATACAATCGTTAAAAGAAGGCGCTTAATTTTGTAAATCCACTACGTGAATTAAATATGTCGAATCGTTATTGCATAGAGCGGAGTTATCATATGTATAATGCGTATTGCATCCGTTTGCGTAGTAGTCGGGTGAGGACCGCTCATAAAAATTTCTGGGTTACCCTTCATATTTCGTTTTCCTCTTTTGTGCATTTTTCATCTTTTCTCCTCCCTCAAAAAATTATTGGGGGCCCCAGCACTTGAGTGGTGTACGACCCTCCTTATGGGCAGCCATGGTCAGATAACAGCCAATAGCTGTTCACGCGGAGTACGATCACGTTAAACATGTGGGTCCGTAAGTCCTTCCGAGAGGTTAGTGGTAGGGGAAGGAGGGTACGGTCCTTGTGGATGCCTCCCCCACTGAGTTCCGGTCTGAATTGGGTGGCACTTCCCGACAGTCCAAACAGTTACCTTACACCTTTCTGGTGCGGCCGTCCAAATAGTTGCTCAAGTCCTTTGGATGAGTCGGACGGTCTGGGTCTTCTACACCTTTCTGGTAGGTCGGACGGTCTGGGTTTCAACAACAACAACACAGCCAATAGCTATTGCATGACCTGCTTTGGGAGTACATCCGTTATGCGAATTAAATATGTCCACGTATCATTATTGCATGGAGCAGAGTTTTCATTATATTGTATATAAAGCATAGTGATCAGATCAGGGCCGCCCATACAAATTCCTGGGTTCCCCTTCATATTTCATTTTCCTCTTTTGTGCATTTTTGATGCTTTCTCCTCCCTCAAGAATTGTTGGGGAGTCCGGGTCCCACCACTTGAGTGGTGTCCGATCCTCTCTAAGGGCGGTGGTTGACAAATGCACAGTTGATAGCTATTACACGAACTACAAATGAGAGTACTCTTAGCCGTGACTTTTGTGCATAGCGGAGATACGCAGTCTACAGCAAGAAAGCATATTAAGAGAATTTCCAAAAAGCGACTAGGCTGGTAGCTAAAGGCAATTAATAAACAATATAAAAAAAATAAGCTATCCCATATTTCATTTAAGCTGGCTAAATTCACCTCGCTAATCTAACTTTTCTCTCCCACCTTTGCTATCATCCTCCGGTTTTGACTGGATCAGCGGAATCAACATAAACATCTTCCCGCAAATGGCGCAAAGGACCCTAGTCCGGAAATCTATATTTTTAAATATTTGTTTTAGAGCAAATATGCTTACAGGGTTTACATTTACAGAACTTTATAACTAAAATGCATATCAAACATGAAATAATTTAAGAAAAATTTAAGTTGAAAAAGAAAACTGTTTTGAAAGGTTTCATCAGATGGAAGAAGGTACACGCTTAATATTTCCCTTTCCGTTTTGTTTCTTTTAGTGGGGAAAGAAGTGATATGAAGCCTCTTCTCCTTTTATTGGCACTAGATCACCCTTTTTCTCTCTTTGAAGGAGAAGGGAGAGGCGTGGGGGGTAGGGGTGGAGATAGACATGCTCAAAATTTACAGTAATGAAGGGCTCTGAGACTTATCTGAGGTAATACAGGAACTGGTTGATTTTCGTTTGAGGACAGACATTGCTCTCGTGACAAAAGGCTAAGCAAGGGAACTGATCTGCTAACAAAAGGACAGGGAGGGCGCTCTTCTGGTACAAAGGGCAAGGGGGGCGCTGTTCTGGTAACAAAAGGGCAGGCAGGGCACTGCACCCTTCCAAAACTGCCCGAGGGAAACTCTGTTCTACTACGAAGTTCTAAATTCAACATTCCAATCAGCATAATGAAGATATCTTTTCCATAATACGTACAGTATATATGGACGTCAAAATTATAAGTAGTATGTATATATCTTCTCATATAAATTTAGCACTTTCATTTTGGCATATATTGGAATCAATTACTGCCTTCAGGTTTAAAGATTACAGGTTTATTGATATTTTCAATTTATACATGTAATCTACTAATGAAGGTTACATCTTCTAATATTCGCAGATATAAGTTGTACAAGTCTCATACAATTTTAAAGCTGTTACGTTGCATATATTGATTCAGTTCCATATTTTTGGTGAATTTACTTACAAAAGTGACCAGGATATTTTATTCTTCAGATCTGCCCGTGAAGATAATTTTGCATAGCGAGAACACAGATTCTTAAACAACTTTTTAGGAGCATTAAATTAAATACTTTAACAGAAGATTTTAATTAAAAATGTCATTTATTATACAATAGGAATTTGCACATGATTGTGAATTTTAAGTTTCTTTATATTATATTCTCCGTATGAAGAACAGGTATGCTGCTAGTATAATATATAAAAAATTGGCTGATCCGGAGATTAGGTCACCTTGGTTAAATCGGAGAAGACGCCACGCACTTTGTGAGGTTAAATCGGAGAAGACGCCACGCACTTTATGTTGCAATCTGGTAACCTCTTGTATCGGTTGTTTTCGGCGGAAATTGTGTAGCATCCAATAAGAATACGTTTTTGTGTTTGCTACAGTTTTTTGATGTAAAAGAACATTTCTATCAATATTTTTGGCCATTGTTGTGCGTGTTTGCTTGTTCTTTCGTTATTTGATTTATTTTGTAATAATTATTCGTTTTAGTTTTGCGGATTTGCTTTTGTCGTCGATTATATTTCCCTTATGTCTTCTGGTATGCGCGAGCAAATGGAAGGTGAGTGTAGTTTTGTAAAGCGTGGTAGAATGGATGTTGGTATGAATGAATCTAGAATAAAATTTTACTATGATTTGGAAAATAAAGGTTTGAAAGAAGTGATTAATTGGTGTGTTATGAAAGGGATTATGAGTGATAAATACGGATCCTCGGTTGCATGGAGAAAGTGATTTTGCTACGTGCGATATGCACAGATAAAATTGTAGCATATTCTGTGTCTGGGCGCCGCAGGCGACCGTTCCTAATAAACCGGAGATCACTGGGGGCCCCGTTCCGGTGTAGAACGACCTTTAGGTCGAACCACTGGTACATACGGACCACTAATACATCCGTTCCACAATTTTCGATCTTTAGATCAAATCCCTGCTCTTACACGGACCTGTAGGTCGAACCCATTCCTTTATATGGATCCTCAGTTAGATGGAGAAAGCGATCTTGATACGTACGATATGCACAGATAAAATTGTAGCATAAAAATTTTAAATTTTACAAAAATCTGATTTTGGAACGTTTACATGAGTATTATTAATTTTTTTATTCTGCAGTTTTATAAAGTTATTTAATTTTCTTAAAATACACAAAAATCGTATTTTGTAACGTTTTTTTCAGTATTATTCACTGTTATTTAAGTTAAATTAAATTATCATTTATATTAGAAAATCTTGTTTAGAACAAACACAATAGTCTGTGTTCTTCTACCAAAACATCATTTTGGTAGGAGCAGCCTATTTCTAATGACGGTAAATGACATCACTGAGGATGGGTGGAGCCAATTTCAAAACACGGAAGAAAGCGCCAACCACAGGCCAACTTGGCCCGATTTTGTACTTAGAAAAAAATTTGCGGTGACCTAATCTCCGGATTTACCAAAAAATTATTTAAAGAATAAGTTATTATATTGTAATTTAGTGGTTGAGTATCATGAAATGTAAAAGACAACTTACTTGGGCCCCTTCCCCTCTTTTTTTGTACCTAATTTTTCCTATCGTCACTGGGCCAGATCTCCCAGAAGACCGGGGGTGGTTCCAGCCCTAGTTTATGAATTAGGAAACTTTATAGTCAGATACTGCTTATAAAGCTTGCTTTAAAAAAAAAAGAGGTTTGGAAAGGTAATTATATTTCATTTTCAGAATAATAGAAGTGAAAAAAAGGAATTCTCCATTCTTCATGCTCTAACCATAAAAATCCACACTTTTTATCTCACTAGTTTATTTTTAAATATAGTTGAATTACTTACTATTTAAATAACACTTTCAGCTAGGATTAGTGAACTAAATACAATAGGCTACTTTCTACCACAAGACAACGACTGTCCAACAAATTTGATGGTAACGCACTGGCATGGTAGTCTAATGTGCATCTGCACTTGAAGGCAGCCAAATTACATTATTTCCGTAACTGCACTTGCAGGTAGCCTAACCACTTCGACAAAACTTTTCTCATGAATACAATGATTATTAAAATAAGATTAATGAGTCAATGATTTCAAACATATTTCACAAAATGTTTTTTATTAGTAAGCATGAGAAAATGCTTATTTAATTTACCTTTATATACGAATGTTTACTGGCATACTTCACAAAAAGGCTCTTCACCAGTATGAATAAGTACATGTGAGTTTAAATTCCTTTTTTGTTTGAATGTTTTCTGGCATGTTTCACAAACAAAAGGCTTATCACCATTCTGTATAAGTAGATATGCATTAAACACATTTTATATAGGTACAAATACTTTCCTACATATTTCACAGAAACAAAAGGCTTTTTTACTAGTATGTATCAGTAGATGGATAACTAATTTGCTCTTCTGTGTAAATGCTTTTGGCATACTTCACAAACAAGACTTCTCACGAGTATGAATAAGTAGATGTGAATTTAAATACCTTTTCAGTATGAATGTTTTCTGGCATATTTCACAAACATAAGGCTTTTCACCAGTATGAATACGTAGATGTGAATTTAAACTACTTTTATTTTTGAACGTTTCCTCGCATATTTCACAAACAAAAGGCTTTTCACCACTATGAATAAGTAGATGCGAATCTAAATTTATCTTTTGTTTGAATGTTTTCTGGCATATATCGCAAACAAAAGGTTTTTCACCAGTATGAACAAGTAGATGTAATTTTAAATTTCCTTTCGTTGTGAATGGTTTCTGGCATATTTCACAAACAAAAGGCTTTTCACCAGAATGAACAAGTAGATGTGAATTTAAATTGCCTTTCATTGCGAATGCTATCTGGCATACTTCACAAACAAAAGGTTTTTCATCAGTATGAATAAGTAAATGTGAATTTAAATTTCTTTTATGTCTGAACATTTTCTGGCATATTTCACAAGCAAAAGGCTTTTCACCAGTATGAATAAGTAGATGGTAATATAAACTGCTTTTTTTTGTGAATGTGGTCTGGCATATTTTACAGAAAGGCTTTTCACCAGTATGAATAAGTAGATGTGCATCTAAACTTCTTTTTTGTTTGAATGTTTTCTGGCATATTTCACAAACAAAAGGCTTTTCACTTGTATGAACAAGTAGGTGTGTATTTAAATTGCCTTTCTTTCTGAATGTTTTCTGGCATACTTCACAAACAAAAGGCTTTTCACCAGTATGAATAAGTAGATGGAAGTTTAAATTATGTTTCGTTCGGAATGTTTTCTGGCATATTTCACAAGCAAAAGGCTTTTCATCAGTATGAATAAGTAGATGAGAATTTAAATACCTTTTCTGTATGAATGTTTTCTGGCATATTTCACAAGAAAAAGGCTTTTCACCAGAATGAATAAGTAGATGTGAATTTAATTTCGTTTTCCGTGTGAATGCTTTCTGACATATTTCACAAAAAAAAAAGCTTTTTAGCAGTATGAATAAGTAGATGTGAATTTAAACTACTTTTATTTTTGAACGTTTCCTGGCATATTTCACAAACAAAAGGCTTTTCACCACTATGAATAAGTAGATGCGAATCTAAATTTCTTTTTTGTTTGAATGTTTTCTGGCATATATCACA
Organism: Amaurobius ferox; assembly: GCA_951213105.1. Classification (NCBI taxonomy): domain Eukaryota; kingdom Metazoa; phylum Arthropoda; class Arachnida; order Araneae; family Amaurobiidae; genus Amaurobius; species Amaurobius ferox. The sequence continues at coordinate 39,763,641 of OX578155.1, forward strand.
AACAAAAGGTTTTTCACTTGTATGAACAAGTAGGTGTCTATTTAAATTGCCTTTCGTTTTGAATGCTATCTGGCATACTTCACAAACAAAACGTTTTTCATCAGTATGAATAAGTATATGTGAATTTAAATTCCTTTTGTGTCTGAACATTTTCTGGCATATTTCACAAGCAAAAGGCTTTTCACCAGTATGAATAAGTAGATGGGAATATAAACTGCTTTTTTTTTGTGAATGTGGTCTGGCATATTTTACAGAAAGGCTTTTCACCAGAATGAATAAGTAGATGTGTATCTAAATACCCTTTTTGTTTGAATGTTTTCTGGCATATTTCACAAACAAAAGGCTTTTCACTTGTATGAACAAGTAGGTGTTTATTTAAATTGCCTTTCCTTCTGAATGTTTTCTGGCATACTTAACAAACAAAAGGCTTTTCACCAGTATGAATAAGTAGATGGAAGTTTAAATTATATTTCGTTCGGAATGTTTTCTGGCATATTTCACAAGCAAAAGGCTTTTCACCAGTATGAATAAGTAGATGTGAATTTAAGTCGCTTTTATGTGCGAATGTGTTCTGACATACTTCACAAACAAAAGGCTTTTCACCAGTATGAACAAGTAGATGTGAATTTAAGTGGCCTCTATGTGTGAATGTTTTCTGGCATATTTCACAAACAAAACGCTTTTCACCAGTATGAATAAGTAGATGTGAATTTAAATTGCTTTTCCATCTGAATATTTTCTGGCATACTTCACAAATAAAGGAATTTTTACCATTATGCGTCAGTATATGTTCATTTAAGACACTTTTACACACAAATTCTTCGCTACATATTTCACAAACAAAAGGCTTTTCACCAGTATGAACAAGTAGATGTGAATTTAAGTGGCCTCTATGTCTGAATGTTTTCTGGCATATTTCACAAACAAAAGGCTTTTCACCAGTATGAATAAGTAGATGTGAATTTAAATTGCTTTTCCTTCTGAATATTTTCTGGCATACTTCACAAATAAAGGGATTTTTACCATTATGCGTCAGTATATGTTCATTTAAGACACTTTTACACACAAACTCTTCGCTACATATTTCACAAACAAAATGCTTATCAGTATGCATTGTAAGATGGCTATTTAAACTGAATTTATATTTCACAAACAAAGGCCGTACGCTATTATGCGAAAGTAGATATGTATTTAATGCACTTTTACGCACAAATGCTTTCCATCATATTTTACATACCGGTAGATCTTTATTGCAGTTTTTCACATTCTAGCAATTCTCCTGAATGAATAAGTTTATGTTGATTCAAATTACCGACATTTAATAAGTTTTCTGATATTTGCGACGGCCTTTTTTTAATGAGTACAAGTATTTATTGATTTACCATTATGTATCCACTTTTTCTGACATATTTAACCATACCAATTTGCAGCCGTTTATAAGTTGTTTGATGCAAGTTACTTATATTTACAAATATTTTGTACCAAACTTAACTTTATAAAATTATCTTTCACAAGTATTGCTTGCATGAGTTACAAAATTATGCCATTTCTTCACACACCCGTTGCGTTTGTCGCTAAATAGAGCACCTAGCCTCAGGCATGTTCCGAAAACGTACCCGCTATCCCCCCTGCTGTGAGAACGATTCTCCGCTATTGGCTAAGTAAAAAGACGTCATGGGCGGAGCCTAGTATACACTTTGAAGTTGTCTTCGAGATTATACATGGCAAAAAATGTTTGTTATTAAATCGGGAAGAAAATTATGATAGAAAGAAATAGTGCAAAGTCATAACGTTGTGTGACAATATACGGAGATATATATACACGTTCGTAAAACAACAAAAATATCTTAAATTTAGGTAAGTAGTATATAATATATTTATTACAATTTTTGCGAGTAAAATGTTGACACTGGAACGTTTCAGAAGAGTCGGACGGTCTGGGTTTTCGACACTGGAACGTTATACCATATACATCTGTAGTAATCCGATTGAATGATTTTCTAACTTATTTTTTATAGTACCTAATTTTAGATAGAAGATCGCTGACCAAATATGAATATATCAAAACTTGTACTGCAATATTTCACCTGACCTGTTTAAATAACTTAAGTGGTCAGATGTTTTTATTGTTGTATCAGTTAAATTAAAGGAGAAACTTTGATTTATTTCCTTCTGGGCTAATTAAATTTGTGTAGAAAACAGCAATATATTTTTTAATGTGATTCATAGTTAATTTGTTTATCTCAGTAGTGTGTTATTGTATAAGAGTGTAAAGATGTTATACAAATTAATGAAATTACTAATAAAATTAATATATAATCTATATGTATATACCAAGTTGTAATTTAAATAGCATATATATGAAGTTTCATTTCAATTGTATGGGTGTTGATTTTGAGATTTTATTGATATTAAGTAACATTCTGAAGAAAGCAAACACTAATGGCCATTATCTAATGTTTATGAAATACTTTGAAGTTTGATCTGTACCCAGTAGTGAGCTGCCAAATTTTTAACAGCCAGTAAGCTATTATGCAAGATTGTGGTTTCAAATGCTATCATTCTTCACAGTTCACACTAACATAATATACATTTATTGTGCGTTTAGAATTCATTTGGTGTTAGAGTTAAAATTATTTACATTTTAATTCGTTGTTGTTGTTGTTACTTATGACCTCCTGATTTCGACGGCCATTTTAACTCTTAAACATGCTTATTTCAAATTATGTTTTAAATTTAACAACCAATATTTAAACTTTGGATATGTTTAATAACAATTACATGTGTATTATACTACACTTTGAATTTTGAATATACAAAATTTTGATATTCAAATTTAAAAGGCATGTATTGATATATCATTCAAATTTTTCAGAACATTTTGAATTTAACTCAACGTTAATTCAGTTAAAATCCTCTTTACACTTGCTATTCTGTATAACACATCTGAAATATGAAACCTGAAGTTTTATTTTTTAATCTCTTGAATAATTTCAGTTTGAAACATTTAGTCAAAATATTATTAATTTCTAAACTCAAAATTATTTATTTGAAACAAATATTAATTTCAATATCTTTATTACTTCAACAACTATAATTCGATTTAGATAATATATTACAATCTGATCTTAACGAAATACTTTAGCATCGGTTGGACGCAGTGATAACTAGTCAAACTTTTAACTGGTATGCATTTTCAGCTTCATTATATCTCATTACATCAGGATAAATCAGATAACATCAGTATTAACTAGGTACGTCAATTTGCATCTATTCATGCATCCTAGGATATCAAATCCATCTTCATATAAAATTAAATTAGTATAATTACTGTCTATTATTTTCAAAAACAGAATTCAGTAAGTTGATTTAAAATATCTGTTGGATAAACTCCTTCTTTATAAAATGTTATAAATTGAAATTAGGTAATAACATGCAACATTATTATTATGCAGTTAAAGTTGTTCAAGCAGATTGTACTGTTAAACAGAAAATGCATATTTTTAACTATTGTAAAGCACTATTTATACACTACTCTAGGGACCAGTGAAGTAAAGCGTATACCTGTGAAAATATGTAATTGAAATTAATGTCACTGGATAGGAATGTTTGACGAGCTATGTAGAAATGCATATAAATGATGTATGTACTGTATTTCAAATATTTGAAATTTAATATTTACTGATTAGAATGGGAAATTAGACTATATAAGTTTTAACAAAATATTTGGAACATTTTTATGTAAATAAAATTAAAATTTGTTTTGATTTGACAACAAATTATGAATTTTATACAAATATTGAAATTAAAATATAACTATCCATATTTCATTACCTGAAGATAATTCAATTGAGTAGTATAAAATTAGTACTAACTTTTGAATCATTTGTGAGATATCAGTGATTACAAAAGTACACATGCTTATCTCAAAAGCATTCAATTCGAAAATAAGAATATTTAAAACAAAAACATGTAAATTCATTGATAGTTCAAATATTTGATCCTATTACAATATTTTCCTTTAATGTTAGTATTATGTGTGTAACAGTAGCATAGCATCCCCAGGCAATTCTTTTTTTGAGGAAGAGGGCGGAGGGGGGGGGTTGAATTGGTAACCAAAGAGTTTGCTTCCCATTTCGCTAAATATCATTTCTCTGAACTTAAATGGGTTTCTAGGGAATATGATTTCCCTACTTGGTAATGCTATTGGTGGGTAGAGACAAAAAATATTTCTTAAATATATTTCTATAATTTTAAAGAATCAAGGGTACTTCCTTATTATAGCAGCCCCCGAGGATGAATCACCAAGTGTCAGAGATTTATCGCCAAGGTAGGTTGTAAAATCTCACCAAACGTTTGTAGTCCTAAAGAAACAGCACGTGTTTATATTATTGTCATATTGCTTTTTCGTTAATGAAAACCTTGGTGAAATCTTAACTGCGACCGTGGCTTAATCAGGTTTATGGGAGCCACTAGATAGTACTGAATCAAGCTATATATACAATTTCTTTCTAATAGTACAATGATTCTAGCTAAAACTAAATCTGCTTTTCAATTTCTTCGTCTACAGTTACAATTGCAATATATAGATATTAGTTTATTAAATGGGATGTTTTTATTTACTTTTGAAATTTATTTTTACCTTTACTTTAAGGCAGGAATTTACTTTTATGCATCAAAATTCTATTATCTGTACTACTGATGGGAAAAAATCAGTACAAATAAGATAACCATATGCATTACCTAAAAAACATATTTTAGTTCATCCGGTGAACAATATCTTGAAAAATTATAAATATTTAATCAACTGAACCTGATTCACTAGTACCTACTTAATCAAATTTAAAACATTATAATTTTTATTACATAGTGTTTATGTTAATCCATGTCTAGCCAATCCAAATTTCTTATAGAAAGCTGAAGGTTAATAGATCCTTGTAAATTGATCATCATTCAATGAATCGTGAGTACAGTTAACCAAATTTAAAAGGTAGTTGCAAAGTTTACAGTTAGTACATTACAAGGGCAGATTCAGGCAGAAATAAAAAGGGATTTACTTCGACACGTTTCTTTTATTGAACATTTGTTTTTGTAGTATATCAGTAAATAGTTATCGAAATTGATAAATTTTTTTTGATTAATCATAAAATGAAGCAAACTAGCCTAATAAAATGAATTTTATGTCATTTTGGGATTTATGACATTGCAATAAACTTTTATAAGTGAATCTATAGAATCACAAGAAATGACACATATATCTGAAAAGGGGGGGGGGGTAATTGCCACGATGACTCATACCTGGATCTACATTAAGTTTCTTGTTACCATTATAGATATGTGATATTCTATATTGACGAATGCATAATAAGCATGAAACCAGTCCAAGAATGCTCATGCTGGTATCTGTAATAGGAATATCACCCATATTTTTTAGAATGCGTCTTATAGATGAGCTTTGTGTTTATAAACTTTGCCTTTGCAGCTTCATGTGGCCTGAGCTAAATTGTATATAAATTTTGAGCAGGCCACCTGGAAGAACTGAAAATGCTAGTTCACATGGAAGTTCTAAAAAATTGTGGTGCATGCTAACTTTCATGCTACCACTGCAAATTTTGATTATTTCATGATGACGAGCATATAATAAGTGAGAAACTAGTCCATGGATGCTAGTATCTGCAATAGGCGTGACTTCTCCATTATATCCTATTCACAAATTGATATATTAGAATGTTGCAAAACTATAAGAGCAAAACAGTTTTATCAAGCTATTTTCACAAAAAATATTATGACTGGAGAAACAAATATGAGCAAGTTAAATAGCAGATCTATTTTGAAGTTGAAATTGGGGCTGCAGCCAATATATTTCACATGACGTCTTTGATGAACAAGTATTTTAGCTATATTTCAAGCATTTAAAACTAACTTGAATGTGCTCGGAAAGCTGTATCTTTTTACTCATATTTGTTTCCATTCACCAATTATGTGTACATATATTACGTAGATGGTTATCATAGAGACAAAATATCAATTTAGAATGTTCTGATATTAAAATATGGAATTATATGAGGGTCTTGCTGTCTAAGAAAAGTTGAAACCACTTTAAGTGAAATATCAGTTAGCATGAACTGCAGGCTAGGCACTCTCAGTGCATATTATATATTCTATTATATATTTATTTGTTACATATAAAGTAGTTAACATGAAATTTGAATTAATGTAAAAAAAAAAGCTATTCCTCTGAAAGTCAAATTTTTCAATTCCTCTGAAAGTCAAATTTTTCAGGTAACACACTAAGTTAGAGTGCAAATCTCAACCAACTTGTTTATTTCTGGTGATATCGATTCAAATCCATAGCATCTATTCTATTGGTATATAACTTTTTAATACTTCTGTAAAGAAACCAGGCATAAAAAAATTAGGTGACAAATCAGATTCTTTAAGAAAGTATTACAAATTTATATTCTCAAAAGCAGCAGTTTATTTATTTTGATCTATTGGTATCTTTTATTCACATAGAAACAAGGAGAGAGCATTAAAGGAGAACTAGAGTCAGTATGTACATACTGATTGTCAAAATTTTCAATGTTCAAGTATCAGCTGTTACATTGAAAATGTTTGAAGTAAATAAAAGTTTAATAAAGAATGCCAAGAAATTAACTTATATATTTAAAAGTATGCACTGGTTGTGACTGATGGACTTACCTGGTTAAAAATACCCCTCCCCCCTCCCAACTACAGGAAAAAATCTATTCGAATCTTTTTTTAATTACACTAAATCAAAATACACATCATATTGTAATTGTTAATGTGCATCAAAATTTCCTCAAAATCCAGAAGAAGGTGTATTGAAGTACTTTAATTGTAAATCCATTGACGCAGTTGTATAAAAATATAGGTATGTCATTCTTTTGGTTTTGCCACTTTGTTTTCTTTCGGTTAGTGATAGTGGCATAGCATTACTCACACCAATTCAAATGGTAAAGAAACCAATATGCATATCTATTTGTTTAGAATTTAATGGGAACAGCAAACAATTGATATATATAATTTTCGAAGCATGTCAGTTATTAAAAATTTTTAGCATAGAAAATTATTAGCACATCACTGGGTATATAGAGTGGGATGGATTACTCACCCTCTACACTAAATATTTTACCCAGGATTACATTGTAAGCCTGCATTTTTATTAATTTTAGATTCATTTTTTTTTTAAAATTCCACATTTTTTGTCCAAAATATTCCATTGTATGGCTTTTTCATTTAAATCAAACACATAGTTTTGTTTACAAACTTGCATAAATATTTGAAATAGACTTCAAAATAGGTTATGGTAACCCACATTTAAACGGTTATATATTTTGTTTTGGATAGGTAACTTGCTTTTCTGTAGTTAAAACATTAATAAAATAAAACAAATTGCCTCAAGTGCTATAAGTCATCAATGAAAACAGGATTAAAAAAGTTGAGATATACGTACGGAATACAATATAAAATGGGCATAAGGTGCCTTTAATAAACATAATACATATAACACAAACATTTTAAACTGTATGCTGTATATAATTTTTGTCCCGAAAATGAAGCATTTTTATCATTGATCAAGTAGTAATAATAATAATATATTTTATTTAATTCTTTAGTTTAAAATCATATCAAAAGCAAATAAATATGTGTGTATGAAGTAAAATACATGACGAAATGTATCTAAGAAAAATGTAAACACGTATAAACTCGAAGACGACAGATTTTGTCTTAAACTGTCAAACTTCAAAGTGTATGCTAGGCTCCGCCCATTACGTCATTTAACTTAGCCAATAGCGAAGAATCAGCCTCACAGCAGGGGGTATAGCGGGTACGTTTTCGGAACATGCTAGCCTCAGTGGGCTGTATCCATGAAGTTAGAAGTAAGGAGGAAAATCTTCTATGGGTGCAAGGCGTTAAAATACCATAATGCTTTGAGAATTATATCTACGCGCGGCTAGTGTTGCTTAAGTAGTTAGAGATACTGGTGTTGCCATTTCTGCACAGATAAATGTTATAAAAATGTGAATGAAATGAAAATGTAATGACTATTAATACATCACAAATATTTATCATATACATATCATTTTTCTATATTTAAAACAATTCAGATTTACTAATTTGAAGTTAGATTTACCCGTATAAATGCAAATTCGGATAACAAAGTGTGTAAACCTTCATTATTTGTTGAAAATGGAAGATTTTGTATCGTTATAGATAATTAAAGTAATTATATTGCAAAAATTTGACAAGAAAAAAATAATTTTTATTCTGTAATTTAATCTTTAATCTGCAAGCATTCTGTAATTTGGCAACGAAGCATTTTAGCCAATGACATCACATCTTTTGCATTTTGATTGGATACTACACGGATGGCGGGATTAATTTTTTGATTCGTCTGCTTGTTTACATTTTGTTTGTTTCTGTCATTTCTAGCTTAATGTCTTCTGTTCACATGCGAAACAATAGGCATAATTAATTGATTACGTTTCACATTTCTCTAATTACGTATAGACGATGTCACTGTTTTGTTCCTGGTTGTAAAACAGGCTACAATGTAAATCGAGCAAAACTTAAAGCTGAAGGAAAAATAAATTTGAGTTTGTTTCAAACTCTCATACATTTACTGTACTTTGTTCTGTTCAATATTTCTCTTTAATAAAAATAATTTTAAGAACATATTTGTCAGAAAAACCATAAAACTGGTTGTAGTAGTATATTATAAAATTCAACTTTAAGAAATTTGAATCTGTTTCTGCAGAGTACACTGTAACAAATTATAGTTGAAGTATTCTATAAATAGTTAAATTACCAGTATATATATGTATATTGACTTCAATTTATGCTTATCTTTGCGAGATGTTGAAAATAGACATGTTAATAGGTAGTAATAATATACAATATGTAATTACAGTTAATAACATTGGCAGCATATAGTTAATACTTGGTATTTGATTAGGCAAAAGCTAATAAGTGTTAGTGGATATTAGTTGAATATTTAAGAATAACACTCAAAGCCTTCCCACCTTCATATTAAAGTACATGATCTTGTCATTAAAAAGCTCCCTTCCTCTAAATAAAAATTACTGTATTTTATGTATATTTTCACTCATAATTCTATTGTGTAGCGTGCAACTTGTAGTTTTGTGAAAATTATAGCTATTTATCATGGGTGTCCATAGGGAACTGCAAGAGGGGGCACTTGCCTCTCTCCCCCCCGGGACATTCAAGGTCACAAAGGTGGACATAAATCTAGTGAATGTTGTACGTCTTATCCTTGAGTTTTCCCCACTGACATCAGTGGTCTGCCTCGCCAACACTCTGGAAAAAGTTCTATGGGCAGCGTCCATACTGTTTAAATTTATACTCTTTCCATGCACAGAAATTTGTTTAAAAGTTTAATTCATATCTTACACAAAAAAGTGGGAAAAGGTGCACATTAAGATATTTTTATTGCTCAAAATAAAGTATATTCTGCATATTTTGATGCAGTCCTTATACTTCTGATGATGTCCTTATACTTTTTTCTCGTGTTCTCAGTGCAGCGATCAACATTGCTAATCACTGCATTGAGAGCATGATTTCATGCTTTGAGAACAAACACATCCACCACAGCTGGTGGGAGGTTCTGTGACTATGGTTTTCCCTCTTGTAAAAAATTATATTTTATCAACTTGACATTCTTGTGGATAGTTGATATTTAAAATGCTAGTACTTTTTCATTACAATTAATAGTAAACTGCCAAAATATTGACAACTGTTATGTTACTAAATTTTAATATCTAGTTTGCTCTTAAAAATATATTTATTCTCGGTTCGCATTGTATTTTGAACTAATAAGTATGAATAATTTCAAATTTATTTTGTATTTATATGTACCAAGATTTTAGCAGTAAGTTACATTTCAGTTCATTTTGTGTTCAGTGTTTAAATGTATAACCTGCATTTTGTTATATGTATTTTTCAACAGCCAAAATAATACAGCAGTATCCTTTGCCTAGCTGACAAATTTTGTTTAAGGAATAATTAGATATTTTATTACATATTCAGAAGTTGTGGGCGCGGTAGCCCATTGGTTAGCGCGCTGGAGTTGCACTCGGTAGGCCCGGGTTCGATTCCAGCCACTGCCAAAACTGCCGCCGTATTCATGCGGAGTACGATCACGTTAAACATGTGGGTCCGAAAGTCCTTCCGTGAGGTTGGTGGTAGGGGAAGGAGGGTACGGTCCCTGTGGATGCCTCCCCCACTGGGTTCCGGTCTAAATTGGGTGGCACTTCCCGACCGTCCAAACTGTTACCTTACACCTTTCTGGTAGGTCGGACGGTCTGGGTTTCAACAACAACAACATATTCAGAAGTTGTATACATTTTATTTACATATGCTAAGAAGAATGTTGAAGTCATAATTATGGGCATATATTTTTATACATGAAGAATTTGGTTTTTGCCTCAGTTTCGGTTTTAATTGGTTACATAATTCATTAAAAACGATTCCTAAGGGTTGGTGCAGTAGACAAAAGCATCTGCTTAATTAATATTTCAACTGTCTACACGTAGCTAATATGGAGCCCTGAATGGTTTACTGGTATGCAAAAAATGTACTAAAGAATATCTCATCTTTCTAAATATCATGTCTTATGTTTGAAAGTAATGCATCACACTATATTTAGAATGTTTTGTTATTATTATCAACCATTTGTAAGAATAATAGGCAGTTCTTTTTTTTTCTTTTTTTTTTGTTCTTTCACTTTATAATCAGTGCAATAATTTATTCTTAAAATACTTCTCAAAGTGTATTTGTTAAAATCTAATGCACACATTTCACATTACTCATCAAACTACCATATTGTTTGAATTTTTATAGGTAGGAAAAGTTAAAGGGGAAGTTAAAATGTAAAAAATAGCCAAATTATTATCTTTTCACACTTTAAGTAGTTCATGTATATTTTGTTTAAAATCTGTTTAGGCTAAGTTGTATATGTGTCATGCTGTTCTGTGTGTTTGTCGCTGACCTATGCAACTTCCCCATTAATCATTGTTTAAATAAACCTGGTTCAATTATTCACATTCCTTCTAAAAGTTTTAGTGGAAAATAGTATATTTTTATAGTCATTAATTTCTGTTTAGTTTTAAAAATTGGAAAAGTTCATTTATGTCTAACATGTTTTTTAAAATCCTGCATTTGTAATTCATATTAAGTATATTTATTTTTGGATACCATTGTATACTTTTATTTGAATTCTTTGTTTTTGCATATCCATAAGTAAAAAAAGTACCCACTAATTTATCCCCATGAAATTTAAGCACTTTTAAGTTTATATTCCTTAAGGAAAATAAATAAATGTAATTGTAACACTTAAGTGTTACAATTTTAGGAATGTTGCAGTGTTCCATGCTGGCAAGTTATCATTTCCAAATCCATGGCTGGCAAGTTTCCTGTTTAAAATGTTATTCTACTGTTAATCTAGTTAGGTTAAAAATATTATTTAATATTTTGAAATAAATTATCTTTTCACCTACTGTTAATCTGTTTAAAATGTTAAATAATTTAAGTTGATAATTTGAACAAAGTATTGTTGATATTTTTATATACCCTTTGCATCTATTGTTTGTTGTGCACAATAATTAGTATATATACTAGCCGAATATCCATTGGAAATCAATGGTCTCACAATAAGCAGCCCCTGAATAATGTGAAATTTTGAATAATTCGTGTTTCACATTTATTTAGCTAATCGATTATTTTGGTGTGCAGAAATCTTTAGAGGGTAAAGAAGAAAATATTGGAAAACTTAAATTGTGCACTTCTTCCTTTCGAACTATCTACACGTACACCAAGTTTCTATCTCGTCCCAAAGCAAACTATTTTATCATTTCCAATTTCAAACATTTTTCTGTAGAGCACACCCATAAATGAACATTTTTGAAAAACTTGGTTCGTCTTGGGTTTTTTATCAGATTGGCCCGTATATCAAATATCACACCTTTATCACATTTAAAAGGAAGCGTGTCTCATATATTCAGACAATTGAATATATTGGTGTGCAGCACCCCTTAAAGTAGCAAATATTGGAAATCTGTCATTGCACACTTTCTTCCTTTCAAACTATCTACTCGTACACCAAATCTGAAATCTCTATTCTATCGTACAGCATGTTTTTCCTATCACTTCACCTTTCGAACGTTTTTCTGTGTAGCACCCCCTTAAATAAACATTTTTGAAAATCCGTATTCATCTCGGTTTTTTTTATCAAATGTATGCCTGTATACTAAATTTCAAGCTTTTATCACACTATAAAGGAGACATTTTTCATTAGTTCATCAAATTGAATATTTTAGTGAGTGCCCCCCCCCCCCCTCACACACAATAGCAAATATTGGAAAACTGAAATTGCATGCTTTCCTCCTTTCTAACTATTTACCTGTACACCAAATTTGAAGTCTATCTCATCGCGAAGTATGCTTTTTCTATTATTTCACCTTTCGAATGTTTTTGTGTGAAGTACCTACCCCCTAAGTATACATTTTTGGAAAACTCCATTCTTCTTGGGTTTTCTATCAGATGATTCGCCCATATACCAAATATCAAGTAGTCTCAATCATGTTTTAAAAGGGGTGTTTCTCCTTTATTCCGAAAATTGAACATTTTGTGGTCAGGCACCCCTAAAGTAGAAAATAAGGGAAAACTGAAATTGTACACTTTCTTCCTTCCAAACTATCTACCCATACACCACATTTGAAAAATCTATCTCATCCCAAAGCATGTTTTTTTATCAATTCACATTTCGAATGCTTTTCTCTGGAGCATCCCCTTCAACAAACATTTTTGAAAAACTATATTCGTCTTGGGTGTTTTCATTAAATGGTTAGCCCATATACCAAATTTCAAACCTCTATCAAATTTTAAAGGATCTGTTTCTTATTTATTCAGCAAATCAAAGATTTTGGTGTGCGGCACCCCCTTTAGTAGAAAATATTGGAAATCTGAAATTGCACATTTTCTTCCTTTCAAAAAATTTACCTATACACTAAATTTGAAGTCTGTCTCTCATCGCAAAGCATGCTTTTGTAACATTTCACTTTTCGAACGTTTTGGTGTGAAGCACCCTCTCTACAGAACACATTTGGGAAATACAATTTTTCCAGATGATTTTATCGAATGATTGACTTGTGTACCAAATTACAAGTCTCTATCTATTCGGGAAGTGCCTAAAAGCGTGACAGACTGACAAACACTTGGTAATTAGTATGTAGAGATTGTTTCATTTCAAATAATGCAATTAAATGCAATTATAAATTTTTTAATTATGTTTTGTATTCATCCTTTTCATCGAGTATGCAAAAATAATGCAAATTATGGGTTTAAAAGAAATATATCATAGAAGTAATAGTATGAATAATATGTATATTGTATATATATATTTTTTAAGTAAATATAATATACTAGCTGTCCCATGAGTAAATATAATATACTAGCTGTCCCAGAGCATCTGCTCTCTAGTGTCTGGTAACTTACTACTCAGTCTCTGGAGTGAGTCTTCAACTTTTTCAAACATTATTCCATAGTATTTAGTTCTATTTGTCTCACAATCATTATCAGAATAAAAGTATAGCTCTTGCATTCCTAATGTCCATGGACAAATGTGGACTAATTATTATATGACATCCACAATTCTGCGAACTTAATAACTTCAATGTCTAATTACATTTATGAACTAAAAAAAAATCAACAGATAAGTAACTAATGACTGGCATAATCTTGTAACTGTATATTTTTATTTTGTTGTTTTCATATGGGACAATTCATGTAATATAATTCACATAACTGCTTGCATAAAAAAGCAGCATATTGCGAGTTTAAAGTTCAAGTTGTAAAATGGAAAAATAGTATATATATGGCTGGATATCTGATAATTGTCAATTTTGTGTCCCTTGAGTTTTAAATAAATAAGGTAGATATTTTTTTTTAGTATTTGTTTAGAATACAATCTTTTCCACATATTTTTCAACAAAAAATACTTTTCCATAGTATTACATGCACTTTTGACTTCAAATGCAAATAAAATGTGGTGAATTGAAACATTGTACAAATATTTATAAAATTTTTATATTATTTAGTGAAATTGCTGAAACACATTTGTCTCTGAGAATCTATGACATTACGATATTGCCCAAACAATCATCCTGTTCATCCATTAGATGGCGACATAGCAACTGACCTAAAATAAAATATTTTAAGTCAGTTGAAGAACACTAGTTTTGTTCCATATATGTTTGAAGTTTTAGGATTTTGCTATTAACAGATAAGATAAAAACACAATTTTATTACTCATTTTGATATATATTAACTGTCATTTCTGACATGTATTTAATTATTTTTAACAGCAATGAAGATTTTAAAATACTATACCTCCTTTTAGTGTATAATTTATTTCCCAATGTTAGTTCAAATTTTGGTGCTCAACAACCCTTACACGTTCATTTCTGACATGGTAATGTAATGATGAAATTCTATTAGCCATGTTTAACAGCTGCATTATTTGATTTCTGTCATTGTTATTTCAATCACTGTTAATCTTGGAAATACGAATTGTATGGCGATGCATCTCCCAGTACTTAATATTGCCATAACTTGTGGCTTTATATTTTAACACCTTAAATCTATATAGAAAGAACAATATTCTGGAATTCTATATTGAATGACGACCTCGGATACTGAAAATGAAGCCATTTCTACAACAGTGGAGAATTCTAGTGCTTTAACTTGCGTATGACATGAGATACTGAAAGTGAAGTTGGATATTGAATCCATTTTTATTTATTTACAACACAACAATAGATGTTATAATATATCCTTTTGTGTTGTGGCTATGCAGACAGTGATAGAGCGTTGTATTCTATTATAGTAGATATTCCATGAATAAATCAGTTTTTAAATTACTTATGTGCAGAACACTCAAGGGCCTCACTAATATTTATAAGCACAGTTGTTTAAAAAGAAATATTGAATAAAAAATCATAATTTTGTATGAGCTGAAACTGGTCCAAAAGAAAAAAATTTCAAAGTAATTATATGCAACGCCCCTTTCTCATTTCATGCCCTGAAACGGTCTCTCTCCACTCCACTCTATGATGATACATCTTTTGGATGTCCCAACTAATGATATAACACATTTAGTTAGTGATATCTTGATAGAGCAAACCCCTATACAACACCTCTTTCTTATTTCATGCCCTGAAACGGTCTCACTCCACTCTATGATGATATATCATTAGTTGGCACCTCCAAAAGATGTAACACATTTAGTTAGTGATATCTTGATAGAGCAGACCATTCTAAAAGAATTCAAATACTCCAACTCTTTAGTAAAACTGATAAAATATGAATTTACTATATATATATATTCTAAATGTGATTATAATACTACTGCACTCCAATGCTGAGTATATGTAATTTACATGCAACACTTTTCCAATCAAATGGAGATCTTTTAAAATAAATTGCTCAAATGCTTTAAAAATGAATGTAAAGTAACATGTGCAATTTGATACAAAATTTGCAACATATGAGTTTGAGAAACAAAATCAATCTCCTTTCTCGGGATAAAAACACAGAACAACCACACACACTCTAAAAGTTAAAAAGCACATTTAAAATAAAATAATTTTATTTCATACTATTGCACAAATGATGTAACAAATTATATGTACCTTTGTTCAATACATGGAAAAAATTTTCAATTACAAAAACTTAAATTATCTTTGAATTTCCCTATCCATGTAAAATCAAAATATACATATTTTGTTTAAAAGTGAAAACACAATATAGTTCGACATGCATTAAAGTAAATTGACAAATACTTTTTTTTAGCAATCATTTGTACCAGCAAATGCTCTAAATTAACTAAAACGTCAACATCACATTCAGCTATAAACAGAACATCAGCTCGATTGTTATGATTGCTATTTCCAATTTTTACGATATATACATAAGAATGTATTCCATCTATAAAGTATGGATGGAACAGTTTTTGAATAATAATTAATTTATCTAAAATAATTAAATACTAGATTGAAGAAAATAAACATACCTCTAAAAACTTGTGTTGATCTAAATTTAAATCATTGACATCCCAATATTGCGCCAAAGTCCGAAATAATTTTTCATTTTCCTGCTTTTGCCACATCCAATGACGTCATGTTCAGACGCACTGCGCATGACACTTCTCGCAAATGAATGAGTTATTTTAAAATTAAAAAAAAAATATTTCCCAACTATTTTTCCCGTGAATTAGTGCATAGAAATTTTCTTCATTGTTTGAACTATAATGTACATTGAGCTGCTAATTCATTTCTTCGAAATAAACAGTTTAAATAAATTTTATTTAATGCAAACCAGCTTTTTGCCGTAGAACTGCATACAATGTATAACGTCAGAACACTCACTAGCGCCCCCTGAATTACTGTCTCAAATGGTTTTGGCGTTTTCTCAACATGCAGATTTTCCTCCTTACTTCTAACTCCATGGCTGTATCTCTCGGAGAATATGAGCATGATACACTATACTTGTTGTGCACCCGTCACCATCGTGAATAACAGGCCTCACAAGGGTAATAAACCAAACCGCCTACGTCATCGGAAAGGGTGTTAGGAAATTGTGCTTGCTAGTGTTAAACTTATGAGCGATATAAGGTATCTCCAGAAAATTGGATCTTTTGAAATCATTTGATAGCCATTACAGGTATGTATGTTTTACTATGTGTTCGTTAATGTTTCTGACAGTCGCTGCCAAAAAAAAAATTAAATTTTTTTGGTAATTTTTGCTAGTTTTTATCATTTTTCTTGCATCATCCGCTAAGCCTCGTCATTGAATACTCGTAGTATATGTTAACGGAAATGTAGAGGCAGAGTTTTGTAATTTATCGTATTTTATATATTTGCATTTAATCATTTATTAAAACTTTGACTGTCTTTCTATGCATACGTTATTGTTTTACGTAATATCTGTCGGTAAGCCTTTAATTTTTTGTGTTTGTATTCATTTAATGGTCATAGCATATGTGAATATTGAATTGCTATCTCAAAACATTTTCTATCCAAAACGTGTTTAGCTTGTTTATTTATTAGGCTTCACTTACATTTATTTATTATTCAGAAATTTTTTACCATCGATATTTTATTTTGACTGATCTGCAGTTTATCTTGGAATTGTGAATGTGTTGTGTACAAAGTATATGCTCCTTACTTTGTGTCCAAGGAATTTGGAGTATTAATAGCAGTGGTTGCACATATTTAAGCTAAATCCTAGTGATCTAACTCTATTGTTTAGCGTATATGAAAAACCTGAACATGGTAGTTAGATTTCTTGGTGGGCTTTTTCATGACTAAAGATCTTGCTCTGTTGTATAATTCAAATGTAAAGCTTATTTAGTATTTCGATAAAGCAGTATATTTAATATTATATTGTTCTAGCAGATTTATGGCTTACTTTTATATTTTGTTTATTAGTTTTAAATTATTTAGTTTTTAGTATAATTCATTGAATTTTATTAACTAAAAATGCCAGGCCAACGGCCGTACCATGCTGAAAACACCGGTTCTCGTTAGATCACCGAAGTCATGCAGTATCGGGTGCGGTTAGTACTTGGGTGGGTGACCACCTGGGTACATCGCGTGCTGCGGAGTACGATCAAGTTAAACATGTGGATCCGTAAGTCCGAACATGAAAGTGATTCAACGTTGTCAGAAAAATCTGATGAAAGTGAAAATGGAGAGATAAGAAATGATGAGAACTTAGTGGATAGTAAATATATATATGGAAAAAATCGGTACAGATGATCTGTTTCAGAAGTTCGACCCTCTTCACGAACAAGAAAGCACAATAAATCATAAAAGTGCCACTCTTAAAAGGTTAAGCTAAAGATATCGGAGAAAAAGCAGATCCATTCTCTATCTGGCAGTTATTATTTACTAACGATAGTTTTTTTGTGCATGATTTTTTCATTGTGTAATCTACATTTTGATACTTTTTAATTTTTATTGAGAAACGAAGACAATTACAGACCATTATTTGCTTCCCTTGCAGTATATATTTTTATTGTTTATAATGAAAATAAAGCCTATTTGTTTCCCTTTTCTATAAGTATTTATTATTGCTTTACTTGCAATATATGTACAATATTCTGACAGTGTAGTAAAAATTGTATCGTCCAATGTCGAATTTTAAAATTCAAGCTATATCATAACCAATAACTTTATGAATTTTATAAAAATGTTACATATTTCCACAATTTGGTAAAAGTGTAATTGAGAAACAGGGCTAGTAACAGAAACATATTTGAGTAAATGGTAAGGAAACTCTGCTTGTACCTTGCTATGCTTATAAACATGAATGTCAATCATCCCCATGGGGACAGCTGAAAATAATGCTTGGATGGGCAGTGAAATGTGAATCAAAATATAAATTTCCTAAGCTGTTGCCTATGTGATATTGTGTCTCTGTATATATCTAACAGTTCATACATATTTTCAATGGTTGATAGTTATTATATATTTTCAGCATTTGTTACAACATTTAGCAATATGCACTAGCTGAATACCCGTTAAAAATCAATGATCTCGCAAATAAGCAACTTCTGAATAATGTAAATAGTTTAATAATTCGCATTTCACATTTATTCGACACATATTTTCAAACTATCCACCCGTATACAAAATTTGAAGTCTCTGCGATTGCGATGCATATTTTTTCTATCCCTTAACCTTTCGAATGTTTTTCTGTGTAGCCCCCCGCCCCCCTCTTAAACAAACATTTTTAAAAAACAGTATTCATCTTGGGTTTTTATCAAATGATTAGCCCATATACTAAATTTCAAGCCTCAATCATATTGTAAAGGAGGCGCTTTTGATTTGTTCATCAAATCAAATGTTTTAGTGTGCCGCACCCCTTCCAATAGCTGATGTTGGAATACTGAAATTGCCACTTTCTTTCTTCCCAACTATTTACCCATGCACCAAATTTGAAGTTATCTCATCGCAAAGTATGCTTTTTATATCATTTCACCTTTCGAATGTTTTTGTGTGGAGTATCCACTCCCTTAAATATACATTTTTGAGAAATCCATTCTTGGGTTTTCTATCAGATGATTCACCCATATACCAAATATCAAGCCTCTATCATGTTTTTAAAGGGGCATTTCTTCTTTATTCCGAAAATTGAACAGTTTGGTGTGCGGCACCCCCTAAAGTAGAAAATATTAGAAAACTGAAATTGTACACTTCTTCCCTTCCAAACTATCTTCCCATGCACCAGATTTGAAATCTATCTCATTCTGAAGTGTGTTTTTTTTTTTTATCAATTCACATATATTCATCTGTCATATCACTATATTCATCTTGGGTGTTTTCATCAAATGATTTGCCCATATACCAAATTTTTTCCTTTCGAACGATTTACCTATGCACCAAATTTGAAGTCTATGTTATCGCAAAACATGCTTTTCTATGATTTCGCATTTCGAACATTTTGGTGTGATCACCCTCTCTTCGGAACATTTGCTGAAAATATGATTTTTTTCAGGGATTTTTATTGAACGATCGAACCATATACCAGGTTGCAAGTCTATCTATTTGAGAAGTGCCTAAAAAATGGGTGACAGATAG
Source organism: Amaurobius ferox (assembly GCA_951213105.1). NCBI lineage: Eukaryota > Metazoa > Arthropoda > Arachnida > Araneae > Amaurobiidae > Amaurobius > Amaurobius ferox. Next base: position 39,783,323 of record OX578155.1, read on the forward strand.
ACAGACGGACTCTTGACAAATAGTATATGTAGATTTTTTATGTATTTCCAGGAGTTGCTCTAGACTTTTGATTACTTTTATCAAATAAAATCTTTCGTAAAATGGTGTCTTTATTTGCTAAATTTTATTTTGGCTTTCTATTTGAAAAATTTGATTTATAAATTCTCAAATTTCAAAGATCATTGTTTTGGAAAAGTAGTTTCCATTACAATAAGTAGTTTTCAATACATTTATTTTGACATCATCAGAATTCATGATCGCCAAATTGAAATTTTTTTTTTCAAAATGTGATAATGACTATCAGCTCTGTGTATTCCCAATAATCACTATTAAAATTTTAGAAATGACAAGTGAAAACTTATTGATAATTTATACAATTGAACAAAAAAATACATATTTAAAAAATATCTTTATTAATAACATTGACTTCAATTATTACGATATGACAGTTAATTTTATCGCTACTGTTTTCAATTTTCTGATGCATTAAATCTTTCAAGAGACAACCATACATTTTTATGCTTTTTGGTTAGTTGCATTTTTCTATTACTGTACTCTATACAATTCTTGGAAATTTATAATAAGATATTTTGATATCTCGGACTGTACATTTTCAAACTCCAACATTTCACACATAACCATAATTATTTATCACTATTTCTGCTAAAATACTGGAATGACTGTAAATAATGGGACTGTTGAATATGTTTACACATTGATAAACCACGTGTTTGCCTCATGACATCATATGAATACACCCTATTAAATTATCATAAATGAAAAGTATTACAATAATTAAAAAATTCATTGAAAAGGAATGCATTCATTTTGCAAAAACATAAATACAATAGAATCCCTATTATCCAAGCTAATGTGGATTGAAAACAGATTGGATAATGTCACATTCAGTTAACATGGAAAAAACTTTGTATACTTCAAACTATAATATAGCGCTGATATTTGTGACAATGTTCCCCTTCCTATCAAGGACCTCCTCGTTCCTGTTCTTAAGGAAATATAAACTATAAAAAAAAGAATATGTACAATAAATACTTAAATATTATCCTAAAGTTATCAGTTGAATAAGTTAGTATTATTATTTGGCAAATTTTTCGGACTTGTTTGGCTATTTTTAGATAATATTTGACAACACTTGTGTCAATAGTGTGATGTGTTTTGAAGATGTCTGTTATCGAAGAGAAAGGAAAATTTTGCCGCTGAATCTGCTTTACCCATTTCTAAAGTTACAAGTCGCCAGCGTCGGCTTCAGAAAATAATTTTTCAATGTGTTTTACTTTAAAGAAGTCATTTGCTGTGATGTTCTTGAAAAAAGTGGTAGCTTGAATAATTGAGATTCTGCTATACTTAGTTTCTGTTTTTTAACAAAACATTCTAGATTTTTTTCAAAATACAAACTTTCTTCACAGGGCTGTTGGTCGTGTGGTCTGGGTCTTCTACACTTCTACAGGGCTGTGGAGTCCGAGTCGACAAAATATACTGACTCCGACTCCTAAATAAAACTATTTTAAAATAATTTTAATTCAGAATATTTAAATTTTTTATATATTTTTTAAATAATTAAGCAATAAATTAAAAAAAATATCAAATGTTTGCAAATTGAAAAATTAGGAATAAAAAAAGTAAAATTTAATTGATATTTATGTCAAAGTCGCACATTAACAAATAAGATGAGTCAGGGAGTAGAAAAAAAGAGGATTGAAGGTTTGAGGTACTGATTCCACAATATCAATACTCAGCAAAAATCACCAGGAAAAAAATTAAAAAAACTAAATGAAATTAGACGTTATGAATTCCCTGCCCCCATAGATTAACATGGGGAAGATGAAACGAATGGCTGGTATAAAAGAAATCTCCTCTTATGCATACTTTTTTTATTTCTGTTTTAGAAAAACTGAGTTGCAGGAGTTGTGAAGCCAATCGCCATTGTCACATTTTGTGAAAGAAAATTCAATTTGGTAATAGAAGAAAAGATTTGGCAATAATGAATTCTGCCAATTGTGAATTATGGTATACTAACTATAATGTGTACTACTATACTATTCGTCTTTCCCAAAATAATGATCTTCTGAATTTATAAATCGCAACAAATTTAGTTTGAAAAATTCTGAGGTGTTGGTCAACTGAAATCTTAATATTTTTGAACTGGACGGGGTAAAATTTTTCAAATTAAACCTATACAGACTTTTAGTCTCTAAAAACTGTCTTTTGATCTTCGTTCCTTTTTTTTTTCTTTTACCGGGATTTGTGTAAATTTGGAGATTTTAGGTTTTTTTGTAGTAGGAGAATTTTCCCCCCTATTGCAGTGATGTAGTAGCCCAAACACTTCTTTTTGAATTCTTAGTTACTAAAAACTACTTACTTATTCCCATTTTTTTATGTAAAAACAGGTTGTTTTCAGGGATTCCAGAACAACAAACTGAATGGGAGTTGAGTACATTTTTTATCACATGTATGTTTAGGAAGCATTTTGAAAAAAAAATTAGGGGGGGGGGTGGATGAACACTAAAATACACCCCCGAATCTGCATGTGTCTAAGGCAGTGCTTTCCGAAGTTTTTCCATAGTGACACCTTACCGATATCGTAAATTTTGACATCCCCCTCCCCCCCCAAATGAAAAAAAGAATCTCTTCCTAACATATGTACCCTTCGTAAGATAACTAAAAACAACCATACATTGTATATAGTGTTGTTTACATTTTATATGAGATAAAAGAAACATATTTGCATACTATGAGAAGAAAATAAAAACAAGTATATATATTTTTATCCTTAATATTTGTGGCTCGCTCGCATGTGCCTGGTGAGTCTTATAAATTTCTTTTATGTTGGGACAAATGTGGAATAAGTTCACACGTATTTTTTCATTCAGCATTTTTAAGCTGCCACATTTTACTGTTTTAATATTGGTCACCATAGAAAATCCTGCTTTGCAAGACTATGTGGTCGAAAACTTATTCACCATAAACATTTATTCATAACATTTAAATTTGTACTAAAACTTATGTATGAATATTGAAAAAAAAATCATAGAATAATTCAAATTGTTTTATTTACCTCATATACATGTATAAAATCGATAGCCACAGAGCAACAAAGATATAACTATAGCGGGAAGTGACAAATTTTGGAGGAAGAAATTTAATATTTATTCTGTTTATATAAAAAAAAAATGCCTTCACCATTTATTGTTTGAATATTTGGAATAATCATACCTCAAAATCATGCTTAAATTTGATGTTCAAAACTAGAAAGTGTGAACTAAGAAAATAAGAATCCATATCTTCCAGTAATGTTAATGTTTACTATTTACAATTTAAATACAACCAAATTCTCAGAAAAGAAGTAAATTTAAGTCTTTATTGAGCTTTGCTCCCATACACACTTATTTATACAGTAATAAAATTTTCTCTTACCTTTTTATAAAGCATAATTATTCATATTTTATTTTGAAATTTCCTTGTTTCCTGAGCAAATCATTATCAATATAACTTAATTTTTAATTAAATATAGTAAAAAATATAGTAAGTAGAAAAGTAAAGAAACCTATTTACATTTTAAAAGTAAACACACTTTTAAAATTGTCAAGCATCAAAGACCACCATTATGAGAGATCAATTTTATTTTTCTATAGCGATCAATGCACAGTTCTTCAACACTTTCAACATATTTTATCTTTATATTGATGCATCAATACTATTGATTTGGCAATGAACTGATATATTGAAACAATACTTCATTCACCCACAATTATTTTTAAAATAATATAAATGTTATATTTTGCATATGGCGAACTTTCTGAAATGGTTATTTTTTTTAAATCTAGATAAATGATGGCAGTTAGTGACAAAATGCTGCAAAAAATTACAAAAACTTTATAAACAAGTCATGTTGAATTTAAAAAAAGTATCAAGCACATCTATAGTCATTGACCTACCATGTGATATTTGATTTGTAGTTTTACATCGAGTCTTCGACAAGATCTTGGATTCCCAGTAAGAATTGTTTTAGATATAATATATAGATATGCAACAACATAATTGAGTAAAGTGTACACAGTATTTTCATAAAATATAATTACATAAGATTAAAGATCATTTTTACATTCCTTATAAGACATAGTACACATATATTAAAAGTATTGTAATAAGCTATAAATCAAAATAAAATTTTGGATGTATTTACATGCACATATTTTGATCAAACTTCATCATTTTCAGTGCTACGACTGTTTTGCATGTGTATATGGTATCTATCTGTGTTATTAGAATGAATGTATGCTATGTTTATATTTGGTCATATAAGAAATTTTTGTGTTACTCAAATTATGAGCTGCAGTTTAAATAATTTATGCATGTTTTCTAAACTCTAAATTTCAAAATGAAAGTTCTTCATTTTAATTGATAATCATATGACTTTTGTAAAAATGATAAGTATCATAACTTTTGTAAAAATGAAAAGTATCATGTGACTTTCGTAAAAGTGATACAAATATAAACAACACTATAGCATATTGCAACACTTTCAGAAATGATTGTTTTCTTGATATCGCTTTAAATGATGCCAATTGAGACAAAATACTGCAAAAAGTTACAAAAGCTTTATACGTAAATAAGTCAGGATCAAATTAAAATAAAAGTATCAAACACATCTATAGTGATGACCGTGATATTTGGTTTATATTTTTGCATCGAATATTAGACAATATCTTAGATTTACAGTAAAAAATATTACACATATAACATATACTTATGCAGATACCTAACTGAGTAAATCGTACAAAATACTTACATAAAATGTATTACATAAATAAGATTAATGATAAAGTTATTTCTCTATTTAGCATATGCATAATAATTTAGCAACAGTTTCAATATAATAACAACAGTTCATAAATTTTGCTTTAATTCCAAATTTTTTATCAGTTGCTCAGTTTCCCTAGTCAAAAATCTCATGCTGTGTTACTGAATTGCAGATAAATTTAAATGAAATTATTTTTTTACAATGAGAAATGGATGCTTTATGCAATGTACACTGTATTGGCAAGTGAAAAAAATTTTTTAGTGAGCTGAAATTTCTTACCCTGCTTACATATTAAAATTAGAAATACATAATAAATACGGAAAAATAGGGTGTAGTAGAATGCTTGTGCATTTGCAGCAAAGGGTCCTAAAAAATTTTGTCGGCAGCAGTGAAATTATTTCTAATGGAATAACCTTATCTTAATAACCTGTTTAGAACAGATGTCATGATTATGTTCCTACATGCATAGTATTATATATAGGGATAGTTCTGTAATGGGGGTCAAATGTTTTGAATTTGAGTGTTCGATGGAATAGCACATTTAAAAGTTTAATGCGTGATACAGAAAATCAGTAAAATATTACTACAAAAAATTCATGAACACAGACTGCATGATACTTTCAAGATACTCATAAAAAGGTATACAAATCTACTATGAACAATATAACATTAAATTTTTTTTAAAGTATACTATATTGCTGAAAAAGCTTTATATTTGAATACACAATTTTAGAGCATGATCTCTAGTCATCAAAAAGCCCACCAAGAAATCCAACTACTATGTTCAGGTTTCTAATATACGCTAAACAATAGAGTTAGATCACTAGGATTTAGCTTAAATATACGTGACTACCGCTATTAGTGCTTCAAATACCATGGCAAACAAAGTAAAAACATAATACACTCCAAATTCATATTGGCTGTCACAAACTTCTAAAATCTCATACAAACAAAAAGAATGTCTGTGACCCTGCAAAACCTCTGAACAATAAATACACGGAAGCTCGGCATAAATAAAATTGAAGGTAAATAATTTAGACAAACAATATTTTGAAGTAGCAATTCGATGTTAACAGTGCTATAAATATAAAGTTAAATCCGATACAAAAATATACAGTTTACTGATAGAAATTACGTAAAACAATAACAAATGCATAGAAAGACATATAAACCTTTAAAACGTTATACAATGCAAATATACAATAAACGAAAAATTGCAAAATACCCTACATCTCTTTACGTACTATAAGCATTGGTGTTAAGGCTTAACAGACGATGCAAGGAAAATGCATCATTTATTGCAAAAATTATCAAAAAAATTAATTTCTTTTACTGGCGGCGACTGTCAGAAACATTAATATACATATAGAAAAGTTTACATACCTGTTATGGGTGTCCAATTATTCATAAATAACCTCTTTTCACAAGAACTCCATATCTATCCATAACCTTTACATTAGCGATAACAATTTTCTAGCACCCTTTCCAGTGACGTCACGAGGGAGTTGGGAGGCCTCTTTAGATCTCGAAGGTGACGTTGTGCACCCGAAGGCAGTATGAAAATAGGGTGGGAAGGTTGTTTTCTATTGGTTTAAAACCTGTCTCTTTTCTATTGGTTCATTTTCAATACTGTTAATCTTGAATCAATCTCTTAATATTCAGTAAGTTGGATGGGCTTCAGGGATGGCAATTTCATTAAGGCTATTATATTGATTTTTAGTAGATGTTGATATGCAGTGTTTATTCTAGTATTGTTGTTATCCTAGGTCTTCTTTTAAAATTCCACTGGTGTGGGTCATAACTTTTTAGATTTTGAAGTTCACGATTTGGAATAAGGGGGATATTGTTATAAAAGTTAATTGCAAGTTTTTTGATTTCTTTTTTAATGGGATTTACTCCAAAGTCCCGATGAATGACATCATTTCTTAAGAATCTGGGAGCTTTTCTAATGCTTCTTAGTGTTTTGTTTTGAATGATTTGGAGTTTATTTAGGTTTGTTTTGGGCGTGAAACCCCAGACGGCGGATCCATACAGCAACACAGGCCTAAGCACAGTTTTATATAACAGTATTTTGTTTGAGTAGTTGACATGGGGTGAGTGTAGGATGTGATATAGCTTGGCTCTGGCTATGTGGAATTTTTTGATGGTGGTTTCAATGTGTTGTTTAAAATTTAGTTTTTTGTCAAAAGTTATGCCAAGATATTTGCAATTATTCGTGTACGGAATGGGAGTGTTATTAATATTAATGGGGGGGGGGGAGTTTTTTCTTTTTCTTGGAAAAAAGGATGCAGTTGGTTTTTTTTGGGTTTATTTTTATTTTCCACTTCTGAAACCAGGAGGAAAGTATGTTTATATGTTTTTGTAATCGAGAGCGCACGAAATTAAAGTTTGAGGATCTAGTGTATATTGCTGTGTCGTCCGCATAGAGAGCGATGTGTGTGTGTGGGGAACTGGGTATGTCATTAACCCTTTCGGGACGGCGGCATTCCGAAACTACCGTGGCCCAAAGGACGAAGCGCTTCGTTTCCGAAATGTGCTTAAAAGACGGCTACTTTTTTGCGCTAAGCCTTACTCTCGAAAAAAATTCACTAAAAATCACCCGTTCAACACAGCATTCTACTTTTTTCAGGAAGAAAGGAAATACTTATTTTCTATTTGATGTATATTTTTTATTCAAATTTTCTTTTATCAAAATATTAAAAATTTTAGTGTATATATGTTTTAGGTACAGATGGATAATTCTTTGGCATGTCCTTCCGATTTTTTAAAACTGTACCACATATATGCGTATTCTTAGACAACAAATACTTTGCAAGTACAGGAGAGGTCAAAAATTTATCCAAATACAAAGTATATCCTTTTCCTGAAAGTTCACTTAGAAGTGTTTTCACAACGCGTTCTCCATATCCACCATCAGAGCTTGATAATCCCGTGTCCTTTCCAGTGTACACAAGGAAATTCCATTTATGGCCTCATTCCGATTCTGACGATTTATATATTTTTATTCCATATCTGGACCTTTTCGATGGGATATATTAACGAAATCCCAGCCTTCCTTTCCATGAGAACATAAATAAACTAATCATTTCATTGCCGCACATTCCTTTACCCCCCCTCCCCCACCCGCTCAAAAAAAAACCTCTCTTATATTCCTCTAATTCAACAACCAAATCAATAAAAGACAAAATCAGTACGAGACCCGGAACTCAATTATAAAATTGTTGATGCTATGAGAAGTGCTATGTTTACTTTACATAACCATGTGTTTCACCGCTCCAAATGGAGAAATAATTCATTGGATTCTCCTTGTGCCGAGGTCAAACATCTACAAAATACATTTAAGTTGCTTCCACGGGCATTTAGCGCCATCTAGGAGACAAATACATTCAAACTAAAACGTTCCACATAGAAACACCCATACGTGCCAGTCGTCCTTTAGGGTAAAATTTCCTCCGGCCCGCGGGAGTGCCGTTCGTCCTTGACTGCAACTTCACAGCTGGCGCGTATGCGTGCCACTCGTCGCGAAAGGGTTAATGTATAGGTTGAAGAGTGTCGGGGCCAATTGGGAGCCCTGTGGGACTCCGGCACTCACAGGACCATGTGTTGAGTAAGTGTTGTTGAAACGGACTGTGAAAGATCTGCAGCGAAGGTATGAGTATATAAGGTGTATAAGAGCATCTGGGAAGTTCAGCTTAATTAATTTGTATATTAAAGCATCGTACCAGATGCGATCGAAGGCCTTCGCTACGTCAAGGAGTATGGCTCCAGTTGTAAGTCCGATATTCATTCCTTCGGAGATGAACTCAGTGACTCTTAACAACTGGTGTGTTGTGGCATGTTGTGGGCGAAAGCCAAACTGTTCGGGTATAATTATGTTATGCTGGTTTATGTGGTTTTTAAGACGCGTGTGTATGATGCGCTCAACAAGTTTGCTAATAGATGTGAGAAGTGTGATGGGCCTATAGCTTTGTGGGATGGTTGGATTTTCTCCGGGTTTCAGGATTGGAACAATTATGCCGGTTTTCCATTTCTTAGGGAAATAGTTGTAGTGTAGAATAGCATTGGTAAGTAGAGTTAAGAAGTATATAATGTTGATGGGGAGAGATTTTAATGCTTTAACTCCGGAAGAAGTAAAACTGGCTACTATAGCCATTATAAAGAGAAAGGAAGCCGAAAAAGCCAGACAGGCAAGACAGGCGGAACTAGAAGCTAAAATTGTAAATCAATATGCTAAATCAAAAGAAGAAATCAAAACACGTGAAGCCAAAACTAAACGAGTCAGAGAGGAAGAGCTCGCGCAAACCCAGCTGTTAGCAAAAACGGTTGAAAAAAGGCAAAAAACTACTGAGGTCCAAAAGGATACTCACAAAAATGACCAAACCGCGGTTGAGGCTGAGGGTATGGAAGCTGAGACTGAACCTGCTGGTAAAACCAATGATGAAAAGATGGATGAAATCCTCAACCTCATCAGAGGGTTTATCACCATGTTCGACCTAGATGCAATAAAACAACTGTTGATGCAGTTCGCAGAGCTAATACAAAAAAAGAGTGATCCAATGCAAATGGTCTTTGAGGCTTTTAAATTAATCGCAGATTTTAAAAATAACAGTGAGAATCAAACCCGCCATGGCTAAGTCCCAAAAAGAAAGCTTTAAAATAATATTTTGGAATGCGAACGGCATATCTCCAAGAATAAATGAACTTAGGAGCTACGTAAATGAAAATGATGTAGATGCCCTGTTAATTCAGGAAACTAAAGTTAGAGAAAATAAAAAACTAAATATAGCAAACTATATTGGCTATCACAAACTAAGCTCAAATACAACTGCTAGAAACCCCCATGGAGGAACAGCAATATATATAAAAAGAAATATTTCCCACGAGGAAATAAACAACATAAATCTTCAAGGAGTAGAAAATACTAGCATAAAAATTAAAATAAATAATGTAAACCCATTTATCCTAACTTCAATATATGTCAAAAACATGAGTGGTATAAATGTAGCTGCGCAGCTGGAACTGCTTTTCTCGCGATATCCAAACACAATACTCGCGGGCGACTTCAATGCACACCACCGAGCGTGGGGCAGCAGGAGAGCCAACATACGCGGTACACAGATACACAGATTACTGAACACAACAAACACCAACATCATTGCACCGTCGAGACCAACCTGCTTCTCAGGTGCCAACGGCTCATTCATAGACTTTGTCCTGACGAGAAACATAGAATACGCTCACACTATCGATACCCTAGATGAATTCGACTCGGATCATTTACCGGTATTGGTGACATTCGATCTGAACACTCCCCTTCCAGCCTCTCTGGGACAAGAGAGGGTGAACTGGAACGTTTTCAAAAGAGCACTTTTTGAGCCGCACTTGGCAGTACCCAACATTATGACCACGGCGGATATTGACTCTGCCACACACACACTCACAACAGAAATCAAGAGAGCTATTGCCTCTGCCACAACACATCGTGAGTCACCAAAAATGCTCACACTTTCCCACCATGTCAAACAATTAGTTAGGCAAAGGAACAGAATGCGTAAGACATGGCAGGCTAATAGAGACCCTACCCTCAAAAGGGAGCTTAACAGACTCACGTGGAAAGTCAGAGATAAAATTGTCGCAGAAAAGCAGCAACAGTATAAAGAGTTAATTGAATCCCTTAGCCCAGAAGACGTATCGCTCTGGCAATTCGCTAAAAGACTCAGAAAACCTCAAATTAAACTCCCGCCACTAATAGATGGCGTTAAAATCGCGTACTCAGACGAAGAAAAAGCAGAGGCGCTTGCTAGGCATTACGAAAAGCAATTTGAACCAAACCACGATCTAATGTGTCAGGACACCCTAAGAATGGTTAGGCAAACTCTAAACAACTTCAGGAACTCCCCGGTCACGGCTGAGATTAACCCAGCCTCCCCGCAAGAGATAATTGATATCATCAAAAACCTTAAAAATCGTAAAAGCCCAGGGCACGACAAAATCAGGAATATTGCGGTCAAAAACCTACCCTTAAATATAATATTTTACTTGACCACCCTAATAAACAAAATACTAAAACTAAATTATTTCCCCAAAGAATGGAAGGAAGCGATAATTATAGCGATCCATAAGCCTGGTGAGGATGCCACAATTCCAGCCAACTACAGACCAATCAGCTTACTACCGACACTTAGTAAAATTACTGAGAAAATAATTCTTAATAGACTGAACACGCACCTTAGTGAGAATGATATTATCATTCCGGAGCAGTTTGGATTTCGGCCAAAACACTCCACCACTCATCAATTGCTGAGAGTGGTAGAGTACATATCTTCTGGACTTAATAGTAAGACACCCACAGCTGCGATTTTTCTTGTCATACACAAAGCATTTGATAAAGTGTGGCACTGTAGATTAGCATACAAATTGATCACTCTAAAAGTCCCTGACGCACTTGTCAAACTTTTAATCTCATACCTAAATAACAGACACTTCCAAGTTAGAGTAAAAGATAACTTGTCTACACCCAAGCTCATTAAAAGTAGTGTACCGCAAGGATCCATCCTGGGCCCGACACTCTTTAACATATATCTGAATGACATCCCCAGGACCCTAGACACGGAGCTGGCACTCTATGCAGACGACAGTGCGATACTTGCAAAACATCCTTACGTCTCAGTAATGCACAGACAGCTGCAACAACACTTAGACATACTCCAAACATGGCTGGAAAAATGGCGAATAAAATTAAACCCCAATAAATGTCATTGGATTTATTTCTCTAGAAAACGTAAACCTCCGCCGCCTCTGTACATAAACAACCATGCCCTAAAAGCGGAAAAATCTACTAAATACCTAGGTGTAACGATAGATTCCCACCTAACCTGGAAACAGCACGTAACGAACTTAATCAAAAAAGCGTATATGGCCACAGGAGCCTTATACCCAATGATAGGAAACGGAAATCTAAGTTATCAAAATAAACTCCTAATTTATAAATCGGTCATCCGCCCGGGAATGCTGTATGCAGCACCCGTATGGGGATATGCCTGTAAAACTACTATAGACTTACTAGAGACAAAACTAAACAAAACCCTAAGGATTATAAGGAAAGCTCCTAGATACTTAAGAAACTCGGTAATTAGGAAAGACTTCAAAATAAAAACTGTTAGAGCCCAAATTAAAAAGCTAGCGCTTAAATTCTATAAAAATCTGCCATCTGTTCCAAATGAACTACTATTCAATCTGCATGACTATGATCATCGCAAAGCCAAATCACGTAAGAGACCCCGTGCGGTACTTAATATTGAAAATCGGAATTAGGTAAGTCCCAACTTAAATAGTTGATATTAAATTAAAACTCGATCAATGTTTTCTAAAAAATGTTCTTAAACCTTAAACTGCCAAATTGATAGGAAATCCTTAGAACTGCATCAACTCCCCAAAATTACTCAAACTCTAAATGTGCAACAAACTGCCACACTAGGAGCTAAGTCAAATAATAAAAACAGTAAATCAAAAACCTTGAACCTCCAACTATGGGCAAATGAAATAATGTCACAGTATGAAGATAAGAACCACACCTAGAAATTGGAGATTAAAGGCGCTTCGCGCCTGGTGCTCTTTTCTGGACGAAACCCATTTTAATGCTTTGTTGTTTATTTCGTCAATACCAGGAGACTTTCTCGCTTTCAAGTTCTTAATTTCTGTGAGAATTTCAGATGGGGAGGTAGGATTGGTTATGTGTGTAGGGGGCGTGTTTATGAAGTTTTGGACTGTGTTTTTGACTTCAAGTTCGGTGTCCTGGCATGTTAATTCTTTATTAATAGTAAATTGGGATTGGTAATTGTCTGCCAGGGTATTTGAGATTTCAGAATTTATGTGGGTAGTTCCTTTGTCTGTAATCATATGAGTGGTTCCTTTGTTTGATTTTTTAATTATTTTTAGAAAATTCCATATTGAGTTATCCTGAGGTGCGAGTGAGTTTATGTACTCTTTCCATGAGTTTTGTTTATGAGTTTGGATTTTACGTTTCACAAGACGGTTTAGAATATTCAATTGGTTTTTGGTACTCGGATGTCTGTTTAATTGCCATGCTTTTCTGATTTTGTTTCTCTCTTTAATAATTTTTTTGATTGAGAGGGGAAGTTTATGGTATGTGGGAGGGGTGGTGTATGTAGTGGCAGCTGCTAGGGCTTCTTTAATATGATTTGTTAGTGTGTTTACGTTTGTGTCGATGTCGTAGGTGTTGCTGTATCGAGCGAAAATTAATTGAGTGTTGGCTAGGTAGTGGGTGAATTTATCCCATTTGACGGATTTAAGTGATGGTGTAATGGGGATGTTTTGTGTAAAAAAGAGGGTAAGTTTAACTGGTAGATCCGAACTTAGGTCGTTAATTGTTTCAATAGAGTGTGGGTATGGGATATTATTAGTGAGTGCAAAGTCGATAGTAGTGTCGTGAGAGTTTTGGTTTAAGTGGGTGTGCGTTTGTGGAAAAATGTGTCTAATGTTATTGTTGTTTATATATTCATTGATCTCTCTTCCATATTTATTCCGCCTCCTGCAGTTCCAACTCATATGGTGCGCGTTAAAATCGCCCATAAAGATGACGCTATTGTGCAGATCAAATAGAGAAGAGAGGTCGTCCTGCATTTTGTTATTTGTGTTGTGTTGTTTTGCATAAATAGATCCAATTAGAATGTTCGGAGTGTTAGGAATTTTGAATTTAATAATGGTGTGTTCAAGAATTTTGGTATTTAGGCTGGTGAGATGGGTGTGTTCCAGATTGGTTTTGATATAAATAGCCGTGCCACCATTGGGGCGGTGAAGGGATTCTCTAGGGGTGTGATAAATTTTGTAATTAGGGATGTTAATATTAATATTTTCATTAGCTTTTGTCTCCTGGATTAGCATTATGTGTGGATTATGTGTTTGTGCGAAGTCCCTGAGTTCGCTGATTTTGGATCCGATACCGTTGGCGTTCCACGAGATGATGTCAAGAGCATTTGGGGGGGGGGGGGGAGGTTCATGTTGAGAAGATATTAAACTGATTGAAATGTTTGTCGATAAGGACTAGGATATCTAGACCCTTATCAACAATGGATTTGTTAGTTAAGAAAATTTTTTGTATTTCTCGGATGAGTTCTATCAGGATTTTGAAGTTTATAAATTTGAAGGTTTTTTGTAGTTCTTTGAAAAGGATGATGGCGTCACTAATAGAAAAGATTGTATCATTTATGTTATTTCTTGTTTCCTCAGGAATAGTATTTTCTTGATTTTTTTAGGTCTCCCGGGCTGTTAGATTTCCAAAATGTGTTTGTGGTTGAGGGGGGGCAGTCGTAACATCGTTGCTGTTGTTATTTCTGGGTTCTTTTGCCGTACTTTGATTAGCTTCAGGTTCTTGGTTGTTGATTTCGATTACTTGATTATTGCTGTTTTGATTAGAGGGTGGAACAGGGTGGGTAGTGTAGGTGGGTATTTCAGCTGCTTGAGGCGGGGGATGCATTTTAGGAGTGGAGGTTGATGTCATCTGATTTCTAGAGATTGGCCCATCTAATTGTATTTTAAGTCTGGGGGTTTGAGGAGGGTGGGTTGTCTTATTGCCTGAGTTATTTGGGGTACTGGCTTCACCTATTTGTGAACGGACTGATGGTATGTCCTTACATCTGGGGGTTGGGACTGTTCTCTCTGCCCAAGCGTTATCATTGGCTGGTTTAAAGGTGCGCCGAGTGATTGTCGAATTTCTGTTGGTGGGGGAGCTGGGTCTTAGATTTTGATTTTTAGGTGAGGGGGGGGGATACTATTTAAGTTTCTGATTTGCTTTTGATCAAACATATATGGATTTTTAGGGCATGATCTATAATTTGCTGGATGTGGGCCTAGGCAGTTTACACACTTTGCTGGGGTTGTTATGGGTTTTTCACACTGTCTGGTGGGATGGTCTCCTGCACATTTTAGGCATTTGTAATCCCTCGTGCACCCGAGGCTGGAATGTTGCCATTTTTGACATCGGTAGCATTGTTTAAATGGCTTGGGATGAAAGGGAGTAATGTCAGCATAGATATAGTTAATGTGATTAATTTTATAGAGATCTTCCAGGTTTGATTTTGGGGGGAGGATAACTAGGAAATTAGGCAGTGGTTGCTTGTTTATGAGACTGCGCATAGGCGACACTCTGATGATGGGGAAGCCCTTTGCTTCCAGGAACTCTTTTATCTCTTCGGTGGGATATGTGGGTGGGAGGCCTTTTACTACTACTTTAAGATGCCTGTCTGCCTTCAGATTAATGGAGTGAAATTTATAATTGTTTTTAGTTAGGTGATCCTGTACCGTTCTGTAATGGTCATCATTAGTAGTAAAAATTCTAATCATTTCGCCACTGAATTTGGCTCTTGCTTCGTTATTTGTTATGCTTGCTATCTCGGTCATGAGTCTCTTGGGGTCCTCGTCAATTTCTACAAAGAATGGCTCTGGGTGATCTGACCTATGTATGATTTTGTTGTTTTCGTGTCTATTCCCTCGGTCATCTTGGAGGGGGGGGTTGATCTGTGCTGGTTTTTTGGCTCATACGCGTCCTGATACATACATTCGCTGTCGCTGTCGTCATTCGTCGAGATCTTGGAGTATCTTTTTTTTAGAGTGATATGTTGGGTGGGTGAGATTTTACCAGTGGGATTTTTTCTTTTGCTATTTCTTGTTTTGTATTTGACTGTTTTGAAGTCCCTATTATTATCGTTCTGCGACTGTGCGTCGGATTGGTCAGCTTCGTTGGCTGTGTCGGTCATTTCATTCAGGAATCCTTTCTCCAGATCAAAATTACTTACGGGTGCATTTTCTGTTTGATTATTTTTATTTTCTAATACTGTAATTTCTGACTCTTGTGTTTCCATGGAGTCATTTAGGTTGTTATTTTCATTAAGTTTTGAGTTTACATTAGATTTAACGTGAGTTACATTACCTTTTAATTGGTTAAATTTTGAGTATAATTTCATTAAATTTTGAGTTACATTATCATAGTTAGTGTCTTTTATAGTTTGTTTTGATTCTGAATTTATTGCCTTCTCACAGTATAGGTTTGATAGGTTAACTAAATTAGGGTACATGTTAAGTTTAGGTTCAATTTCTGAGAAGAGGGGTGGTGGGGAGCACAACAGTAGAGTGATATCAATGCACATACCTCGTATGTCTTGCATAATTCTTTCCTTTGCATCGACGTCCAATTTGTCATCAGAGTTCCTATATTTCACTGCAGCCCTCGCAACACACTGTAAGGTCGCTGCTATCTCCAAGGATCTTTGCTGGTCAGGAACATGATTGGGTGATATTTCGATATTCTGGATCAGGAGCTGTAATTCCGTTAATCTATAGTCAGTTGTATCCACTGGTCTGCCATCAAGGAGTTCGGTTAGCCGAGTCTCCA
This sequence comes from Amaurobius ferox, assembly GCA_951213105.1. Classification (NCBI taxonomy): domain Eukaryota; kingdom Metazoa; phylum Arthropoda; class Arachnida; order Araneae; family Amaurobiidae; genus Amaurobius; species Amaurobius ferox. Next base: position 39,799,555 of record OX578155.1, read on the forward strand.
TGTTTGATCATACATATAATAAAGGATGTTCACTTTCTTATGGAGAACTTAGTTCAGCGCACGTGGAAGACTTGGCTCATCGCACGAGGAAAATAGGTGTTCACCGGTCGGAGGACAGGGACATGACCATTTCTTCTCTTTGCAATGTTCTATTTATTCCATCGTCATGATTTATTCTTCAACTTAAAATACAAAATACAAGGGTCTACGGATGCATGTTCTGAAAACGTACCCGCCACAGACTACTATACAGACCTGTCACTCTCGATAGTTTCGTTTTCGCGGCGGCCATTAGAGATAGACCAAACATTGGGTTGGTGAGCTCTTGGCGATGGTCTGGTTTGTTCCGAGCGCTTGGCGATAGTCTGGTTTGGTTCCAAGACGATTTTCAATGTTATAACCCTATTTCGCTCGGCGAAAACTTAGAACAACAGACTAGCGTGGTTTGAGTAACGTGAAAAAGGATTATTTGTTAAGTGTTTAGATCATTTCATAGAAATGGATTGATAAAAGAAAACTGGTTGCGTTACAGGGTATGTAATTTATGTTTATTAAAATTGAAATAATTTTAGTTATCACCATTCTACATACGTGTTCATTATAAGTATACACGTGTTCATATAAGTATATTAGTGCTGTGTTATTACTGCCGGATTAGACTAAATTTTAAGAGGTAGTGGTATAATTAGTTAAAAAATATTTTCCGTATTTTTATAAAATGTGAAATAATTGATATTTGGATAGCTTTTTCTTAGTTGAATGTGATATAGTATGTGTATATATTTATGTAAAATTTTTATTAAGTGCCTTATGGTGGAAAATTCCCCCCCCCTTGGGTAATTAATGATTGAGTTCCACAACTTCGATAGTGCATTTATGTAAATTTGATATTTACTATATGAATATTTTTATATTTAAAAAAAAAAGTCTATTATCAGTATCCCAGAATAAATTAAGGATCAAGTAATTAACGATCAACACGCTAGTATACTTTTTAGACTGAAAATATTATATAATATTTCAGTCTTTTGAGTATGTTAGCTTGTAATTTTTTGTGCATTATGTTTTATAGTGAGACAATGCAATGTGTGTATTTTTTAATCTATTTTATGATTATTTGAATTAAATATATAACTATGTTTATTTAAATATTCTTAAACTTATGAATATATTTATGTTGCAGATTAATGTATTTTTAAATCCTGATCCTTTCTATAGTTTCAAAAATTATAAAAGTACAGTCCTCAACATTTTGATCCCCTCCCGTTTAAAAAAAATCGCCAAGCGAGCGATAGCGCGCCAAATCTGGCAGACGCATCGTAGTTCAGTTGGTCCAACTCACGAGCTCTAGTGTCTATGCGACATCCCATGTTAAAAATGTTGCCATAGGGTCCTATGGGAGTGAACCTTCTGAATATAGTATTCTGTGGTACCCGCTATACCCCCTGCTGTGAGGCCGATTCTTCGCTATTGGCTAAGTTAAATGACGTCATGGGCGGAGCCTAGTATACACTTTGAAGTTGTCGTCTTCGAGATTATACATGGAAAAAAATTTTTGTTATTAAATCGGGAAGAAAATTGTGATAAAAAGAAATAGTGCAAAGATATAACATTGTGTGACAATATACGTTCGTAAAACTACAAAAATGTCTTAAATTTAGGTAAGTAGTATATGATATATTTATTACAATTTTTGCGAGTAAAATGTTGACACTGGAACGTTATACCTTATACATCTGTAATAATCCGATTGAATGATTTTCTAACTTATTTTTTATAGTACCTAATTTTAGATTGAAGATCGCCGACAAAATATGAATATATCAAAACTTGTACTGCAATATTTCACCTGGCCTGTTTAAATAACTTAAGTGGTCAGATGTTTTTATTGTTGTATCAGTTAAATTAAAGGAGAAACTTTGATTTATTTCCTTCTAGGCTAATTAAATTTGTGTAGAAGACAGCAATATATTTTTTAATCTGATTCATAGTTAATTTGTTTATCACAGTAGTGTGCTATAGTATAAGAGTGAAAAGATGTTATACAAATTAATGAAATTACTAATAAAATTAATATATATTCTATATGTATATACCAAGTTGTAATTTAAATAGCATATATATGAAGTTTCATTTCAATTGTATGGGTGTTGATTTTGAGATTTTATTGATATTAAGTAACATTCTGAAGAAAGCAAACACTAATAGATATTATCTAATGTTTATGAAATACTTTGAAGTTTGATCTGTACTCAAGGGGGGGGAGGCCCCCCCCTGGGTACAGATCAAACTTCAAAGGTATTCAATCCCTTTGGGTACAGATCAAACTTCAAAGGTATTCAATCCCTTTGGGTACAGATCAAACTTCAAAGGTATTCAATCCCTTTGGGTACAGATCAAACTTCAAAGGTATTCAATCCCTTTGGGTACAGATCAAACTTCAAAGGTATTCAATCCCTTTGGGTACAGATCAAACTTCAAAGGTATTCAATCCCTTTGGGTACAGATCAAACTTCAAAGGTATTCAATCCCTTTGGGTACAGATCAAACTTCAAAGGTATTCAATCCCTTTGGGTACAGATCAAACTTCAAAGGTATTCAATCCCTTTGGGTACAGATCAAACTTCAAAGGTATTCAATCCCTTTGGGTACAGATCAAACTTCAAAGGTATTCAATCCCTTTGGGTACAGATCAAACTTCAAAGGTATTCAATCCCTTTGGGTACAGATCAAACTTCAAAGGTATTCAATCCCTTTGGGTACAGATCAAACTTCAAAGGTATTCAATCCCTTTGGGTACAGATCAAACTTCAAAGGTATTCAATCCCTTTGGGTACAGATCAAACTTCAAAGGTATTCAATCCCTTTGGGTACAGATCAAACTTCAAAGGTATTCAATCCCTTTGGGTACAGATCAAACTTCAAAGGTATTCAATCCCTTTGGGTACAGATCAAACTTCAAAGGTATTCAATCCCTTTGGGTACAGATCAAACTTCAAAGGTATTAAATCCCTTTGGGTACAGATCAAACTTCAAAGGTATTCAATCCCTTTGGGTACAGATCAAACTTCAAAGGTATTCAATCCCTTTGGGTACAGATCAAACTTCAAAGGTATTCAATCCCCTTGGGTACAGATCAAACTTGGGTACATCTTCAGGGGAGGCCCCCCCCCTGAAGAAATATTAAATTACAAAATTTTATATTCTCTGGGTAAAAAATTGTGTACAAAAAAAAATATTAGGAAAGCGAGTTTCGTGCTGTTTCCACGTCCGAAGCTTAGGGTGACGAATTGTTTGAAATTTACAGTCGCCAATGACCGCCGCGAAACTTCAGACATCTAATTTCTACCTGGTCAGCATTAGTGGAGTGAAAGAAAGTGAGCTTCTTCAATGAAGTTTTAAAGGCGTGCAAGTTCGAATAAAAGAACATTTTCCAGAAGCACTCTATGTTCATTGTAGTTCTCATTTCCTGAACTTAGCACACTGCCATTCATGCGAAGTTGTTAGAATAAGAAATTGCATTAACACTGTTAAAGCCGTGGGAATTTTTTAAAAATCTTCATCTAAAAGAACAGGGTGTTTAAAAGAAAACATTGAATCTAACTTTCCTGAAACAAAATGGAAAACTTATAGAACAGCTATGTGCGAAACAAGATGGGTAGAAAACCACGATAGTCTTCTAAAATTCAAAGAAATCTACAAAGCTATTGTAGAAACTTTAGAAGATTTAAGCTTCAATCCTGATGTAGATACGTCTTCAATAGCATCATTGTTGCTAAAATCTATTTTATCAAGCAAATTTGTGATCAGTTTGTGCTGCTTATCTATGCTATTTTCATACACTCTGCCTGTGTGCAAAATGTTACAATCTCCGCAGTGTGATTTATCTGGAGCTATGCAACATGTAGACTTACTGCAAGAAACTTTTGCTGACATAAGGGCAAATATAGAATCGAGGTTTTTAAACAGTTACAAATGTGCTGAACATTTGTTGCAATCTGTAAACGAAGAAATTAAAATTCAATGAACAGCATCGAAGCAAAAATACCGAGCAAATATTTGTACATCGAATTCTGAAACTTATTTTCGAATTGCAATAGCTATTCCATTTTTTGATGATTTTGTTAATCAAATAAATAACAGATTTTCCAATCATAAAGCCACGATCAGCTAAGATTAGATCAGCTAATACCATCTGTTTGTTGCGATGAAAACACAGTGTTCAACGTAGAAGCGTTACAATTGTACAAAAACAGGTTGCAGTGGGACACTTTAGAACTGGAATACGAAATGTAGAGAAAGAATTGAGTGTTGATAGACCTAAGTGTGCCATTACAGCTTTGAATGAATGCAGTGCAGATTTTTTCCCCAATATTTTTTGTTTATTAAAAATTTTATGCACCCTCCCTGTAACCACTTGCACCTCTGAAAGAATATTTTCGACATTGAAAAGGATTAAAACTTACTTTCGAAATTCAACAAGTCAAGAAAGACTAAATGGACTGGCATTGATGTCAGTTTATAGAGACATTGAAATTGACAATGAAGATGTGATAAATGTGTTTGCTTTAAAAAAAGCAAGAAAACTAAATTTTGTCCTTTGAGTGAGTTTTGAATATTTTTCATAAGTTTGTTAAAGTCATCAGACATTTAGAAATTTCATTTTTTTTATTCCAGATATTTCATTTGCATTATGTAATTGCATATTTTTATTTTTTATCACTATTTCGATTGTTTATCTACTTATTTTCTTTTCGTTTGACTACTAAAAGGTAACTATAAAAGATATGTAAATATTATTTTATAATATTGTATATAATTAAAAAAATTAAATTCAAAAATATTTAAAACACTTTTTTTCGTAACTTCTTTTTCTAAGTGCGAAACAACTTTTTATGTGTGTACATACGCATGTACGTACGTAAACGTGTGGGACATGATTTCTCTACCCCCCCCCCTCAAATTAAATTTCTGGGTACGGCCTTGTCTGTACCCAGTAGTGAGCTGCCAAATTTTTAACCGCCAGTAAGCTATTATGGAAGATAATGGTTTCAAATGCTATTATTCTTCGCAGTTCACACTAACATAATATACATTTATTGTGCATTTAAAATTCATTTGGTGTTCGAGTTAAAATTATTTACATTTTAACTCTGTTGTTGTTGTTTCTTATGACCTCCTGATTTCGACGGACATTTTAACTCTTAAACATGTTTATTTCAAATTATATTTAAAATTTAACAACCAATATTTAAACTTTGGAAATGTTTAATAACAATTACATGTGTATTATCCTACACTTTTATCGCTCTGGCAATTCGCAAAAAGACTCAGGAAACCTCAAATTAAGCTCCCGCCACTAATAGATGGTGCTAAAATCGCGTACTCAGACGAGGAAAAAGCCGAGGCGCTCGCAAGCCATTATGAAAAACAATTCCAACCAAACCACGATCTAATGTGTCAGGACACCCTAAGAATGGTCAGACAAACTTTAAATAATTTCAGGAATTCCCCGGTAACGGCTGAGATTAGCCCAGCCACCCCGCAGGAGATAGTAGAAATCATTAAAAATCTCAAAAACCGTAAAAGCCCAGGGCACGACAAAATCAGAAATATTGCGGTTAAAAACCTACCCTTAAACGTAATATGTTACTTGACAATTTTAATAAATAAAATATTAAAACTAAACTATTTTCCCAAAGAATGGAAGGAAGCGATAATTATAGCAATCCATAAGCCTGGTGAGGATGCCACAATTCCAGCCAACTACAGACCAATTAGCTTGCTACCGACACTTAGTAAAATTACTGAGAAAATTATTCTTAAGAGACTGAACACGCACCTTAGTGAGAATGACATTATCATTCCGGAGCAGTTTGGATTTCGGCCAAAGCACTCCACCACTCATCAATTGCTGAGAGTGGTAGAGTACATATCTTCTGGTCTCAATAACAAGACACCCACAGCTGCGATTTTTCTGGACATACAAAAAGCCTTTGATAAAGTATGGCACTGTGGATTAGCGTACAATTTGATCACTTTAAAAGTCCCTGACGCTATTGTCAAACTTTTAATCTCATACTTAAATAACAGACACTTTCAAGTCAGAGTAGGGGGTAACTTATCTACACCCAAGCTCATTAAAAGTAGTGTACCGCAAGGTTCTATCCTGGGTCCGACACTCTTTAACATATACCTGAACGACATCCCTAGGACTCCAAACACAGAGCTGGCACTCTATGCAGACGACAGTGCGATACTTGCAAAACACCCCTATGTCTCAGTAATGCACAGACAGCTACAACAACACTTAGACATACTCCAAACTTGGCGGGAAAAATGGCGAATAAAATTAAACCCCAATAAATGTCATTGGATTTATTTCTCAAGAAAACGTAAACCTCCGCCGCCTCTGTACATAAACAACCATGCCCTAAAAGCGGAAAAATCTATTAAATACCTAGGTGTAACGATAGATTCCCACCTAACCTGGAAACAGCACGTAACGAACTTAATCAAAACAGCGTATATGGCCACAGGAGCCTTATACCCAATGATAGGAAACGGAAATCTAAGTTATCAAAATAAACTCCTAATTTATAAATCGGTCATCCGCCCGGGAATGCTGTATGCAGCACCCGTATGGGGATATGCCTGTAAAACTACAATAGACCTCCTAGAGACAAAACAAAACAAAATCCTACGGATTATCAGGAAAGCTCCCAGGTACTTAAGAAACTCGGTAATTAGGAATGACTTCAAAATAAAAACTGTTAGAGCCCAAATTAAAAAGCTAGCGCTTAAATTTTACAGAAATTTGCCATCCGTTCCAAACGAACTGTTATTCAATCTGCATGACTATGATCATCGCAAGGCCAAATCTCGTAAGAGACCCCGCGCTGTTCTAAACATCGATAATCGGAATTAAATGATCCCACCTCAAACATCTGATTTTAAAATAAAACTCGCGACTATTAATTTATAAAAAAAAAAAAAAAAAAAAATATATTCTAAACACTAAACTGCCAAAACGCTAGGTAACCCTTAGATCTGCATCAACCCCCCAAACTTCTTAAACTCTAAATGTGCAACAAACTGCCACACTAGGAGCTAGGACAAATAATAAAATGTAGTAAATAAAAACCTCGAACCTCCAATTAGGGTCACTGAATTAATGTCACAGTTTGACGATAAGAACCACATATTGAAGCTGGAGATTAAAGGCGCTTCGCGCCTGGTGCTCTGTCTTGTACGACACTGTGTTCTCTCCTACACTTTGAATTTTGAATATACAAAATTTCGATATTCAAATTTAAAAGGCATGTATTGATACATCATTCAAATTTTTCAGAACATTTCGAATTTAACTCAACGTTAATTCAGTTAAAAACCTCTTTACACTTGCTATTCTGTATAACACATCTGAAATATAAAACCTGAAGTTTTATTCTTCAATCTCTTGAATAATTTCAGTTTGAAACATTTAGTCAAAATACTATTAATTTCTAAACTCAAAATTATTTATTTGAAACAAATATTAATTTCAATATCTTTATTACTTCAACAACTATAATTCGATTTAGATAATATATTACTATCTAATGTTACCGAAATACTTTAGCATCGGTTGGATGCAGTGATAACTAGTCAAACTTTTAACTGGTATATGTATTTTCAGCTTCATTATATCTCATTACATCAGGATAAATCAGATAACATCAGTATTAACTAGGTAAGTCAATTTGCATCTATTCATGCATCCTAGGATATCAAATCCATCTTCATATAAAATTAAATTAGTAACTACTGTCTATTATTTTCAAAAACAGCATTCAGTAAGTTGATTTAAAATATCTGTTGGATAAACTCCTTCTTTATAAACATGTTATAAATTGAAATTAGTTAATACTCAAGGACTCAAGGACGGGGTTAGTGGAGTACCCAGGAGAGGAAGCTTCCTCCTTTTAAACTCCAGGCGAAGAGAAAAGAGACATAAAGAGAGAGTAATAAAAGCTTTTAAACAACTTATAGGAATTTAAGTCTGTGATATGGCTGGGGGGGGGGGCGACCTAGGTCGTGCCCTTCCCCAGGTCTTCAGAAAACTGAAAAGGTTGGGCCCCAAGCGGGTTCCCAACAGAGAGAAAAAAGAGGGGGATAGACTGGGGCGCCCCGAAGGACGCAGGGCCTTGAGCTTGAGCAGTGCCTAGTAGCGACGCCAAGAACGGTAGCTTGCCAACGAAAAACGCGAGTTCCCAAAAGCTAGGGAGGGGTACAACAAGCTAGAGTCTGCATCTAAATTGAGAGCACAAGGCTAGGATGGACGCAACCGCTTTTTAGGGCGGAAGAAAACATCTCTCACCGATCTGTTAGGTAACGACCGGGGGCGCTTGTGCGAGCCCGGGTGCCCTATTCGATAGTGAGGAATGCTGTCCAACGAAGGATTGTTTACGCTTCTCAGACCTCCGTGGAATTTAAGAGAAAGCTTTTTGACATGTTCCAAAAATGGCCTAATATTGAGGTCTCTGTGCAGGACTTCTAGCTGGACGTAGACCGGCAGATCAGCAAACATACGCAGTGCGTTATTTTGGATGACTTGAAGCGCCTTAATTTTAGTCTCGGCTGCGGTGCCCCAAACAGGGACTCCGTACGTCATAATGGGACGTATACAGGACTTGTATAGCAATAACTTAGTGCGAACGGACAGGCGGCTATTCCTAGCCAAAAGGGGTCGAAGCAGGGCGAGTGCAGCCTTCACTTTCTTACTTGTTTCGGAAATGTGAAGGCTCCACGATAATTTGGAATCAAGGTACACTCCAAGGTACTTGTAGCTATCTTGCCAGGGAATCGGCTGATTATTTAAGATGAGATTAGCGGGATGGGTATGCCGGGGGGGGGAAGGTGACAGCAGCACACTTTCCAACGTTGACCTTTATACGCCACTTGGTTAACCATTGTGTCACGTCGTTCAGGTACGTTTGCAGATTTTCGTGCACGACTTGTGTCTGTTTGTGATGTGCGAACAGGGCGGTGTCGTCGGCATAGAGGCCAAGGGTGACAACAGGGGAACGAGGAAGATCATTAATGTAAAGGTTGAACAGTTTGGGCCCAACAAGAGAACATTGCGGGACCCCGCTGAGAACATTCCTGGGAGAGGATAGCTGGTCGGAAACACGGACGGCAAAACTTCGACCGGTCAGATAGGAATGCAAGATGTGGATGAGATTTGGAGGGAAGGATTGTTTGATAAGTTTAAATATGAGTCCCGGGACCCATACCTTATCGAACGCCTTCTGGAGGTCCAGAAAGACCAAAGTCGAGCGCTCGCGTTTGCTACGCGCCCCATAGACGAGCTCTACGACCCGCAGCAACTGGTGCTGAGTGGAATGCTTCTTCCTGAACCCATATTGTTCAGGAATAACTATTTTCCTCAGGTCGCAGAACTCGTCCAGACGACGCAGTATGACAAACTCGAAGAGCTTCGATAAACTAGAAAGGAGAGAGATTGGACGGTAGTTGACCGCAAGCGAATGGTCAAGACCTGGTTTGGGGAGGGGAGCAACAGTGGCTACCTTCCAAGCCCCTGGAAAATAGCTATGACGAAGGAGGAGATTGAAGAGCTTGACCATGTAGCTATATAGCAGAGCAGGCAAGTTCTTCAACATGGTAGAAGTGATGCCATCCTTCCCCGGAGCTTTGTTCCTCCTGAGATTTTGAATACGGGGCTGCAGTTCTTCGAAGGTGACATCTGTCAATGAATAAGGTACAGCTGTTGTGATGAACTGTTCAACCTTGGCATCCACGATCGCAACCGTCCTAGGGTCGATTACGTCGTGGTGTGGTTCAAACTGGCTTCTAAGACTGTCTGCAAGCAGCTCAGCCTTTTGTGTGTTGGAGGTGGCCCTGAAGTTGGGACCTTCAAGGGTCGGAATGTGAGTTTTGCGCCTACGATAACGTGAGGTTGCCCTCCAAATGGTGTTGTCATCAGTCGTTAGGGACTCAACATAAGTGTTCCATCGTGCACTGACATGGGCCTTGATCTTGGCCTTAACCTGGGCTCTGACATAATTGAGCTCAGTTTTTAAAGCAGGGTCCCTACTGACCTGCCAGTCCTTACGCAGCCTGTTTCTGTCCCTGATCATCTTCCTGATGTCCTGTGGCAACCTGAAGTGGTCCACCCTGTTGCTCTTGGGCCTGGAGGATGCAGAGAAGGCATCCCGAATCATATTCTCAAGCTTGCCCACCTCTGCATCCAATAGGTCCTTGGTATTGGCAACAGGGGGGGGGAGCTCCTCAGCAAGGAGTTCCTTGAACTTGGCCCAGTTGGTATGAAGCTTGGCTGGCTGGTTGAAGTTATACTTGTCCAGTTCCAAGGTGAAGATAACTGGGAGATGATCAGAAGGTAGCTCGTTGAAGGCCTCCATGCAATAGGTATAAGGCATATTGCTGGTGATCGCAAAGTCAAGCACGTTGTCCCAATGAGTGGGATCACTCGGAGCGATGATGTCGAAGTTTTTCTCGTCGGCCCAGCGTTTAAGCCTGAGACCGCGAGAATTTGCATGTGGGCAGTTCCAGGCTGGGTGCTTGGCATTGAAATCACCAGCGACTATTGCATGGGGCGAGATCTTGAACAGCGACTGCAGGTCAGAGATGACAGAATCAGGTGTTAAAGCAGGCTTGAAGTAACCCGACACAATGGCAAACTCCGGATTGTTTGGCAGTGCAATCTGTACGACAGTAACTTCCCCCTCCAACATGGGGGGGAGGCGTGAGTGCGGGATGCCGCACCGAACATAAACTGCTGTGCCACCATAGGGGTGATTGCTAACTAGAGGCCTGTCGTCATGGTATAAGTCATAGTTAGCAATCTTGCAAGAGTTCCCTGGACTGAAGCGGGTCTCTTGGACCAAAAACACGTCTAAGTTATATGCTAAACAAAAGTCCCTAGCTTCATTGATTTTACCTTTAAGTCCATTGGCATTCCAGATGCCAATGGTAAGATCCTTCAAGTTCCGAGCGCGAAAACCCATGGCCAAGGGGGGGAGCTAAGGTTGGCTTACGAGAGCGAAAATGCTCTCATACAAAATATTTACTTTATCTATTTCGGTAGGAGCTGACCGAAGGGAAGGTAGGGCATTCTTAAATGCCCTGTTAGCCACTTCCATTCCGTATCTGTCCTCGAAACGGAAGAGGTAATTTAGGAAATCATCTTTATCAGCAAAATTAGTGTGCGCTCCTTTGGGTGCTGGAATTTTGTTGTTGACTTCAGAAGTCTTTTTGGGGGCCTCGCTGCGTCCAGCTGTAGCATTCGCATAGGAGCGAAGCGGGTTGGCAAGCTTACTTACAGAGGTAGAGTTCAAGGGGGGGGGGAGGATTTGAATTTAGGGAACTTAGGGCAGTTCTGGTAGGAGGCAGGATGCTCTCCACCACAGTTATAGCATTTGCAAGGCACTTCGAAGGGCTTAGGACAGTCCTTCGTGAGATGGGGCTGCGCACATTTAACGCAGTTGGGGGGGAGATGGCATCCGTTGCTAGTATGGTAGAATGACTGGCAACGGAAGCACTGGACGACCTGCCTGGGACCACGATATTTTTCAACGCTTATCATGGTATTGAAAAGGTTTGTCAACGAGTAGATTTTCTCGTTGACAGGGTTTTTGGCGATTTGTACGTAGTAGAGCGGCATCTTGATTCTATTGTTCTTGGGGCCCCTTGCCAACTGCGTAACGCTAATTGGCCTGAACCCCAGGCACTCTAGCTCACAAGAAATGTCGCTCTCTTCCGTACATATCGGGAGGCCGCGAATGACAATTTTAAGTGGCTTCTGATCGTCCAGGAGGTAACTCTTAAATTCTACCTTTCTATCAATTAAGCATTTTTGTACAGCTATATACTCCTCTCTGGAGTTCACATGGACTTTTAGAAAGTCTCCAGCATTGGTCAATTTACTATTAAGATTTTTAGAAATTTTGGTTAAGTCAGTTAAGAGCTGTGACCAATTTGTGGTCACAGCGATGAAGAAGGGGGGGGGGGCGGCGGCGTTCCTTTTTAGGAGCGTCAACATCCTCAGTAGAGTTAGAATTATCAGGCGCCGGCACATCCGGGTCTGTAAGAACATTAGCTTGGGGGGGGGTTATTAACAAGAAGAACAGACTGCCTGCTTGCAGTGTGCCGCTTGGGCGGCTCAGGGGGGTGCCACTCCGCTGCCACGAACATGATCTGTGACGTCAGATGGAGTGAACTTGCAGTAACGACACAAAGCGCCACAAGATGGCGCGGCAATCGCCGCCTGAGATTATATAAATATCTCGCCTGAGAGTGCCGGCGAAATACCGGCGGTTGAGGCTGAGGATATGGAAGCTGAGACTGAACCTGCTGGTAACTCTAATAAGAATTCCGACCCACCCGAAGGTATACGGGGGTAGATACTCCATCCCTGCAATAGCGCTCCCAGGACACCTGGCCGGGTCGCAACCACGGCGTTCCACCCCATCCGCGCGCCGCCAAAACGACCACGCGGGCAGGAGGCACAAAACACCAAAAGCAAGCCCGGGCAACCACGGACCACCATCTGTCAAGAGTCATCCTCTGACTAATGCTACACATTTTATTAAGTTTATTACATATTTACAGTAACCCTTCATTTAGGGTTAAAACTAAAAAATTTCCTTCATTCTTAAGGAATAACTTAAATATAATGAAACTATATATATTTACATCACCATTACCATCATCAATTTACAATCATACTTTTTACAAGCATTTATCCAATTTTATACAAACATAATTTTTCACAATTTCAAATCACTAAGTACCGAATTGTACTTTAGAACATTAAAATCATCATTACATATTACAAAACTACAATAAAACCACAATATATCCATAACAAATCCACAATACATTCCTACAATAAATCCACCATAAAGATCCACCAACTCAATATCTTACAATAAATATTATCATCAAACACAGCAATAAACAAATATTATTCAGCAATATACAATCAATAAACATCAATCCATTTCCAGAGATAAAATCTTCTTCATAATATCAATTATACCATTTCTGCTCTTATTACTCTGACAAAGGTTAAACAAACAAACATTCTTAAAATTACATGGGAAGAACTTATCTCTTATTTCTTCCCATAAATTACAATCATATATCGTATGATAAACAGTTCCTCTTGCTTTTTCCCAATAACACATATCATCTTTTCCAAAAAATCTTGCTTGGTAAACTCTAAAAGCTCCATGTCCGGTTAACACCTGATTTATATAAAAGTCTCCATAAAGTCTTGTAAGGGATACTTTCTCTATCTCATTGTGTAGTTTCTTTCCTGTGCTGGTCAGATCCCACCTTTCTTGCCATTCCTCCATTATCTCGTTTTGTATTTTCTTCTTAATTTGATCCTTACTCCATTTAAAATGGTAATCAATATTTACTCTTTTAGTTGCTCCTTTTGCTAGTTCATCAGCATTTTCGTTTCCTGTAATTCCTATATGGGCTTTTACCCAATGTAATTTCATCCTTTCTTTCTTAAGAACCAATTTTTCTTTAAGCTCTTTAATGTGTATATTATCATTCTCATAGGCACAAAGTGCCTGTAGCACTGATCTTCAATCTGAACATATATGGGAATGAGTATTATCTTGTATATACTCATTTGCCTTTTTAATTGCAAATAACTCTGCATTGTATACCGTTGTATCATCATTTAGTCTATATTGTTCATGATGCACCATATTTCCATTTTGATATATTACCACAGAACTTCCTACTTTTCCGTTGATTTTAGAACCATCGGTAAAAATAATTCTATCTCCATTTTCTGGTACTTTGTCATCCCATTCCAAAGACTCTTCCTCCCATGGAGGCTTCCTAATATAACATGGTTTTTCAATAAATGACTGTTGAATTATTTCATGACGTAATTGTAAATTCTCCCCTCCACAAATACTTTTATAAAGTTTAGTTTCACCTTTCAACTTTAGGTCGAGAGGTAAACAGCCCGCCAGAGATAAGAAAAGAAATCTACCTTAAAGCGGTAGAGAAATTTATAACCTATGGGGCGGAAATTTGGTACCGGGACATAAGAAGAACCAACGATAAAGTGAATCAAATTCAGAGAGTAGCTTTATTGTCAATTACAAAAAGCTATAGAACAACTTCGAATATGGATGTACAAGTCCTGAACCTGCTGGTAAAACCAATGATGAAAAGATGGATGAAATCCTCAACCTCATCAGAGGGTTTATCACCATGTTCGACCTAGATGCAATAAAACACCTGTTGATGCAGTTCGCAGAGCTAATACAAAAAAAGAGTGATCCAATGCAAATGGTCTTTGAGGCTTTTAAATTAATCGCGGATTATAAAAATAACAGTGAGAATCAAACCCGCCATGGCTAGGTCCCAAAAAGAAAGCTTTAAAATAATATTTTGGAATGCGAACGGCATATCTCCAAGAATAAATGAACTTAGGAGCTACGCAAATGAAAATGATGTAGATGCCCTGTTAATTCAGGAAACTAAAGTTAGAGAAAATAAAAAACTAAATATAGCAAACTATATTGGCTATCACAACCTAAGCTCAAATACAACTGCTAGAAACCCCCATGGAGGAACAGCAATATATATCAAAAGAAATATTCCCCACGAGGAAATAAACAACATAAATCTTCAAGGAGTAGAAAATACTAGTATAAAAATTAAAGTAAATAATGTAAACCCATTTATCCTAACTTCAATATATGTCAAAAACATGAGTGGTATAAATGGAGCTGCGCAGCTGGAACTGCTTTTCTTGCGATATCCAAACACAATACTCGCGGGCGACTTCAATGCACACCACCGAGCGTGGGGCAGCAGGAGAGCCAACAAACGCGGTACACAGATACACAGATTACTGAACACAACAAACACCAACATCATTGCACCGTCGAGACCAACCTGCTTCTCAGGTGCCAACGGCTCATTCATAGACTTTGTCCTAACGAGAAACATAGAATACGCTCACACAATTGATACCCTGGATGAATTCGACTCGGATCATCTACCGGTACTGGTGACATTCGATTTGAACACTCCCCTTCCAGCCTCTCTGGGACAAGAGAGGGTGAACTGGAACGTTTTCAAAAGAGCACTTTTTGAGCCGCACTTGGCAGTAACCAACATTATGAGCACGGCGGATATTCACTCTGCCACACATACCCTCACAACAGAAATCAAGAGAGCTATTGCCTCTGCCACAACACATCGTGAGTCACCAAAAATGCCCACACTTTCCCACCATGTCAAACAATTAGTTAGGCAAAGGAACAGAATGCGTAAGACATGGCAGGCTAATAGAGACCCTACTCTCAAAAGGGAGCTTAACAGACTCACGTGGAAAGTCAGGGATAAAATTGTCGCAGAAAAGCAGCAACAGTATAAAGAGTTAATTGAATCCCTTAGCCCAGAAGACGTATCGCTCTGGCAATTCGCTAAAAGACTCAGAAAACCTCAAATTAAACTCCCGCCACTAATAGATGGCGTTAAAATCGCGTACTCAGACGAAGAAAAAGCAGAGGCGCTTGCTAGGCATTACGAAAAGCAATTTGAACCAAACCACGATCTAATGTGTCAGGACACACTAAGAATGGTTAGGCAAACTCTAAACAACTTCAGGAACTCCCCGGTCACGGCTGAGATTAACCCAGCCACCCCGCAAGAGATAATTGATATCATCAAAAACCTTAAAAACCGTAAAAGCCCAGGGCATGACAAAATCAGGAATATTGCGGTCAAAAACCTACCCTTAAATATAATATTTTACTTGACCACCCTAATAAACAAAATACTAAAACTAAATTATTTCCCCAAAGAATGGAAGGAAGCGATAATTATAGCGATCCATAAGCCTGGTGAGGATGCCACAATTCCAGCCAACTACAGACCAATCAGCTTACTACCGACACTTAGTAAAATTACTGAGAAAATAATTCTTAATAGACTGAACACGCACCTTAGTGAGAATGATATTATCATTCCGGAGCAGTTTGGATTTCGGCCAAAACACTCCACCACTCATCAATTGCTGAGAGTGGTAGAGTACATATCTTCTGGACTTAATAGTAAGACACCCACAGCTGCGATTTTTCTTGACATACAAAAAGCATTTGATAAAGTGTGGCACTGTGGATTAGCATACAAATTGATCACTCTAAAAGTCCCTGACGCACTTGTCAAACTTTTAATCTCATACCTAAATAACAGACACTTCCAAGTTAGAGTAAAAGATAACTTGTCTACACCCAAGCTCATTAAAAGTAGTGTACCGCAAGGATCCATCCTGGGCCCGACACTCTTTAACATATATCTAAATGACATCCCCAGGACCCTAGACACGGAGCTGGCACTCTATGCAGACGACAGCGCGATACTTGCAAAACATCCTTACGTCTCGGTAATGTACAGACAGCTACAACAACACTTAGACATACTTCAACCATGGCTGGAAAAATGGCGAATAAAGTTAAACCCCAATAAATGTCATTGGATTTATTTCTCTAGAAAACGTAAACCTCCGCCGCCTCTGTACATAAACAACCATGCCCTAAAAGCGGAAAAATCTACTAAATACCTAGGTGTAACGATAGATTCCCACCTAACCTGGAAACAGTACGTAACGAACTTAATCAAAAAAGCGTATATGGCCACAGGAGCCTTATACCCAATGATAGGAAACGGAAATCTAAGTTTTCAAAATAAACTCCTAATTTATAAATCGGTCATCCGCCCGGGAATGCTGTATGCAGCACCCGTATGGGGATATGCCTGTAAAACTACTATAGACTTACTAGAGACAAAACAAAACAAAACCCTAAGGATTATAAGGAAAGCTCATAGATACTTAAGAAACTCGGTAATTAGGAAAGACTTCAAAATAAAAACTGTTAGAGCCCAAATTAAAAAGTTAGCGCTTAAATTCTATAAAAATCTGCCATCTGTTCCAAATGAACTACCATTCAATCTGCATGACTATGATCATCGCAAAGCCAAATCACGTAAGAGACCCCGCGCGGTACTTAATATTGAAAATCGGAATTAGGTAAGTCCCAACTTAAATAGTTGATATTAAATTAAAACTCGATCAATGTTCTCTAAAAAATGTTCTTAAACCTTAAACTGCCAAATTGATAGGAAATCCTTAGAACTGCATCAACTTCCCAAAATTACTCAAACTCTAAATGTGCAACAAACTGCCACACTAGGAGCTAAGTCAAATAATAAAAACAGTAAATCAAAAACCTCGAACCTCCAAGTATGGGCAAATGAAATAATGTCACAGTATGAAGATAAGAACCACACCTAGAGATTGGAGATTAAAGGCGCTTCGCGCCTGGTGTTCTTTTCTGGACGAAACCCATCTGCCGGCGAAATATTTTATTATTTCTCAAGCTGTTTCAATATGATCGTTTGTTGCGGTTGTTGTTTCTTACGTATCTTTTTATGTAAACTTTGTTTTGTTTTAAATTAATCCAGTCTTTATTAAGGTTAACTTATCCAGTCTTTATTAAGGCTATTCTTTCTACTATCTAAAATCATCGGCTTATTCATTTTGTGAGTTTTGTCGGAACAGATTTCGATATGCCGAACGATTGTGCAATTGCAAGTTGCCACAATAATAGCAGTTTCACGAGTAAAACTATTTCTTATTATAGATTTCCTAAACAGTCTGAGATTAAAAGAAGAATGGGTGCGTATTTGCAAACGCAAAGATTAATTTAATCCAGATGTTTCACGTGTATGTAATGATATAATCGCGTAAATGTAATGATATAATTTGCTTGCTCGTATATTTTTCATCATGAATCACTAAACTATAATACATTTAATTTATTATTCTGAAAGTATATCATAGTGAGTGTGTTAAACGATTGGTTTTTCTATATTTTTATATGTTTACATTGAATTTCGATTTGATATAAATTCTCTTTTTGATCTAAAAAAAAACTAATAAAATCAAGTGTTTAGCAATAATATAAGTTCTTCACTATAAAAGCATAACTTAAATCGTTTACTAGTTAGGCATAAGTACATCCCCCCCCCACACTAAAAATATATACAAATCTTAGCGTTTTAATTATTTTTTTTATTTTCAATTATTACAGATAACATAATCGAAAATAACTTTATTTATATGCATTTAGAAAGAAATTACGCGATGTTTATTTGTGTATAATGAAAATTTTAGAATGATTGCTTGTTTAGAAAACTTTCCGAACATATTTCTGTAAATTCGTGTATTTAAAACAAAGTTCATTAATAAAAAAAACATCGCCTCCTGTAATAACAATGACAGGTGTCAAAAAGCGAAACGAAACTTTCAGATGATTTATATTTTTCAGAAAGGGAAATACAGTTTTATTATGTATGTACCCTTCCAAAAACCTGCAGTACTGCATATTTAAGTTGTGTTCACGTAAAATTAATGTTATTTGAGTATTTATTTTATATTTTAAATTAAAAAAAATGATTAAATTAATTTTGTTACCATCCTTTAACATTGGAGCCTACCGGGCCGATCCTGATTTTCAACTCCGAGTGACGTTGCGTCTTTACGTGCTCTCATTGGCTAGAGGTGAAGTGGCGCAACCTTATAGATATAATAACCTTGGGGCGGCTGTTGAAAGCCCTCATCATCTATAGCACGTGAGTGCTTCTTATTGCTACTAGGCACTGAATTTACATGGGAATAATTAACATTTTTTGAGACTATATTAACACTAACATTTCTATCATTTAAGGCACTTAGGGTGCTCCTAACTACATTACAAGGCTGAATATCATTAGAATCTGCATTTAAGTTTTTAGAGCTCGTAAGAGACTGGGTGACAGAGGAATCGGCAGCAAGAAAGGAATAACTGCCGGAGGAAGGCCTCCGACAGGTCTCACCACAGACTACTATACAGACCTGTCACTCTCGATAGTTTCGTTTTCGCGGCGGCCATTAGAGATAGACCAAACATTGGGTTGGCGCGCTCTTGGCGATGGTCTGGTTTGTTCCGAGCGCTTGGCGATAGTCTGGTTTGGTTCCAAGACGATTTTCAATGTTATAACCCTATTTCGCTCGGCGAAAACTTAGAACAACAGACTAGCGTGGTTTGAGTAACGTGAAAAAGGATTATTTGTTAAGTGTTTAGATCATTTCATAGAAATGGATTGATAAAAGAAAACTGGTTGCGTTACAGGGTATGTAATTTATGTTTATTAAAATTGAAATAATTTTAGTTATCACCATTCTACATACGTGTTCATTATAAGTATACACGTGTTCATAAGTATACACGTGTTCATATAAGTATACACGTGTTCATATAAGTATATTAGTGCTGTGTTATTACTGCCGGATTAGACTAAATTTTAAGAGGTAGTGGTATAATTAGTTAAAAAATATTTTTCGTATTTTTATAAAATGTGAAATACTTGATATTTGGATAGCTTTTTCTTAGTTGAATGTGATATAGTATGTGTATATATTTATGTTAAATTTTTATTAAGTGCCTTATGGTGGAAAATTCCCCCCCCCCCTCGGGTAATTAATGATTGAGTTTCACAACTTCGATAGTGCATTTATGTAAATTTGATATTTACTATATGAATATTTTTATATTTAAAAAAAAAGTCTATTATCAGTATCCCAGAATAAATTAAGGATCAAGTAATTAACGATCAACACGCTAGTATACTTTTTAGACTGAAAATATTATATAATATTTCAGTCTTTTGAGTATGTTAGCTTGTAATTTTTTGTGCATTATGTTTTATAGTGAGACAATGCAATGTATGTATTTTTTAATCTATTTTATGATTATTTGAATTAAATATATAACTATGTTTATTTAAATATTCTTAAACTAATGAATATATTTATGTTGCAGATTAATATACTTTTAAATCCTGATCCTTTCTATAGTTTCAAAAATTATAAAAGTACAGTCCTCAACATTTTGTTCCCCTCTCGTTTAAAAAAAAATCGCCAAGCGAGCGATAGCGCGCCAAATCTGGCAGACGCATCGTAGTTCAGTTGGTCCAACTCACGAACTCTAGTGTCTATGCGACATCCCTCATAGAGTTTCGTCCAGAACAGAGCACCAGGCGCGAAGCGCCTTTAATCTCCAATCTCTAGGTGTGGTTCTTATCTTCATACTGTGACATTATTTCATTGGTCCATAGTTGGAGGTTCGAGGTTTTTGATTTACTGTTTTTATTATTTGTCCTAGCTCCTAGTGTGGCAGTTTGTTGCACATTAAGAGTTTAAGCAGTTTGGGGGGGGGGGGGGTTGATGCAGATCTGAGGGTAACCTAGCATTTTAGCAGTTTAGGATTTTAAACATTTTGTAGAGAACCAAAGATCGCGAGTTTTCTTTAATATCAACTGATTAAGGTGGGACGTTCCTAGTACCGAATATCAAAGTTAAGTACCGAGCGGGGTCTCTTACGAGATTTGGCCTTGCGATGATCATAGTCATGCAGATTAAATAATAGTTCATTTGGGACAGATGGCAGATTTTTGTAGAATTTAAGCGCTAGCTTTTTGATTTGGGCTCTAACAGTTTTTATTTTGAAGTCTTTCCTAATTACCGAGTTTCTTAAGTATCTAGGGGCTTTCCTTATAATCCTTAGGGTTTTGTTTTGTCTTGTCTCTAATAAGTCTATGGTAGTTTTACAGGCATATCCCCATACGGGTGCTGCATACAGCATTCCCGGGCAGATGACCGATTTATAAATTAGGAGTTTATTTTGATAACTTAGATTTCCGTTTCCTATCATTGGGTATAAGGCTCCTATGGTTATATACGCTTTTTTGATTATGTTCGTTACGTGCAGTTTCCAAGTTAGGTGGGAGTCTATCGTTACACCTAGGTATTTAGTAGATTTTTCCGCTTTTAGGGCATGGTTGTTAATGTACAGAGGAGGCGGAGGTTTACGTTTTCTTGAGAAATAAATCCAATGACATTTATTGGGATTTAATTTTATTCGCCATTTTTCCAGCCATGTTTGAAGTATGTCTAAGTGTTGTTGTAGCTGTCTGTGCATTACTGAGACGTAAGGGTGTTTTGCAAGTATCGCGCTGTCATCTCCATAGAGTGCCAGCTCCGTGTCTGGGGTCCTGGGAATGTCATTTAGATATATGTTAAAGAGTGTCGGGCCCAGGATGGATCCTTGCGGTACACTACTTTTAATGAGCTTGGGTGTAGATAAGTTATTTTTTACTCTGACTTGAAAGTGTCTGTTATTTAGGTATGAAATTAAAAGTTTGACAAGTGCGTCAGGGACTTTTAGAGTGATCAATTTGTAAGCTAATCCACAGTGCCACACTTTATCAAAGGCTTTTTGGATGTCAAGAAAAATCGCAGCTGTGGGTGTCTTATTATTAAAACCAGAAGAAATGTACTCTACCACTCTCAGCAATTGATGAGTGGTGGAGTGTTTTGGCCGAAATCCAAACTGCTCCGGAATGATAATGTCATTCTCACTAAGGTGCGTGTTCAGTCTCTTAAGAATTATTTTCTCAGTAATTTTACTAAGTGTCGGCAACAAACTGATTGGTCTGTAGTTGGCTGGAATTGAGGCATCCTCACCAGGTTTATGGATCGCTATAATTATCGCTTCCTTCCATTCTTTGGGGAAATAATTTAGTTCTAGTATTTTATTTATTAAGATGGTCAAGTAAAATATTATATTTAAGGGTAGGTTTTTTACCGCGATATTCCTGATTTTGTCGTGCCCTGGGCTTTTACGGTTTTTAAGGTTTTTGATAATCTCTACTATTTTTTGCGGGGTGGCTGTGTTAATCTCAGCCGTGACCGGGGAGTTCCTGAAATTGTTTAGAGTTTGCCTAACCATTCTTAGGGTGTCCTGACACATTAGATCGTGGTTTGGTTCAAATTGCTTTTCGTAATGCCTAGCAAGCGCCTCTGCCTTTTCTTCGTCTGAGTACGCAATATTAGCGCCATCTATTAGTGGCGGGAGTTTAATTTGAGGTTTTCTGAGTCATTTAGCGAATTGCCAGAGCGATACGTCTTCCTGGCTAAGGGATTCGATTAATTCTGTATACTGTTGCTGCTTTTCTGCGACAATTTTTTCACTGACTTTACACGTGAGTCTATTAAGCTCCCTTTTAAGGGTAGGGTCTCTGTTAGCCTGCCATGTCCTACGCATTCTATTTCTCTGTTTAACTAACTGTTTGACATGGTGGGAAAGTGTTGGCATTTTTGATGACACACGATGTGTTGTGGCAGATGCAATAGCTCTCCTGATTTCTGTTGTGAGTGTGTGCGTGGCAGAGTCAATATTCGCCGTGCTCATAATGTTGGGTACTGCTAAATGCGGCTCGAAAAGTGCTCTTTTGAATACGTTCCAGTTCACCCTCTCTTGTCCCAGAGAGGCTGGAAGGGGAGTGTTCAAATCGAATGTCACCAGTACCGGTAGATGATCCGAGTCGAATTCATCCAGGGTATCAATTGTGTGAGCGTATTCTATGTTTCTCATTAGGACAAAGTCTATGAAAGAGCCATTGGCACCTGAGAAGCAGGTTGGTCTCGACGGTGCAATGATGTCAGTGTTTGTTGTGTTTAGCAATCTATGTATCTGTGTACCGCGTGTGTTGGCTCTCCTGCTGCCCCACGCTCGGTGGTGTGCATTGAAGTCGCCCGCGAGTATTGTGTTTGGATATCGCGAGAAAAGCATTTCCAGCTGCGCAGCTACATTTATACCACTCATGTTTTTGACATATATTGAAGTTAGGATAAATGGGTTTACATTATTTATTTTAATTTTTATACTAGTATTTTCTATACCTTGAAGATTTATGTTGTTTATTTCCTCGTGGGGAATATTACTTTTAATATATATTGCTGTTCCTCCATGAGGATTTCTAGCAGTTATATTTGAGCTAAGGGTATGATAGCTATTATAGTTTGCTATATTTAGTTTTTTGTTTTCTCCAACCTTAGTTTCCTGGATTAGCAGGGCATCTACATCATTTTCATTTACGTAGCTCCTAAGTCCATTTATTCTTGGAGATATGCCGTTCGCATTCCAAAATATTATTTTAAGACTTTCTTTTTGGGACCTATTCATGGCGGGTTTGTTTCTCACTGTTTTTATTAAATTCCGCGTTTAATTTAAAAGCCTCAAAGACCATTTGCATTGGATCGCTCTTTTTTTTAATTAACTCAGCGAGCTGCATCAACAGATGTTTTATATCGTCTAGGTTGAACATACTGATAAATCCTCTGACGAGGTTGAGGATTTCATCCATCTTTTCATCATTGGATTTATCAGCAAGTTCAGTCTCAGCTTCCATTTCCTCAGTCTCAGCTACAATTTCCTCAGCCTCAACCGCGGTTTGATCTGTTTTGTGAGTATCCTTTTGGACCTCGGTAGTCTTTTGTTTTTTTTTCAGCCGATTTGTCTAACTGCTGTGTTTGCGCGAGCTCTTCTCGGGCGCGTTTAGTTTTCTGCCATTCCTGAACCTTTTTTTCTAATCTTTGTTTTGCTTCTCTTGCCTGTTTGGCGGCTTTATCAATTGCTATCCTCTGATTTATGTCTTCATGAGCTATTCTCACTTCCTCCACAGTCATTTCTCTGGAGGTCGACGGTTTAGGGGCCTGCTCTTGCACCGATCTGGTAGGTGCTGAAGTTTGAGTTCTTTTAACCTGTGGCACAGAGTGCGAGGAGTCCTGATGGGGTGTCTGAGGGTTTAGACCGAGGGCCTTTTGCCTCCAAGGGGGTATCTGATTTTTGGGGGGAGGGGGGGCATACCCCGGTGCCTTTCCTCTGTTCCAGGGGTTCTTCGGGCATTGCCTGAAGTTCGCCGGGTGATCTCCATTGCAGTTAGCACACGTTGCCTTCTCTGTCCTTGGTCTTTGGCAGTCACGTGTGAAGTGTTCTTCAGCACACTTAAGGCACGTTGGTGGCATGCTGCAATTCTCAGAGGAATGATTGAATTGCTGGCACCGGTAGCAGATTTTGAAGCCCCGTGCTCTGAAGTCCTCTACCTTCACAGCCAAGTATCCTAATCTTGTCAGTCGGTATACCCTCTGCCAGTCTTCCGTAGGCCTAATGCTGACTAAGAAGATCGGCAGGGGCAATCTCGTTTATGTGTTTCTCAGTTGAGAAACCCGGACTACATCTAATCCTTCGGATGTTAGAGTGATTTTTATTTCCTCAATATTATAGTTTGTTGGTAGCCCCTTCAAAACTACCTTTTTGGGCCTTTCCGTCTTTAAGTTTAAACTGTGGAAGGGGATTTTCTCACTAGATAAATGGCGTTGTACAACCCTATAGGCGTCAGCGTCATTTGGAATCAATTTTAGCATGTCTCCTGTGAGCTTGCCAGATATTTTATTACCTGAGATTTCATTTAATTTTTTAAGGAGAGCCTGGTAATTGTCATTAAACTTGATGAAAAAACATTCCGCTTTTGGGTCTTTTTTCTCAACCACTACACTATTTTGAACCGTTTTTGGTTTTGGTGCACTTTTGAACACTATAGGTTGCGCGACAATTTCAGCATAACTCGTAGTTTTAACATTATCATTTACATCTTTATCAATTTTTTCTCTACAATCCATGTTATCCTTGTCATTAGATTTTAAGTTTAATTCTCCATTCTGGTTTTTAGTAGGAGCATCCATAGTAGATTGCCCCTCTATCCTCCTCTTTTTATTTGGATTTTCAACAGGTTTAAGTTTATCTTCATCTTTAATTAAGCCTAGTTCTATCATTTTACATTTAATTACATCACTAGAATTACTTCCTTCACAGTTATAAATCTCATTTGAATTACTAGCATAAAACCTATCCAAATTCTGGACCAACAAAAAAGAATTTACAGAAAGAAACGAACCCAGAATCTTGGAGACTTGGTCCTCGTCCCGTCCGAGTAGTCCATTCGTCAGTAGCTCCCTGATGTGTAGCGTCAGAGTGTAGATTGCCAGTGCACAAAAGTTCACAGCGTTTTTCACTTCTTCCTTCCAAGCGGGCATCAATCCATCCTTGGGCAGAGTATCACAATAGTAAATCATGGCATCCCTGAGAGGCCGCAGTCCATCTTCGTCTAGCTCACCAGCAAGTCCGCGAGTAGCTTCCGTATCGAATGCATCCAAATCCATGTCGTCAGCGTAGAAACGATCAAAGCAATAGCACTACCACGTGGAAGAAACACACGTGGCACTCCAAAGTTGAAAAAGCACGAATCCAAAATGGCGAGAAATCCGTACACAACAAAGCTGTAATTGCTTAGCCCGACGTGTTCTATCGTAACTAGATATAACACGCCAAACTTAAGCAAAGAAAGTCACCACAATCAAAAAGCAGCAGCTTCACAAAATCACAACCTCGTAGCTCGGAGTCTGAGCTCCGAATGCATGCGACATCGCATGCTAAAAATGTTGCCATAGGGTCCTATGGGAGTGAACCTTCTGAATATAGTATTCTGTGGGTCTCACCATAAGCTGGAATGTTGTGCTGTTTAACCAGGCCATCCAGAAGTCCTTCCGAGTGGGCCAGGCTGCCCATGATCTCATCTTTTTCTCTCGTGTCCGTTAACATTCGAAGGCTGTAGTTTAGCTTTTTGATGAGCTTCCTTAGGTTTTCAGCTGCAGATTTTGGATCAACTAGGAATCCGGCCAAAGAATCATCTATTTGGCTGCTGGCAGTATCCATGTTAACATCAGAGTCCATGTTCGTTGCACGTGGTTCTCCGTCCACGTGGCGAGGGGCAGGGTCCGGGCATGCAGCGCCGTCGTCTTTCATCACCGAAGTTCGTTCAGCTCGATGCCGTGAAGGTCGCAGGGTGTGGCGGGAGAAGTCACGCAGGCTACGGCGAAAGGCACAAAAGTCACGTTCGTAGCGGAGAGCACAATCAAAAACGTCCTCACTCCTCGAAGTCAGAGCTCCGAATGCGGAATTAGTTAATATCATGCAACATTATTATGCAGTTAAAGTTATTCAAACAGATTGTACTGTTAAATAGAAAATGCATATTTTTAACTATAGTAAAGCACTATTTATACACTACTCTAGGGACCAGTGAAGTAAAGCGTATACCTGTGAAAATATGTAATTGAAATTAATGTCACTGGATAGGAATGTTTGACGAGCTATGTAGAATTGCATATAAATGATGTATGTACTGTATTTCAAATATTTGAAATTTAATATTCACTGATTAGAATGGAAAATTAGACTATATAAGATTTAATAAAATATTTGAAACATTTTTATGTAAATAAAATTAAAATTTGTTTTGATTTGACAACAAATTATGAATTTTATACAAATATTGAAATTAAAATATAACTATCCATATTTCATTACCTGAAGATACATTCCATTGAGTAATAGAAAATTAGTACTAACTTTTGAATCATTTGTGAGATATCAGTGATTGCAAACGTACACATGCTTATCTCAAAAGCATTCAATTCGAAAATAAGAATATTTAAAACAAAAACATGTAAATTCATTGATAGTTCAAATATTTGATCCTATTACAATGTTTTCCTTTAACTTTAGTATTATGTGTGTAACAGTAACGTAGCGTCCCCAGGCAATTCTTTTTTTGAGGAAGAGGAGGGGGGGGGATTGAATTGGTAACCAAACAGTTTGCTTCTCATTTCGCTAAATATCATTTCTCTGAACTTAAATGGGTTTCTAGGGAATATGATTTCCCTACTTGGTAATGCTATTGGTGGATAGAGGCAAAAAATATTTCTTAAATATATATATCTATAATTTAAAAAAATCAAGGGTACTTCCTTATTATAGCGGCCCCTGAGGATGAATCACCAAGCGTCCGAGATTTATCGCCACAGGGTAGGTTGTAAAACCTTACCAAACGTTTGCAGTCCTAAAGAAACAGCAAGTGTTTATATTATTGTCATATTACTTTTTCGTTAACGAAAACCTTGGCGAAATCTTAACTGCGGCCTTGGCTCAATCAGATTTATGGGAGCCACTATAATAAGATAGTACTGAATCAAGCTATATATACAATTTCTTTCTAATAGTACAATGATTCTAGCTAAAATTAAATCTGCTTTTCAATTTCTTCGTCTACAGTTACAATTGAAATATATAGATATTAGTTTATTAAATGGGATGTTTTTATTTACTTTTGAAATTTATTTTTACCTTTACTCTAAGGCAGGAATTTACTTTTATGCATCAAAATTCTATTATCTGTACTACTGATGGGAAAAAATTAGTACAAATAAGATAACAATATGCATTACCTAAAAAACATATTTTAGTTCATCCGGTGAACAATATCTTGAAAAATTATAAATATTTAATCAACTGAACTTGATTGACTTGTACCTACTTAATGAAATTTAAAACATTATTATTTTTATTACACAGTGTTTATGTTAATCCATGTCTACCCAATCCGAATTTCTTATAGAAAGCTGTAGGTTAATTAGGTCCTTGTAAATTGATCATCATTCAATGAATTGTGAGTACCTACAGTTAACCAAATTTAAAAGGGAGCTGCAAAGTTTACAGTTAGTACATTACAAAGGCAGGTTCAGGCAGAAATAAAAAAGGGATTTACTTCGACATGTTTCTTTTACTGAACATTTGTTTTTGTAGTATATCAGTAAATAGTTATCGAAACTGATAAATTTTTTTTGATTAATCATAAAATGAAGCAAACTAGCCATGACATTGCAATAAATAAAAAATCTATAGAATCTATGTGAATCTATGTGAATCTATAGAATCACAAGAAATGACACATATATCTTAAAAAGGGGGGGGGCGTAATTGCCACAATGACCCATACCTGGATCTACATTAAGTTTCTTGTTACCTTTATACATATCAGATATTCTATATTGATGAAGCATAATAAGCATGAAACCAGTCCAAGAATGCTCATGCTGGTATCTGTAATAGGAATATCTCCCCTATTTTTTAGAATGCCTCTTATAGATGGGCTTTGTGTTTATAAACTTTGCCTTTGCAGCTTCATGTGGCCTGAGCTAAATTGTATATGAATTTTGAGCCAGCCACGTGAAGCAACTGAAAATGTTAGTTCCCATAGAAGTTCTAAAAAATTGTGGTGCATGCTAACTTTCATGCTACCCCTGCAAATTTTGATTATTTCATGATGACGAGCATATAATAAGTGAGAAACTAGTCCATGGATGCTAGTATCTGCAATAGGAGTGTCTTCTCCATTATATCCTATTCACAAATTGATATATTAGAATGTTGCAAAACTATAAGAGCAAAACAGTTTTATCAAGCTATTTTCACAAAAAATATTATGACTGGAGAAACAAATATGAGCAAGATAAATGGCAGATCTATTCTGAAGTTGAAATTGGGACTGCACCAGCTAATATATTTCACATAACATCCTTGATGAACAAGTATTTTAGCTATATTTCAGGCATTTAAAACTAACTTGAATGTACTCGGAAAGCTGTATCTGTTTACTCATATTTGTTTCCATTCACCTATTACGTGTACATATATTACGTAGATAGTTATCATAGAGACAAAATATCAATTTAGAATGTTCTGATATTAAAATATGGAATTATATGAGGGTTTTGCTGTCTAAGAAAAGTTGAAACCACTTTATGTGAAATATCAGTTAGCATGAACCTCAGGCTAGGCACTATCAGTGCCTATTATATATTCTATTATATATTTATTTGTTACATATAAAGTAGTTAACATGAAATTTGAATTAATGTAAAAAAAAAGCTATTCCTCTGAAAGTCAAATTCTTCAGGTAACACACTAAGTTAGAGTGCAAATCTCAACAAACTTGTTTATTTCTGGTTATATCAATTCAAATCCATAGCATCTATTCTATTGGTATATAACTTTTTAATACTTCTGTAAAGAATCCAGGCATAAAAAAATTAAGTGACAAATCAGATTCTTTAAGAAAGTAATACAAATTTATATTCTCAAAAGCAGCAGTTTATTTATTTTGATCTATTGGTATCTTTTATTCACATAGAAACAAGGAGCGAGCATTAAAGGAGAACTAGAGTCAGTATGTACATACTGATTGTCAAAATTTTCAATGTTCAAGTATCAGATGTTACATTGAAAATGTTTGAAGTAAATAAAAGTTTAATAAAGAATGCCAAGAAATTAACTTATATACAACTACAGGAAAGATCTATTCGAATTTTTTTTAAATACACTAAATCAAGACACAAATCATATTGTAATTGTTAATGTGTGTAAAAATTTCCTCAAAATCCAGATGAAGGTGTATTGAAGTACTTTTATTGTAAATCCATTGACACAGTTCTATAAAAATATAAGTATGTCATTCTTTTCGTTTTGCCACTTTGTTTTCTTTCGGTTAGTGACAGTGGCACAGCATTAGCATTGCTCACACCTATTGAAATGGTAAAGAGACCAATATGCGCATATCTATTTGTTTAGAATTTAATGGGAACAGCAAACAATTGATATATATAATTTTCGAAGCATATGAGTTAAAAATTTTTAGCATAGAAAATTATTAGCACATCACTGGGTGTATAGAGTGGAATGGATTACCCACCCTCTACACTAAATATTTTACCCAGGATTACATTGTAAGCCTGCATTTTTATTAATTTTAGATTCATTTTTTTTTAAAATTCCACATTTTTTGTCCAAAATATTCCATTGTATGGCTTTTTCTTTTAAATCAAACACATAGTTTTATTTACAAACTTGCATAAATATTTGAAACCCACTTCAAAAAAGGTTATGGTAACCCACATTTAAACGGTTATATATTTTGTTTTGGATAGGTAACTTGCTTTTTTGTAGTTAAAATATTAATAAAATAAAACAAATTGCCTCAAGTGTTACAAGTCCTCAATGAAAATAGGATTAAAAACGTTGCGATACACGTACGGAACACAATATAAAATGGGCATAAGGTGCCTTTAATAAACATAATACATATAACACAAGCATTTTAAACTGTATGCTGTATATAATTTTTTTCCCGTAAATGAAACATTTCTATCATTGATCAAGTAGTAATAATAATAATATTTATTTAATTCTTTAGTTTAAAATCATATCAAAAGCAAATAAATATGTGTGTATTAAGTAAAATACATGACGAAATGTATCTAAGGAAAATGTAAACACGTATAATCTCGAAGACGACAGACTTTGTCTTAAACTGTCAAACTGTATACTAGGTTCCGCCCATGACGTCATTTAACTTAGCCAATAGCGAAGAATCGGCCTCACAGCAGCGGGTACGTTTTCGGAACATGCTCTACGGATAGGAATGTATTCCAACGAATACGAAGCGTTAGTCAGAGACAGAGGAAACTATGTTTCGAAAACTTACCCGTATACCTCTTGTTGTGAGGCCGATTCTTCGCTATTGGCTAAGTTAAATGACGTCATGGGCGGAGCCTACTATATACTTTGAAGTCGTTTTCCAGATTATACATGGAAAAAAAATGTTTGTTATTAAATCGGGAAGAAAATTATGATAGAAAGAAATAGTGCAAAGATATAACGTTGTGTAACATTATACGGAGATATATACACGTTCGTAAATCAATAAAATTATCTTAAATTTAGGTAAGTAGTATATGATATATTTATTACAATTTTTGCGAGTAAAATGCTGACACTGGAACGTTATACCTTATACATTGTAATAATCCGATTGAATGATTTTCTAACTTATTTTTTATAGTACCTAATTTTAGAGAGAAGATCGTCGACCAAATGTGAATATGCCAAAACTTGTACTGCAAACTTGTACCTGGCCTGTTTAAATTACTTAAGTGGTCAGATGTTTTTATTGTTGTATCAGTTAAATAAAATGAGAAACTTTGATTTATTTCCTTCTAGGCTAATTAAATTTGTGTAGAAGACAGCAATACATTTTTTAATCTGATTCATAGTTAATTTGTTTATCCCAGTAGTGCGTTATAGTATAAGAGTGTTGAAGATCCAGACCGTCCGACTCATCCTGAGGACTTGAGCAATAGTATAAGAGTGTTGAAGACCCAGACCGACCGACTCGTCAACAAGGACATTAGTATAAGAGTGTTGTTGTTGAGATCCAGACCGTCCGACCTACCAGAAAGGTGTAAGGTAACTGTTTTGACGGCCGGGAAGTGCCACCCAATTTGGACCGGAACCCAGTGGGGGAGGCATCCACAGGGACCGTACCCTCCTTCCCCTACCACCAACCTCTCGGAAGGACTTACGGGCCCACATGTTTAACGTGATCGTACTCCGCGTGAACACGGCGGCAGTTTTGGCAGTGGCTGGAATCGAACCCGGCCCTACAGAGTGCAACTCCAGCCCCCTAACCAATGGGCTACCGCGCCCCTAGTATAAGAGTGTAAAGATGTTATACAAATTAATGAAATTACTAATAAAATTAATATATATTCTATATGTATATACCAAATTGTAATTTAAATAGCATATATATATGAAGATTCATTTCAATTGTATGGGTGTTGATTTTGAGATTTTATTGATATTAAGTAACATTCTGAAGAAAGCAAACACTAATAACCATTATCTAATGTTTATGAAATAATTTGAAGTTTGATCTGTACCCAGTAGTGAGCTGCCAAATTTTTACAGCCAGTAAGCTATTATGCAAGATTATGGTTTCAAATGCTATCATTCTTCGCAGTTCACACTACCATAATATACATTTATTGTGCGTTTAGAATTCATTTGGTGTTCGAGTTAAAATTGTTTACATTTTAACTCTGTTGTTTTTGTTGTTTCTTATGACCTCCTGATTTTGACGAACATTTTTACTCTTAAACATGTTTATTTCAAATTATGTTTAAAATTTAACAACCAATATTTAAACTTTGGAAATGTTTAGTAACAATTACATGTGTATTATCCGACACTCGAATATACAAAATTTTGATATTAAAATTTAAAAGGCATGTATTGATACATTATTCAAATTTTTCAGAACGTTTTGTATTTAACTCAACGTTAATTCAGTTAAAAACCTCTTCTATTCTAACACTTAAAAACCTTTGCTATTCTGTATAATACATCTGAAATATAAAACCTGAAGTTTTATTTTTCAATCTCTTGAATAATTTCAGTTTGAAACATTTAGTCAAAATACTATTCATTTCTAAACCCAAAATTATTTATTTGCAACAAATATTAATTTCAATATCTTTATTACTTCAACAACTATAATTCGATTTAGATAATATATTACAATCTAATCTTAACGAAATACTTTAGCATCGGTTGGACGTAGTGATAACTAGTCAAACTTTTAACTGGTATATGTATTTTCAGCTTCATTATATCTCATTACATCAGGATAACTCAGATAACATCAGTATTAACTAGGTAAGTCAATTTGCATCTATTCATGCATTCTAGGATATCAAATCCATCTTCATATAAAATTAAATTTGTAACTAATGTCCATTATTTTCAAAAACAGCATTCAGTAAGTTGATTTAAAATATCTGTTGGATAAACTCCTTCTTTATAAACATGTTATAAATTGAAATTAGGTAATATCATTCAACATTATTATGCAGTTAAAGTTGTTCAAACAGATTGTACAGTTAAATAGAAAATGCATATTTTTAACTATAGTAAAGCATTATTTATCTATAGCACTTATGACACTACTCTAGGGACCAGTGATGTAAAGCGTATGCCTGTGAAAATATGTAATTGAAATTAATGTCACTGGATAGGAATGTTTGACGAGCTTTGTAGAAATGCATATAAATGATGTATGTACTGTATTTCAAATATTTGAAATTTAATATTCACTGATTAGAATGGGAAATTAGACTATATAAGATTTAACAAAATATTTGAAACATTTTTATGTAAATAAAATTAACATTTGTTTTGATTTGACAACAAATTATGAATTTTATACAAATATTGAAATTAAAATATAACTATCCATATGTCATTACCTGAAGATACATTCAATTGAATAGTAGAAAATTAGTACTAACTTTTGAATCATTTGTGAGATATCAGTGATTACAAACGTACGCATGCTTATCTCAAAAGCATTCAAATCGAAAATAAGAATATTTAAAACAAACACATGTAAATTCATTGATAGTTCAAATATTTGATCCTATTACAATATTTTACTTTAACGTTAGTATTATGTGTGTAACAGTAACGTAGCTTCCCCAAGCAATTCTTTTTTTGAGGAAGAGGAGGGGGGTAGATAGAATTGGTAAGCAAACAGTTTGCTTCCCATTTCGCTAAATATCATTTCTCTGAACTTAAATGGGTTTCTAGGGAATATGATTTCCTTACTTGGTAATGCTATTGGTGTGTAGAGACAAAAAATATTTCTTAAATATATTTCTATAATTTTAAGGAATCAAGAGTACTTCCTTATTATAGCGGCCCCCGAGGATAAATCACTAAGCGTCCGAGATTTATCGCCACGGTAGGTTGTAAAATCTCACCAAACGTTTGCAGTCCTAAAGAAAAAGCACGTGTTTATATTATTGTCATATTGCTTTTTCGTTAACGAAAACCTTGGCGAAATCTTAACTGCGTCCTTTGCTTAATCAGATTTATGGGAGCCACTAGATAGTACTGAATCAAGCTATATATACAATTTCTTTCTAATAGTACAATGATTCTAGCTAAAACTAAATCTGCTTTTCAATTTCTTCGTCTACAGTTACAATTGCAATATATAGATATTAGTTTATTAAATGGGATGTTTTTATTTACTTTTGACATTTATTTTTACCTTTACTCTAAGGCAGGAATTTACTTTTATGCATCAAAGCTCTATTATCTGTACTACTGATGGAAAAAAATCTGTACAAATAAAATAACCATATGCATTACCTAAAAAACATATTTTAGTTCATCCGGTGAACAATATCTTGAAAAATTTTAAATATTTAATCAACTGAACCTGATTGCCTAGTACCTACTTAATCAAATTTAAAACATTATAATTTTTATTACATAGTGTTTACGTTAATCCATGTCTAGCCAAACCGAATTTCTTATAGAAAGCTGATGGTTAATTAGGTCCTTGTAAATTGACCATCATTCAATGAATCGTGAGTACTGTTAACCAAATTTAAAAGGTAGCTGCAAAGTTTACAGTTAGTACATTAAAAGGGCAGATTCAGGCAGAAATACGAAGGGATTTACTTCGATATGTTTCTTTTATTGAACATTTGTTTTTGTAGTATATCAGTGAATAGTTATCGAAACTGATAAATTTTTTTGATTAATCATAAAATGAAGCAAACTAGCCTGATAAAATGAATGTTATGTCATTTTGGGATTTATCACATTGCAATAAACTTTTATAAGTGAATCTATAAAATTACAAGAAATGACACATATATCTGAAAAAAAAGGGGGGGGGGGTAATTGCCACAATGACCCATACCTGGATCTACATTGAGTTTCTAGTTACCATTATAGATATCAGATATTCTATATTGACGAATGCATAATAAGCATGAAACCAGTCCAAGAATGCTCATGCTGGTATCTGTAATAGGAATATCACCCATATTTTTTAGAATGCCTCTTATAGATGGGCTTTGTGTTTATAAACTTTGCCTTTGCAGCTTCAAGTGGCCTGAGCTAAATTGTATATGCATTTTGAGCCGTCCACGTGGAAGAACTGAAAATGTTAGTTCCCATAGAAATTCTAAAAAATTTTGGTGCATGCTAACTTTTATTCTACCACTGCAAATTTTGATTATTTCATGATGACCAGCATATAATAAGTGAGAAACTAGTCCATGGATGCTAGTATCTGCAATAGGAGTGTCTTCTCCATTATATCCTATTCACAAATTGATATATTAGAATGTTGCAAAACTATAAGAGCCAAACAGTTTTATCAAGCCATTTTCACAAAAAATATTATGACTGGAGAAACAAATATGAACAAGATAAATAGCAGATCTATTTTGAAGTAGAAATCGGGGCAACAGCTAATATATTTCACATGACTTCTTTGATGAACAAGTATTTTAGCTATATTTAAGGCATTTAAAACTAACTTGAATGTACTTGGAAAGCTGTATCTATTTACTCATATTTGTCTCCATTCACCTGTTACGTAGATGGTTTTCATAAAGACAAAATATCAATTTAGAATGTTCTGATATTAAAATATGGAATTATATGAAGGTTTTGCTGTCTAAAAAAAGTTGAAACCACTTTATGTGAAATATCAGTTAGCACGAACTGCAGGATAATTCAGTGCCTATTAAATATTCTATTATAATATTTATTTGTTACATATAAAGTAGTTAACATGAAATTTGAATTAATGTAAAAAAAAAAGCTATTTCTCTGAAAGTCAATTTTTTCAGGTGACACACTAAGTTAGAGTGCAAATACCAACCAACTTGTTTATTTCTGGTGATATAAATTCAAACCCATAGCATATATTCTATTGGTATATAACTTTTTAATACTTCTGTAAAGAAACCAGGCATATAAAAATTAGGTGACAAATCAGATTCTTTAAGAAAGTATTACAAATTTGTATTCTCAAAAGCAGTAGTTTATTTATTTTGATCTATTGGTATCTTTTATTCTCACAGAAACAAGGCGCGAGTATTAAAGGAGAACTAGAGTCAATATGGACATACTGATTGTCAAAATTTTCAATGTTCCAAGTATCTGTTGTTACATTGAAAATGTTTGAAGTAAATAAAAGTTTTATAAAGAATGCCAAGAAATTAACTTATATATTTAAAAGTATGCACTGGTTGTGACCGATGGACTTACTTGGTTAAAGATACCCCCTCCCCCCCCAACTACAGGAAAAAATCTATTCGAATTTTTTTTAATTACACTTAATCAAGACACAAATTATATTGTAATTGTTAATGGGTGTAAAAATTTCCTCAAAATCCAGAAGAAGGTGTATTGAAGTACTTTAATTGTAAATCCATTGACTCAGTTGTATAAAAATATAGGTATGTCATACTTTTGATTTTGCCACTTTGTTTTCTTTCGGTTAGTGACAGTGGCATAGCATTACTCACACATATTCAAATGGTAAAGAAACCAATATGCATATCTATTTGTTTAAAATTTAATGGGAACAGCAAACAATTGATATATATAATTTTCGAAGCATAGTTTCTATACAAATGTAAACAAGTTGTTTGTTTTTACTGATAGTTTTTTTTTTTACTCTTTTTTCTTTGCGGGTCAAGGAGCTTATGACATACAATGTTAACTTTTATATGAAGCTTTATTTGATTTACAAATGTTTTGACTAAATTTAAAATTACTGGTATTATTATTATTCTTGGTGGATGCTATTAAATATCGTTAATGCAGATAGTTTTGGAACGTTGACTGTTGCATGGAAGGCGAGTCAGGAGGAAATAGTGTGCCACAAGGTAAACGGAAATATGCTGAAGTTGACAATGTGGCAGGAAAACCCGCAGAATTTCCCGGAATACGGAGAGATGGAAATTAAATAAATGGAACGACATAGAAAAAACTCAATTAGCTTTCGGAATGGAAACTTGGGAATAATTGTAAACTCATGTGATAGTGCAGTAAGCCTACTAAAGAAAACGCAAATATGCGGACGCTTGGTGACAATGCATATAGTAGATGAAACAATAAGCAATAAGGTAATCATCCGGGACTTAGAAACCTCTGTAACGTTGGAGGAAATAGCAGAAGAACTAAATAACCAAGGCACAGCATGGAGTGAAATCGTAAGATTCACTAAGCCTAAAAGCGATGAACAAATTCCAGTGATCTTATTACGGGAAATAGGGAAAACAATAAGAGAACATCTTAAGATTGGATATAATCGATATAGAGTGGTTCCCTACATAGAAAAATCTATAATTTGCCAAAACTGTTTAAACTTTAATCATACCAAACGGAACTGTACTGATAAACTTAAGTGTAGTGCATGTGGTGAAAAACATGAACTGTCAGCCTGTGACTCGGAAACAAAAACCTGTTTTAGGTGTGGAAAAAGTCATTTGGCAACAAGTATACACTGTAACGTTGTGAAGAAGGAAAAAGAGTCTCACCAAATAATAAAAAGAGATAAAGAACCAAACATAGTAGATAAACAGGAAATTGAGAAAAAAGTGGAGTATGCAACAAATTGTAAAAAATCAATCCCCCAGGGGGGAATAAGAGTGGATAAAAAAGATACAGACAATGAGAACTTAGGAAAAATCCTAGTAGAGATCCAGAAAACTGTAGGAAAAATACAGAACTATTATATAGAAAAAGTAGAGAGACTAACCCAGACCAATTGAAGACTGGAAAAGAGAATCCAAATTATAGAATCCAAACTTAGACAACTAGAAGAGGGAAAAAGAGTGCAACAGAGGGAAAGAGATAGCGCAAGACAAGTGGAAAAAGAAAAAGAAGAACAGAGGGAAAGAGAAAATGAGACTGAACCAAAGGGGAGCAACATAGAATTGGTTTCAGTGGATAACAATACAGATGCAGAATCAGATACGGAAGCGGAGGAAAGTGAAAACTGATATGGACGAAGAACTAACCTTTAAGAATAAAAAAATCCATACGAATGATGCATTGGCAGAAAATAAAAGATGAAAATAAAAAAATTGTACAACGTTTTGAAGAGGCACAGATCGAGCTCACAGCAAGTTTTAAGAGTTAGGATTAGTGACAGAGCTTCTCTCCATTATTTTTGTTTTTGAGTTGTGTGTTTGTCTGCTTTTTCCCAGTGACTTGGAGTGTTTTTCTTCATGGGAGCTTTTGTGTGTTTTTCCTGTGATGTAGTGTGGAGCAATAGGGATAATGCCGGTTTTTCCGTAGAGAAAATCCCAAAGCCATTTCTCAGTCAGTCGAAGCATATCAGTTATTAAAAATTTTTAGCATAGAAAATTATTAGCACATCACTGGGTATATAGAGTGGGATGGATTACCCACCCTCTACACTAAATATTTTACCCAGGATTACATTGTAAGCCTGCAATTTTTATTAATTTTAGATTAATTTTTGAAAATAATTTTCACATTTTTTGTCCAAAATATTCCATTGTATGGCTTTTTCTCTTAAATCAAACGCATAGTTTTGTTTACAAACTTGCATAAATATTTGAAACCGACTTCAAAAAGGGTTATGGTAACCCATATATAAACAGTTATATATTTTGTTTTCGATACGGAATACAATATAAATTGGGCGTAAGGTGCCTTTAATAAACATAATGCATATAACACAAGCATTTTAAACTGTATGCTGTATATAAATTTTTCCCGTAAATGAAGCACTTATATTATTGATCAAGTAGTAATAATAATGATATATTTTATTTAATTCTTTAGTTTAAAATCATATCAAAAGCAAAATTGTGTGTATGAAGTAAAATACATGACGAAATGTATCTTAGGAAAATGTAAACACGTATAATCTCGAAGACGACAGATTTTGTCTTAAACTGTCAAACTTCAAAGTGTATACTAGGCTCCGCCCATGACGTCATTTAACTTAGCCAATAGCGAAGAATCGGCCTCACAGCAGGGGGTATAGCGGGTACGTTTTCGGAACATGCCGCCGGTGGCTTATAGCAAGCAAACCATCAACAACAATGAAAATGTTATGGGACGGCTGTGGTTAGGCTGCTGCATGTGCGGTCGCGGAGAGTTGCAGTTGCCAAGCCAAGACGCTTACTTTCGGGCTACCATGGGACAGAAGGTCCCTTGCGCCCACATCAGGATGTAAAAATGTCTCTGTTTGTAGATGTTTCTTTAATAAATCCAATAACAATATGCACTCAATTTCGTAGGGTGCTGTATAGAAGTCAGAGGCGGCTGATGGAGTGCTGCCTTCATCTTGGAGTGGCTGTATGACTGTGTACTGAGCTGTGGTGGCTGAAAGGGAGGGCGGGGCCAGGGAAGCTGACGGGCCAATAGGAAATCTCGCAGATGTGCGTTACAAGTATTATAGTTTACAAGAATTGAATTTAAATTTAAACACAAATTAAATAATTTACAGTGCAGCTGTGAATTATTTTCACAGTTAAAGTTGCAGGTTAAAAGTTACAAGAATTATAAGTTAAGGAAACTATATTTACAATAAACAAGGGTTTACAAAAAGCTATTTACAAAGGTGAAGTCACTAGTGTTGTGAAAAAAGAAGGCCCTTATCAGGCACACAAATACAATTAATTTTAAAACAGTTAAATTTATTTACAGAAGAAGCAGTGCTACAGAGCAACGAAGGCTAACAAGTGTCAGCATTTGCTGACATACAAGGAGGACCGGGCTGGCATCAACGACGCGGGAAAAGCAAAATGCTACAAGGATTGAGAGCTCGCCGGGGAGGACGAATCAGGTTTCTCCATTTTACTCCAGGTGAAAAATCTACTAAATACCTAGGTGTAATGATAGATTTCCACCTAACCTGGAAACAGCAGGTAACGAACTTAATCAAAAAAGCGTATGTAACTACAGGAGCCTTATACCCAATGATAGGAAAAGGAAATCACAGTCATCAAAACAAACTGCTAATTTATAAATCGGTCATCAGCCCGGAAATGCTGTATGCAGCACCCGTATGGGGATATGCCTGTAAAACTACAATGGACCTCCTACAGACAAAACAAAACAAAATCCTACGGATTATCAGGAAAGCTACTAGGTACTTAAGTAACTCGGTAATTAGGAATGACTTCAAAATAAAAACTGTTAGAGCGCAAATTAAAAAGCTAGGGCTTAAATTTTACAAAAATTTGCCATCCGTTCCAAACGAACTGTTATTCAATCTGCATGACTATGATCATAGCAAGGCCAAATCTCGTAAGAGACCCCGCGCTGTTCTAAACATCGATAATCGAAATTAAAAGATCCAACATCTGATTTTTAAATAAAACTCGCGACTATTATTTTATAAAAAAAAATATATTCTCAACTCTAAACTGCCAAAACGCTAGGTAACCCTTAGATCTGCATCAACCCCCCAAACTGCGTAAACTCTAAATGTGCAACAAACTGCTACACTAGGAGCTAGGACAAATAATAAAAAGTAGTAAATAAAAACCTCGAACCTCCAATTAGGGTCACTGAATTCATGTCACAGTTTGACGATAAGAACCACATATTGAAACTGGAGATTAAAGGCGCTTCGCGCCTGGTGCTCCGTCTTGTACGACACTCGACTCACTCCAGGATTGCTGAAGCAGCCCCGAGATGGAAGGGTCGTCGTCTCCGCCGTCCGGCAAGCAAGGTTAGGAAACTCCTGCCTGGTGCGCTTCCACGGGGGCATCGTAGGCCCGGAAGGAATGTGTCTAGGCCTTCTTTTCCTAAGGTAGGAAGGTGTGGAAGTGTCGTAACGACTATCTACGTTTCTCAGGCAGGGCTTGCTAGAGTTCTTCCTGAAAACATTTTCAGAGGTTTTATGAATATGCCCAGCAACGTGTGGGACTTTAAGATCGTGGTGTATCACCTCGTTCTGAATAAACCAGGGCGGGTTAACAATACAGCGCAAAACTTTATTTTGGAAAACTTGCATTTTTTCGATGTGCGTTTTTGCAGCCGAACCCCATACAGGACAGGCATACAAAAACGCAGGTGCAATGATTTGTTTGTTGATGATCAGTTTATTGTAGAGGGACAGATGAGATTTTCTACCGAGAAGTGGGAGGAGTGCTTTAAGCGTTTCATTGGCTGATTCAACTTTTTTCGTGATGTGCTCTGCGAAGGTCATTTTGGCGTCCAAAGTGACGCCCAAATACCTTGCGGACAGTGAAAAGGGGATCGGACCGCTGAAAATATTAAGGGAGAAATTAAGACTAAGTTCTCGGTAGTTCGGACGAAATATGACGACTGCACTCTTGGACGGATTAATTTTGATTCTCCAGGTCACGAGCCAGTGCTCAAGACTATTCTTTATGTAGCTTTGGAGTGTATTAATAGCGTTGTGTGGTGAAGATCTTCTGGAAGTCAGTGCTGTATCATCTGCAAAGATGGCCAGCTGTACCTGCGGGATCCTAGGTATATCGTTTATATACAGATTGAAGAGGAGCGGACTGAGGTTTCCGCCCTGTGGAACTCCGGCTCTGATTGGCCGAAGAGAAGAGTAAGAACGTTCAACTCGTACGCAGAAAGAATGATTAGCAAGATACGAGTTGATGAGAGCCAAAAGTTGTGTCGAAATATCAAGTCGGACCAGCTTG
Source organism: Amaurobius ferox (assembly GCA_951213105.1). Taxonomy (NCBI): domain Eukaryota; kingdom Metazoa; phylum Arthropoda; class Arachnida; order Araneae; family Amaurobiidae; genus Amaurobius; species Amaurobius ferox. The sequence continues at coordinate 39,840,770 of OX578155.1, forward strand.
GTTAGCAGACCTGGGATAAATGCATTATCAAAAGCCTTGCTGATATCGAAAAACACTATACTGGTATACTGCTTGTTGGTAGAGTTTTTGTGAATAGTTTCCACTACACGCATGAGTTGGGAATGCGTGGAAAAATCAGATCGAAAGCCGTGATGTTCAGGAATTAAAATGTCTTTCGATCTGCAGAAACTAGTCAAACGTCTAAGCAACACTAACTCGAAAATTTTGGAAAGGCTAGAAAGAAGACTAATTGGTCTGTAGCTTTCTGCTAAATTAGGATTTTTATTAATTTTGATCAGAGGGATAACGTCAGCAGTTTTCCAACTCGGGGGAAAGTAACGAAGATCCAACATATGATTAAGTAGCACGGTGAGCCAGCACTCATACGAAAGGGGGAGGTTCTTCAGCATTCTGTTGCTGATCTTATCAGAGCCGGGTGATTTCTTCACTTTGAAGCTGTGTATAATGTTATGAACTTCAGCCAAGTGTATGGAATCAAGGTCATTTGGTGCTTGTAAGTTAAGTGCATTCTGATTGGTCTGTTGGAAATCGTGTAAAGTGCTTGTATAGAGATGGCTGAAGTTAGGGTCTTCGTGTGGTGAGAATTGGAGTTCCAAGCTGTCTGCAATAGCATTGGCTTTTTCCTCCGCTGTCTGGGCGAGAGAGTGTAGGCCATTAATGGGCGGAATTGAAGTTTTCGTGGTTCTCATGTTTTTAGCTGTTCGCCAGAGACTGTGATTCGTGGGTGTAAGTCCCTCAAGGTGAGTACGCCAGCGTTGCTGAGTGTGAGTTCGAATCATAGACTTGACTTCGCTATGAAGATTACGGAGTTGCTCTTGCAATGGTGGATACCTACTGCGCTGACAATCTCTCCGTCACCGGTTGCGCTGCTTTAATTTGGCTTTGATATCACTCATTCATTCATTCGGAGCTCAGACTTCGAAGTGTGAGGTTGTGATTTTGCGAAGCTGCTGCGTTTATCTTGTGGTGACTTTTCTTGCTTACGCTTGGGCGTGTTATATCATTTACGATAGAGCACGTCGGGCTAAGTAATCTTCAACTTTATTGTGTGCGACTTTTCGCCATTTTGTGCTTTACCACGCGTGTTTTTACCACGTGTGCTTTTACCACGTGCTTTTCGTGCCTTGGATTGACCCTGCTGGACTATGGAGCTGGACAGAGAAGTTTTGGAAGTGACGAGGGATGTTGCCAAGAAACTGGATGCAGATGATGCTAGGCCTCTCAGGGATGCCATGAATTCTTATTGTAACTCCCTGCCGGACGATGGACTTTCTCGTACGTGGACCCAGGAAGTGATGGAAACAGTGAACTTCTGTGGATTACTGATCTACACGCTGACTCTGCATATCGGGGATATGCTCAAGAACGGACTCATCGGCCAGGACAAGGACAAAGTCTCCCGGATTTTGTGTATGTTCAATTTTGTGAATTCTTTTATGTTAGGCTGTGACATTACTAAATTTAAGAGTAGTGACATGTATTTAATCTTTAAAACATTTGAGGATAATAACTTGAGATTAGGCAACACTGAAATTAAATCTAAACTGCTAGAAATAGGATTAATTAATGAAATTAAACTTGTTGGTAAATGTGAAACTGTTGAAAAACCAAGTAAAAGGGCTAGGACAGAGGAGTCTCCCACTAAGGGAACTCCTACTAAAAACCAGGATGGAAACTTAAACTTAAAATCTAGTGACCATGATAACATGGACTGTAATACTGCTAGTGATAGTGTTGTAAATGAAAATGTTAGAACTAGGACTTATGCTGAAATCGCTGCTCAACCTGTTCAATTTAAAAGTGCACCTAAACCTAAAGCGGTTGAAATTAGTGGCAGAGATAATATTATGGAGGTAGAAAAAAAAGAACCAAAAGCAGAGTGTTTCTTCATAAAGTTTAGAGACAACTACCAGGCTCTCCTTAAAAAGCTAAATGAAATTACAGGCAATAAAGTATCTGGAAAACTCACAGGAGATATGCTCAAACTTATACCCAATGACGCTGACTCCTATAGGGTTGTTCAGCGCCATTTGACTAGCGAGAAAATCCCCTTCCATAGTTTAAACCTGAAAACTGAAAGGCCTAAAAAGGTAGTATTGAAGGGGCTACCAACTAACTATCACATTGAGGAGTTAAAAGTGACGTTAACATCCAATGGATTAGATGTAGTCCGGGTTTCTCAACTGAGAAACACAAAAACAAGATTACCCCTGCCGATCTTTTTAATCAGCCTTAGGCCTACGGAAGACTGGCAGAGGGTTTACAGACTCACATGATTAGGGTACTTGGCTGTGAAGGTAGAGGCCTTCAGAGCTAGGGGCTTTAAAATTTGTTACCGGTGACAGCAATTCAACCACTCATCTGAGATCTGCAGTATGCCACCAAAGTGCCTGAAGTGTGCTGAAGGGCACTTCACACGGGACTGCCAGAGACCAAGGACAGAGAAGGCAACGTGTGCAAACTGTAATGGAGACCACCCGGCGAACTTCAGACAATGCCCGAAGAGCCCCTGGAACAAGGGAAAGGCACCGGGGAATGCCCGTCTCCCCCAAAAAACCAGATACCCCCTTGGAGGCAAAAGGCCCTCAGACCAAACCCCCAGGCATCCCCTCAGGGCTCCTGGCACATAGTGCCACAGGTAAACAGGCACCAACCTTCAGCACCTATCAGATCGGTGCAAGAACAGGCCCCCAAACCTTCGACCTCCAGAGAATTGACTCTGGAGGAAGTTAGAGCAGCTACAGCTGCAATTAAAAGGAGATCGGAGGCAGAAAAAGCCAGACAGGCAAAGGAGGCAAACGATAGACTGGATAGGAAAGTTGAGGAATGGAAAGAAACTAAACGAGTCAGGGAGGAAGAAGAGCTCGCGCAAACCCAGCTGTTAGATAAAACGGGTGGAAAAAAGCAAAAGACTATCGAGTTCCAAAAGGACACTCACAAAAATGTGCAAACCGCGGTTGAGGCTGAGGAAATGGAAGCTGAGACTGAGCCGACTGATAAATCTGATGCTGAAAAGCTTGAGGATATCCTCAACCTCATCAGAAGATTTATCAGCATGCTCAATCTCGACGATATAAAACATCTGTTGATGCAGTTCGCAGAGTTAGTCCAAAAAAAGAGCGATCCTATGGTAATGGCCTTTGAGGCCCTTAAAATAATCACGGACTTTAAAAGTAACAGTGAGAATCAAACCCGTCATGGCTAGGTCCCAAAAAGAATCCTTTAAAATAATATTTTGGAATGCGAACGGCATATCTCCATGAATAAATGAACTTAGGAATTATGTAAACGAAAATGACGTAGACACCTTATTAATTCAGGAAACTAGAGCTAGAGAAAGTAAAAAACAAAACATAGCCAACTACTCTGGTTATCATAATCTTAGCTCAAATACTAATGCTAGAACGCCCCATGGAGGAACAGCAATATACATTAAAAGAAATATTCCCCACGAGGAACTAAAAAGCATAAATCTTCAAAGTATAGAAAATACTAGTATAAAAATAAAATTAATAATACTAGCCCGTTTATCCTAACCTCACCATATGTCAAAAATATGAGTAGAGTAGACGTAGCTGCGCAACTGGAACTGCTTTTCTCGCGATATCCAAACACGATACTCGCAGGCGACTTCAACGCACACCACCGAGCGTGGGGCTGAAGGAGAGCCAATGCACGCGGTACACAGATACATAGAGTGCTGAACACCACAAACACTAATATTATTGCACCGTCGACACCAACCTGCTTCTCAGGCGCCAGCGGCACATTCATAGACTTTGTCCTAACTCGAAACATAGACTACGCTCACAATATTAGTACCCTGGATGAATTCGACTCGGATCATCTACCGGTACTGGTGACATTCGACCTGAACACACCTCTTCCAGCCTCTTTGGGACAAGAGAGGGTCAACTGGGAAGTATTCAAAAGAGCACTCTTCGAGCCGCACTTGGCAGTACCTAACATAATGAGAACGGCGGATATTGACTCTGCCACGCACACACTCACAACAGAAATCAAGAGACCAATTGCCTCCGCCACAACACATCGTGAGTCTCCAAAAATGCCCACACTTTCCCACCATGTCAAACAATTAGTCAGGCAAAGGAACAGAATACGTAAGACATGGCAGGCTAACAGAGACCCCGCTCTTAAAAGGGAGCTTAACAGACTCACGTGTAAAGTCAGGGAAAAAATTGTCGCAGAAAAGCAGCAACAGTATAAAGAACTAATCGAATCCCTTAATCCAGAAGACGTATCGCTCTGGCAATTCGCAAAAAGACTCAGGAAACCTCAAATTAAGCTCCCGTGGATGGCACTAAAATCGCGTACTCAGACGAGGAAAAACCGAGGCGCTCGCAAGCCATTATGAAAAACAATTCCAACCAAACCACGATCTAATATGTCAGGACACCTTAAGAATGGTTAGACAAACTTTAAATAACTTCAGATATTCCCCGATAACGGCTGAGATTAATCCAGCCACCCCGCAGGAGATAGTAGAAATTATCAAAAACCTCAAAAACCGTAAAAGCCCAGGGCACGACAAAATCAGAAATATTGCGGTTAAAAACCTACCCCTAAACGTAATATGTTACTTGACTATCCTAATAAATAAAATATTAAAACTAAACTACTTTCCCAAAGAATGGAAGGAAGCGATAATCATAACAATCCCTAAGCCAGGTGAGGATGCCACAATTCCAGCCAACTACAGACCAATTAGCTTGCTACCGACACTTAGTAAAATTACTGAGAAAATAATTCTTAAGAGTTTGAACACGCACCTTAGTGAGAATGACATTATCATTCCGGAGCAGTTTGGATTTCGGCCAAAGCACTCCACCACTCATCAATTGCTGAGAGTGTTAGAGTACATATCTTCTGGACTTAATAGTAAGACACCCACAGCTGCGATTTTTCTGGACATACAAAAAGCCTTTGATAAAGTATGGCACTGTGGATTAGCGTACAAATTGATAACTTTAAAAGTCCCTGACGCTCTTGTCAAACTTTTAATCTCATACTTAAATAACAGACACTTTCAAGTCAGAGTAGGAGGTAACTTATCAACACCCAAGCTCATTAAAAGCAGTGTACCGCAAGGTTCTATCCTGGGCCCGACACTCTTTAACATATACCTGAACGACATTCCCAGGACTCCAAACACAGAGCTGGCACTCTATGCAGACGACAGTGCGATACTTGCAAAACACCCTTATGTCTCAGTAATGCACAGACAGCTACAACAACACTTAGACATACTCCAAACATGGCTGGAAAAATGGCGAATAAAATTAAACCCCAATAAGTGTCATTGGATCTATTTCTCGAGGAAAAACAAACCGCCGCCGAAACTGTATATAAACAATCATGCTTTACGCGAGGAAAAATCTTCTAAATACCTAGGTGTAACGATAGATTCCCACCTAACCTGGAAACAGCACGTAACGAACTTAATCAAAAAAGCGTATATAACTACAGGAGCCTTATACCCAATGATAGGAAACGGAAATCTCAGTCATCAAAACAAACTGCTAATTTATAAATCCGTCATCCGCCCGGGAATGCTGTATGCAGCACCCGTATGGGGATATGCCTGTAAAACTACAATAGACCTCCTAGAGACAAAACAAAACAAAATCCTACGGATTATCAGGAAAGCTCCCAGGTACTTAAGGAACTCGGTAATTAGGAATGACTTCAAAATAAAAACTGTTAGAGCCCAAATTAAAAAGTTAGCGCTTAAATTTTACAAAAATTTGCCATCCGTTCCAAATGAACTGTTATTCAATCTGCATGACAATGATCATTGCAAGGCCAAATCGCGCAAGAGACCCCGCGCTGTTCTAAACATCGATCATCGGAATTAAATATCCAACCTCAAACATCTGATATCAAATAAAACTCGCGATTAATGTTCAAAACTCTAAGCTACCGAAATGCTAGGTAACCCTCAGATCTGCATCAACCCCCCAAACTGCTTAAACTCTAAATGTGCAACAAACTGCCACACTAGGAGCTAGGACAAATAATAAAAAGGAGTAAATAAAAACCTCGAACCTCCAATTAGGGTCACTGAATTAATGTCACAGTTTGACGATAAGAACCACATATTGAAACTGGAGATTAAAGGCGCTTCGCGCCTGGTGCTCTGTCTTGTACGACACTCGACTTTGATATCACTCGGAAGTGAGTGATAGTTCACACGTGAACGATTTTGTTTTCATTCGTAGCTCAGACTCCGAGCTACGAGGTTGTGATTTTGTAAAGCTGCTGCTTTTTGATTGTGGTGACTTTCTTTGCTTAAATTTGGCGTGTTATATCTAGTTACGATAGAACACGTCGGGCTAAGCAATTACAGCTTTGTTGTGTACGGATTTCTCGCCATTTTGGATTCGTGCTTTTTCAACTTTGGAGTGCCACGTGTGCTTTTCCCACGTGGTAGTGCTATTGCTTTGATCGTTTCTACGCTGACGACATGGATTTGGATGCATTCGATACGGAAGCTACTCGCGGACTTGCTGGTGAGCTAGACGAAGATGGACTGCGGCCTCTCAGGGATGCCATGATTGAATATTGTGATACTCTGCCCAAGGATGGATTGATGCCCGCTTGGAAGGAAGAAGTGAAAAACGCTGTGAACTTTTGTGCACTGGCAATCTACACTCTGACGCTACACATCAGGGAGCTACTGACGAATGGACTACTCGGACGGGACGAGGACCAAGTCTCCAAGATTCTGGGTTCGTTTCTTTCTGTAAATTCTTTTTTGTTGGTCCAGAATTTGGATAGGTTTTATGCTAGTAATTTAAATGAGATTTATAACTGTGAAGGAAGTAATTCTAGTGATGTAATTAAATGTAAAATGATAGAACTAGGCTTAATTAAAGAAATTAAAGATGAAGATAAACTTAAACCTGTTGAAAATCCAAATAAAAAGAGGAGGATAGAGGGGCAATCTACTATGGATGCTCCTACTAAAAACCAGAATGGAGAATTAAACTTAAAATCTAATGACAAGGATAACATGGATTGTAGTGAAAAAATTGATAAAGATGTAAATGATAATGTTAAAACTAAGAGTTATGCTGAAATTGTCGCGCAACCTATAGTGTTCAAAAGTGCACCAAAACCAAAAACGGTTCAAAATAGTGACAGGCAAAATAGTGTAGTGGTTGAGAAAAAAGACCCAAAAGCGGAATGTTTTTTCATCAAGTTTAATGACAATTACCAGGCTCTCCTTAAAAAATTAAATGAAATCTCAGGTAATAAAGTATCTGGCAAGCTCACAGGAGACATGCTAAAATTGATTCCAAATGACGCTGACGCCTATAGGGTTGTACAACGCCATTTATCTAGTGAGAAAATCCCCTTCCACAGTTTAAACTTAAAGACGGAAAGGCCCAAAAAGGTAGTTTTGAAGGGGCTGCCAACAAACTATAACATTGAGGAAATAAAAATCACTCTAACATCCGAAGGATTAGATGTAGTCCGGGTTTCCCAACTGAGAAACACAAAAACGAGATTGCCAATGCCGATCTTCTTAGTCAGCATTAGGCCTACGGAAGACTGGCAGAGGGTATACCGACTGACAAGATTAGGATACTTGGCTGTGAAGGTAGAGGCCTTCAGAGCACGGGGCTTCAAAATCTGCTACCGGTGCCAGCAATTCAATCATTCCTCTGAGAATTGCAGCATGCCACCAAAGTGCCTTAAGTGTGCTGAAGAACACTTCACACGTGACTGCCAAAGACCAAGGACAGAGAAGGCAACGTGTGCTAACTGCAATGGAGATCAACCGGCGAACTTCAGGCAATGCCCGAAGAACCCCTGGAACAGAGGAAAGGCACCGGGGTATGCCCCCCTCCCCCCAAAAATCAGATACCCCCTTGGAGGCAAAAGGCCCTCGGTCTAAACCCTCAGACACCCCATCAGGACTCCTCGCACTCTGTGCCACAGGTTAAAAGAACTCAAACTTCAACACCTACCAGATCGGTGCAAGAGCAGGCCCCTAAACCGTCGACCTCCAGAGAAATGACTGTGGAGGAAGTGAGAATAGCTCATGAAGACATAAATCAGAGGATAGCAATTGATAAAGCCGCCAAAGAGGCAAGAGAAGCAAAACAAAGATTAGAAAAAAAGGTTCAGGAATGGCAGAAAACTAAACGCGCCCGAGAAGAGCTCGCGCAAACACAGCAGTTAGACAAATCGGCTGAAAAAAAACAAAAGACTACCGAGGTCCAAAAGGATACTCACAAAACAGATCAAACCGCGGTTGAGGCTGAGGAAATTGTAGCTGAGACTGAGGAAATGGAAGCTGAGACTGAACTTGCTGATAAATCCAATGATGAAAAGATGGATGAAATCCTCAACCTCGTCAGAGGATTTATCAGTATGTTCAACCTAGACGATATAAAACATCTGTTGATGCAGCTCGCTGAGTTAATTCAAAAAAAGAGCGATCCAATGCAAATGGTCTTTGAGGCTTTTAAATTAATCGCGGAATTTAATAAAAACAGTGAGAAACACACCCGCCATGAATAGGTCCCAAAAAGAAAGTTTTAAAATAATATTTTGGAATGCGAACGGCATATCTCCAAGAATAAATGAACTTAGGAGCTACGTAAATGAAAATGATGTAGATGCCCTGCTAATCCAGGAAACTAAAGTTAGAGAAAACAAAAAACTAAATATAGCAAACTATAATAGCTATCATACCCTTAGCTCAAATATAACTGCTAGAAATCCCCATGGAGGAACAGCAATATATATTAAAAGTAATATTCCCCACGAGGAAATAAACAACATAAATCTTCAAGGTATAGAAAATACTAGTATAAAAATTAAAATAAATAATGTAAACCCATTTATCCTAACTTCAATATATGTCAAAAACATGAGTGGTATAAATGTAGCTGCGCAGCTGGAACTGCTTTTCTCGCGATATCCAAACACAATACTCGCGGGCGACTTCAATGCACACCACCGAGCGTGGGGCAGCAGGAGAGCCAACACACGCGGTACACAGATACATAGATTGCTAAACACAACAAACACTGACATCATTGCACCGTCGAGACCAACCTGCTTCTCAGGTGCCAATGGCTCATTCATAGACTTTGTCCTAACGAGAAACATAGAATACGCTCACACAATTGATACCCTGGATGAATTCGACTCGGATCATCTACCGGTACTGGTGACATTCGATTTGAACACTCCCCTTCCAGCCTCTCTGGGACAAGAGAGGGTGAACTGGAACGCATTCAAAAGAGCACTTTTCGAGCCGCATTTAGCAGTACCCAACATTATGAGCACGGCGGATATTGACTCTGCCACGCACACACTCACAACAGAAATCAGGAGAGCTATTGCATCTGCCACAACACATCGTGAGTCACCAAAAATGCCCACACTTTCCCACCATGTCAAACAATTAGTTAGGCAGAGGAACAGAATGCGTAAGACATGGCAGGCTAATAGAGACCCTACCCTCAAAAGGGAGCTTAACAGACTCACGTGGAAAGTCAGGGATAAAATTGTCGCAGAAAAGCAGCAACAGTATAAAGAGTTAATTGAATCCCTTAGCTCGGAAGACGTATCGCTCTGGCAATTCGCTAAAAGACTCAGAAAACCTCAAATTAAACTCCCGCCACTAATAGATGGCGCTAATATTGCGTACTCAGACGAAGAAAAGGCAGAGGCGCTTGCTAGGCATTACGAAAAGCAATTTGAACCAAACCACGATCTAATGTGTCAGGACACCCTAAGAATGGTTAGGCAAACTCTAAACAATTTCAGGAACTCCCCGGTCACGGCTGAGATTAACCCAGCCACCCCGCAAGAAATAGTAGAGATTATCAAAAACCGTAAAAGCCCAGGGCACGACAAAATCAGGAATATCGCGGTAAAAAACCTACCCTTAAATATAATATTTTACTTGACCATCTTAATAAATAAAATACTAGAACTAAATTATTTCCCCAAAGAATGGAAGGAAGCGATAATTATAGCGATCCATAAACCTGGTGAGGATGCCTCAATTCCAGCCAACTACAGACCAATCAGTTTGTTGCCGACACTTAGTAAAATTACTGAGAAAATAATTCTTAAGAGACTGAACACGCACCTTAGTGAGAATGACATTATCATTCCGGAGCAGTTTGGATTTCGGCCAAAACACTCCACCACTCATCAATTGCTGAGAGTGGTAGAGTACATTTCTTCTGGTTTTAATAATAAGACACCCACAGCTGCGATTTTTCTTGACATCCAAAAAGCCTTTGATAAAGTGTGGCACTGTGGATTAGCTTACAAATTGATCACTCTAAAAGTCCCTGACGCACTTGTCAAACTTTTAATTTCATACCTAAATAACAGACACTTTCAAGTCAGAGTAAAAAATAACTTATCTACACCCAAGCTCATTAAAAGTAGTGTACCGCAAGGATCCATCCTGGGCCCGACCCTCTTTACATATATCTAAATGACATTCCCAGGACCCCAGACACGGAGCTGGCACTCTATGCAGACGACAGCGCGATACTTGTAAAACACCCTTACGTCTCAGTAATGCACAGACAGCTACAACAACACTTAGACATACTCCAAACATGGCTGGAAAAATGGCGAATAAAATTAAATCCCAATAATTGTCATTGGATTTATTTCTCAAGAAAACGTAAACCTCCGCCTCCTCTGTACATAAACAACCATGCCCTAAAAGCGGAAAAATCTAATAAATACCTAGGTGTAACGATAGACTCCCACCTAACTTGGAAACTGCACGTAACGAACTTAATCAAAAAAGCGTATATGGCCACAGGAGCTTTATACCCAATGATAGGAAACGGAAATCTAAGTTATCAAAATAAACTCCTAATTTATAAATCGGTCATCTGCCCGGGAATGCTGTATGCAGCACCCGTTTGGGGATATGCCTGTAAAACTACCATAGACTTATTAGAGACAAGACAAAACCAAACCCTAAGGATTATAAGGAAAGCCCCTAGATACTTAAGAAACTCGGTAATTAGGAAAGACTTCAAAATAAAAACTGTTAGAGCCCAAATCAAAAAGCTAGCGCTTAAATTCTACAAAAATCTGCCATCTGTCCCAAATGAACTATTATTTAATCTGCATGACTATGATCATCGCAAGGCTAAATCTCGTAAGAGACCCCGCTCGGTACTTAACTTTGATATTCGGTACTAGGAACGTCCCACCTTAATCAGTTTATATTAACGAAAACTCGCGATCTTTGGTTTTCTACAAAATGTTTAAAATCCTAAACTGCTAAAATGCTAGACTGCTAAACTGCTTAAACTCTTAATGTGCAACAAACTGCCACACTAGGAGCTAGGACAAATAATAAAAACAGTAAATCAAAAACCTCGAACCTCCAACTATGGACCAATGAAATAATGTCACAGTATGAAGATAAGAACCACACCTAGAGATTGGAGATTAAAGGCGCTTCGCGCCTGGTGCTCTGTTCTGGACGAAACTCTATTGATTTTGTTTCGAGGCAGCAGCGTACGCCTCTAGCAGTAAGTGATTTAAATCGTGGACGCTATTATCAATATCGTCCATGCTGGTAATTTTGAGAGGGGGGCAGTACTAGTATTAATAATGTGACGAAAATCGTCCCTATTTGTAAATAGCTCCACCGGGTAGTCCAAAGAAATACTATTAAAATTAAGGGTCAGTATTACAGGAAGGTGATCAGAGACGTCAATTTATTATCGACTCTGATCGTATGATGAAAAGGAATGTTTCTAAAGAGAGCCAAATCAATTAAGGTTGGGGTCCTTCCTGTGAAGAAGTGAGTGGGAGTGGGTGGAGCTATGATCCTGAAGTTGGCGCACTGGGCCAATCGTTTTAGTTCATTGCCTTTACTGTTCGAAGCTATGTCCCAGGAACAGTGGCGAGAATTTTGGTCACCAGCGATAATATAATATTACTGCAAATTCCTAAAAGTGCTTCAATCTCCGATGAAGGTAATCTAGAATTATTAGCAGGTGGGGTATACACTGAAGCAAGTGCAATCGGGACCAAATTTGGAATAGTTACTTTGATAGCTGTGGCTTCCAGCTTCGTAAAAGCCGGGACATTTAACCTATGATGAGGGATGTTGTTTTTAACATAAAATGCAGTATCGCCATTCCTACCCCTCGCCGCCGCCCCAGCTCTCGTTCTATACGAGAAGTAACCTGTATAATTACAGATTGCTGGGGAGGCGGGGGGTAAGATGAGTTTCATTCACCATGAAGATATCGAAGTTTTCATCTACAACATAATCACGCATCTCGTCGAGCCAGGAACGCACTCCATTGGCGTTCCAAAAGCCGACTTTGAGAAACTGCAAGGTACGGGATGCCGAAAGAGAGAACATGGCGACAGCCAGGAGGAACAGTACAGGGGGGGACTTATCTAGCCAGAGCATCATAGCTCCGGTAGAGAGTCCAGACCATATCAATTTGCGTGGTCGCCTCACGCAGCGCAGGAAGTGCTCGCTCGAAGGCGGCAAGGAGTAATTCCTTGTCATGAGTATTTCTCATGGCCAAAAGAGTTAATAGGAAGTCGGTGTACTTGATAGGGGTGCTATCAACTGGAGTTTTGGAATTTTGAGCGGCGACAACTGGGACCGACTGAGCCTCAGCAATTTGTCCGGTAGTTTTAGTAGGGGGGGGGCAGATTGTTCCTGTGGAATGCCAGAAACGACGGTTGCAAAGTTAAGATTAGGCTCGATGCCAGCTGGTCGGTAAGGACGACCTGGGTTCCCAGGGTTTAATCCTGGGGGGGGGCGAGAGTTATTTTTAGATTTAGTCTGGGGAGCCCTGCTACTCTTGGTCAGGGACGAGTTGCTGGATTTTTCGGGCAACCGCGCCAGTTTGCAGCATGTTGACCACTACAATTGCAGCAGAGCAGGATGTCTGCTTTGCAATCACTGGCGGCGTGGGGACCGGCACACTTGACGCACCGCTTCGGCAAGTTACAGGCTAGACTGCTATGGAACAATCCGTTGCACGAATAGCACTGGCTAGCGAAGCCTCTGCGTCCGATGTACGGCTCCAGCTTCACTTCCGTGCCCAAGAGCATATTTATTTCATAAAGGTCTTCCGGGTTAGTCCCGGGTGCTATCTGCAGGAAATAGAGAGGGAGGGGCTGTTTGCTCCCTCTCCTAGTCAGCCTAAAGTTGTTAAGAATTGTAAAGCCCATTGCTTCCATTGCTTTAGTAATAAGTTTAACATCCGTCACCACGGGAAGCCCTCTGATGACAACCTTGACTGGTAAGTCCTCTTTCAGGGAGTAAGTTTTGAACTGCACGCCTGTTTTCTTCAGGTAATTTGTGCAGTTCCTGAATTCGTCGTCACTTTTAACGTGCACTTTGAAAAATTGTCGGTCCAGGACCGGAACAATTTTCGGTGCAAACCTTTTCAGTTAAATAAGATCGAGGGCCAGTCAGGCTGCGAAGCGCTGAACAACAGCGGAGGCGTGGTGGGAGGCGAGGGAGTTGGCAAGTTTGCCGAGGGGCCGTCCTTACCGTGTCCGGTCATAGTGCTTTCCTATTGGCCGGCTCAGAATCTGTAGAATTTGCAGTAGTTCTTGATGACTCAGATATTTTATGTACAAATCCTTCCTCATCAGTAAAAGTTCTCGGGGTATAGTTGCCATTAGTGGCTCCCATTCGGAGCTCAGACTTCGAAGTGTAAGGTTGTGATTTTGCGAAGCTGCTGCTTTTACCTTGTGGTGACTTTCTTGCTTACGCTTGGGCGTGTTATATCAAGTTACGATAGAGCACGTCGGGCTAAGTAATCTTTCAACTTTATTGTGTGCGGATTTCCGCCATTTTGTGCTTTTGATCAACACGTGTGCTTTGACCACGTGGCTCTGCTACTTGTACTTGCTTTGACCCTGATCTATGATGGATTTGGACAGTGACCTTTTACAGAAGACGAAGGATGTTGCCATTGAACTGGAAGGTGATGATGCTCGACCTCTCAAGGATGCGATGAATGCGTATCTTGGACGCCTGCCGGATGCTGGACTTCTTGCCGCAAAGACCCAGGAAGTGAAGAATGCCGTCAACTACTGTGGATTGATCATCTATGTGCTGACCCTGCATATCCGGGATATGCTGAAGTATGGACTCCTCGGCCAGGACAAGGACCAAGTCTCCCGGATTCTAGGTTCGTTCAATTTTGTGAATTCTTTTTTGTTGTGCTATGATATTTGTAAATTTAGAAAGTGTGATAGTGATATTTATGTAATCTTTAATTCAGTGGAGGAGTACAATGATAGAATAATTAGAGCTAAACTGTTAGAGTTAGGAATTATAAATGAAATTAAACTTGTTGACAAAACTGAAACGGTGGTAAATCCAAGTAAAAGGGCTAGGATAGAGGAGTCTCCCACTAAGGGAACTACTACTAAAAACCAGGATGGAAATTTAAATGCTGATAGTGATAATGTTGTAACTGTAAATGAAAATGTTAAAACTAAGACTTATGCTGAAATTGCCGCGCAACCTGTGCAATTTAAGAGTGCTCCTAAACCTAAAGCGGTTGAAAATATTGTTAGAGAAAATATTATGGAGGTAGAAAAAAAAGAACCAAAAGCGGAATGTTTCTTCATAAAGTTTAGAGACAACTAAAAGGCTCTCCTTAAGAAACTAAATGAAATTACAGGAAATAAAGTATCTGGAAAATTGACAGGAGATATGCTCAAACTTATACCCAATGACGTTGACGCATATAGGGTTGTTCAGTGCCATTTGGCTAGCGAGAAAATCCCCTTCCATAGCTTAAACCTCAAAACTGAAAGGCCGAAAAAGGTAGTCTTGAAGGGGCTACCAACTAGCTATGACATTGAGGAGATAAAAATGACTCTAACATCCAATGGATTAGATGTAGTCCGGGTTTCTCAACTGAGAAACACCAAAACGAGATTACCCCTGCCGATCTTTTAGTCAGCCTTAGGCCTACCGATGACTGGCAGAGGGTCTACAGACTCACAAGATTAGGGTACTTGGCTGTGAAGGTAGAGGCCTTCAGAGCTAGGGGCTTTAAAATTTGCTACCGGTGCCAGCAATTCAACCACTCATCTGAAAACTGCAGTATGCCGCCAAAGTGCCTGAAGTGTGGTGAAGGACACTTCACATGAGACTGCCAGAGACCCAGGACAGAGAAGGCGACGTGTGCGAACTGCAATGGAGATCACCCGGCGAATTTCAGGCAATGCCCGAAGAACCCCTGGAACAAGGGAAAGGCACCGGGGTATGCCCCCCTCCCCCAAAAAATCAGATACCCCCTTGGAGGCAAAAGGCCCTCGGACCAAACCCCCAGGCACCCCCTCAGGGCTCCTCGCACATAGTGCCACAGGTAAACAGGCACCAACCTTCAGCACCTATCAGATCGGTGCAAGAGCAGGCCCCCAAACCTTCGACCTCCAGAGAATTGACTCTGGAGGAAGTTAGAGCAGCTACAGCTGCAATTAAAAAGAGATCGGAGGCAGAAAAAGCCAGACAGGCAAAAGAGGCAAAGGATAGACTGGATAGGAAAGTTAAGGAATGGAAAGATACTAAACGAGTCAGGGAGGAAGAAGAGCTCGCGCAAACCCGGCTGTTAGCTAAAACTGGTGAAAAAAAACAAAAAACTATCGAGTTCCAAAAGGACACTCACAAAAAAGTGCAAACCGCGGTTGAGGCTGAGGAAATGGCAGCGGAGACTGAACAGGCTGATAAATCTGATGCTGAAAAGATGGAGGATATCCTCAACCTCATCAGAGGATTTATCAGCATGTTTAATCTAGACGACATAAAACGTCTGTTGATGCAGTTCGCAGAGTTGGTGCAAAAAAAGAGCGATCCAATGGTAATGGTCTTTGAAGCCCTTAAAATAATCGCGGACTTTAAAAGTAACAGTGAGAATCAAACCCGTCATGGCTAGGTCCCAAAAGGAATCAATAAAAATAATATTTTGGAATGCGAACGGCATATCTCCAAGAATAAATGAACTTAGGAACTATGTAAACGAAAATGACGTAGACGCCTTACTAATTCAGGAAACTAGAGTTAGAGAAAGTAAAAAACTAAACATAGCCAACTACTCTGGTTATCATAATCTTAGCTCAAATACTAATGCTAGAACGCCCCATATAGGAACAGCAATATACATTAAAAGAAATATTCCCCACGAGGAACTAAAAAGCATAAATCTTCAAAGTATAGAAAATACTAGTATAAAAATTAAAATTAATAGTACTAGCCCGTTTATCCTAACCTCAACATATGTCAAAAATATGAGTAGAGTAGACGTAGCTGCGCAACTGGAACTGCTTTTCTCGCGATATCCTAACACGATACTCGCAGGCGACTTCAACGCACATCACCGATCGTGGGGCTGTAGGAGAGCCAATGCACGCGGTACACAGATACATAGACTGCTGAACACCACAAACACTAACATTATTGCACCGCCGACACCAACCTGCTTCTCAAGAGCCAGCGGCACAGTCATAGACTTTGTCCTAACGAGAAACATAGGCTACGCTCACACTATTAGTACCCTAGATGAATTCGACTCGGATCATCTACAGGTACTGGTGACATTCGACCTGAACACACCTCTTCCAGCCTCTTTGGGACAAGAGAGGGTCAACTGGGAAGTATTCAAAAGAGCACTCTTCGAGCCGCACTTAGCAGTACCCAACATAATGAGCACGGCAGATATTGACTCTGCCACGCACACACTCACAACAGAAACCAAGAGAGCAATTGCCTCGGCCACAACACATCGTGAGTCTCCAAAATTACCCACACTTTCCCACCATGTCATACAATTAGTCAGGCAAAGGAATAGAATGCGTAAGACATGGCAGGCTAACAGAGATCCCGCCCTTAAAAGGGAGCTTAACAGACTCACGAGCAAAGTCAGGGGGAAAATTGTCGCAGAAAAGCAGCAACAGTATAAATAATTAATCGAATCCCTTAGCCCAGAAGATGTATCGCTCTGGCAATTCGCAAAAAGACTCAGGAAACCTCAAATTAAGCTTCCGCCACTAATGGATGGCGCTAAAATCGCGTACTCAGACGAGGAAAAAGCCGATGCGCTCGCAAGCCATTATGAAAAACAATTCCAACCAAACCATGATCTAATGTGTCAGGATACCCTAAGAATGGTTAGCCAAACTTTAAATAACTTCAGGAATTCCCCGCTAACGGCAGAGATTAACCCACCCACCCCGCAGGAGATAGTAGAAATTATCAAAAATCTCAAAAATCGTAAAAGACCAGGGCACGACAAAATCAGAAATATTGCGGTTAAACCCCAATAAGTGTCATTGGATCTATTTCTCGAGGAAAAACAAACCGCCGCCGAAACTGTATATAAAAAATCATGCTTTACGCGAGGAAAAATCTTCTAAATACCTAGGTGTAACGATAGATTCCCACCTAACCTGGAAACAGCACGTAACGAACTTAATCAAAAAAGCGTATATAACTACAGGAGCCTTATACCCAATGATAGGAAACGGAAATCTCAGTCATCAAAACAAACTGCTAATTTATAAATCCGTCATCCGCCCGGGCATGCTGTATGCAGCACCCGTATGGGGATATGCCTGTAAAACTACAATAGACCTCCTAGAGACAAAACAAAACAAAATCCTACGGATTATCAGGAAAGCTCCCAGGTACTTAAGGAACTCGGTAATTAGGAATGACTTCAAAATAAAAACTGTTAGAGCCCAAATTAAAAAGCTATCGTTTAAATTTTACAAAAATTTGCCATCTGTTCCAAATGAACTATTATTTAATCTGCATGACTATGATCATCGCAAGGCCGAATCTCGTAAGAGACCCCGCGCTGTTCTAAACATCGATAATCGGAATTAAAAATCCCACCTCAAACATCTGATATTAAATAAAACTCGCGACTAATGTTCAAAACTCTAAGCTGCAAAAGTGCTAGGTAACCCTCAGATCTGCATCAACCCCCCAAACTGCTTAAACTCTAAATGTGCAACAAACTGCCACACTAGGAGCTAGGACAAATAATAAAAAAGTAGTAAATAAAAACCACGAACCTCCAATTAGGGTAACTGAATTAATGTCACAGTATGACGATAAGAACCACATATTGAAATTGGAGATTAAAGGCGCTTCGCGCCTGGTGCTCTGTTCTGTACGACACTCGACTTTCATTAGTGGCTCTACGTTTTGCAGCATTGCTTAATTCATTATAAATATCATTATTTTAAGAAGAATTTCCAGCATTTAAGTTTAAGTTACTAATTTGTTTAGTTGCCTCGTGGGCGTTCTGGTCAAGTTTAGTTTTGTCATTAAAGTTTAAGTTTTCAGAAATCTGCGTTTTAGAACCCTCAGGGTTACTAGTAGAAGCATAATTATGATCAGTACTATAATTAGCAGTAGATAAATCAGTGGCTTTATAAGCCGTTTCCTCAACAACAGTGGGGGGGGGGGAGGGGGTATAGTTAAATTATACTTACCACCGCAGCCCAGTTCTTCAGCCATCTCGATCAGCTCGGCTTCTAGTCTCTCCACTCTGGTCTTGAATCTTGCAAAGTCCACTTTGTCAGTCGTAGTCTTTTTCGCCTGTTGCCGGCAAATCAAGTCCAGTTCAAGGTCCGTAACCACCTGTTTCAATTTCAGTAATTCCTCCGTAATATGCTTTTTAGAAAGGTTAGACTCGGTACTGTTACACTGTGTAACATCCATAGCATCATCATTCTCAACAACAACATCGTTCACACAACTCTCCATAACCACGTGCTCAGGCGCTACCTGGGCTTCACTATTCGTCGCGGGAACACTCATCAAGAACGTCTTACACTCTCGGAGTCCAAGCTCCGTATCTCGAGAGTTGCAGTAGGAAAACTGCAAGTGGGCTTCCTTCGAATTAGTCGGACGTTTATCTTCTGGTGGAAAGTAGCGTTATATTCCGTTTAGGTCGATATGCTGATGGCAATATATAAGAAATGTTTATATATTTTTTAATTCAAACCCTTTTTTATAGCTATGTTGTGTAATATATGTTTGACTGTAGCTGTACTATAAGAATAAATACTTTAAAAAGTCATTGGACATATTATTCCAGCTCACATGTAATAATGAAAATAATTTCAATAAAATCAAAGCCCCCAATTTCCTCCTTTTATATGTATATAGGAGGAAAAAATTCCATTTTTCAAGATCTATTTTAATGTTATATATGCATTAGTGAAATATAAAAATAGTATATTTTTAAATATTTTCT
Source organism: Amaurobius ferox (assembly GCA_951213105.1). NCBI lineage: Eukaryota > Metazoa > Arthropoda > Arachnida > Araneae > Amaurobiidae > Amaurobius > Amaurobius ferox. The sequence goes on from OX578155.1 coordinate 39,860,077, forward strand.
TTCTTGATAAAGAAAAGTTATAAAATAATTATGTTTTATCTATAACAGGATTTTTTTTAATGATAAATTTAAAACATTACACAAAAGGAATAGCAGGAAAAAAAAATTTAAAATTCTTAAAACGTAAATTATTAAATATAATAAATAAGAGTAATTTATTAAATTATTAGAACAAATTTAAAAATGCTTTTGAAAAATATATTATTAAATATTATATTAGAATTCGTTTTAAATACTTACAGATGGGAAACCTTTTTGCCACTTATGAAAAAAATAAAATTAATAGCAAAAAGAAAAAAAATAAAATTAATAGCAAAAAGAAAAAAAATAATTTACTCAATTTATTATATACATAAAAAATGCATTATTGAATAATTAAAAAAATGAAAAACCGGTTTATAATTAAATATTTTTTAATATATTATATTATATAATATTAAAAATCATTAAAAAAAATAGCTGCTTGTAATTGAATGGTTGAATATTATGAAATGGAAGAGACATTTTGCTGAAAGATAAGTTAAGCATAAATTTAGTGCTATTAAATCATATTCCTTCATTAGAAGTACTTGCGTAAATATTTTATATTTTTCTTCACAACTTTACCAGCGTTTTTCTGAGAAGGAGTAAAATGTCACTTGTACCTTTCTCTTATTCTTTTTCTTCAAAATAAAGCACACACATATAGGTCCGTAGAAAGCGAGGGGAGGGGGGTAAGGGCCCTCTTCGGGTCCCGTCCCATCATATGTGCACCTAATTTTTCCTGTCTGGACTGGGTTCCCCAGCATACCGGAAAAGGGGGGGGCTCCAGCTCGGGTCTATTAATTAGAACATTTTTATGATCAAATACTTCTTATCAAGTGCTTTAAAAAGTTCAGTAAGATTATTATATTTTATTTTCAGAAAAATAGAAGTGGAAAAAAGGAATCGCTTCATACATTTGTAGGAGCTAGAAACCGTAAAATTCGACTCTTTTATCGGTAATTTATTTTTAAATATATTTGAAGAATTCCAATTTAAACAACACTGTCGTCTAACGTTAATGAACGAAATATAATTCCGCTGTCAGACAACAACTATCTGGTTAATTTGACGGTAGCCACTGGCAATGCGCGTCCGCCCTTGACGGCAGCCAAATTATATCATTTCCGCAACCGCACTTGCAGGTTGCCTAACCACTTCGTCACGGGACATCTGAAACATAAACTAATATTACACAGACCTGCCACTCTCGATAGTTTCGTTTTCGCGGCGGCCATCAGAGATAGACCAAAACACGAGCGCTTATAGCCTGCAAAGTCACTCCCGCGAAAATGCACCACGTGATATCTACGTCAAGCGCGAATTTCATGACCTTGTGGCGGCAGTTGAATGATGAGAAGCCTTTGTTTTCTGCATGCGGAAATTTACAGTTCAATTAGTTTATGCACGAGTTTGATATTGAAAACACACACAGACACACACACACAAACACACACAGGTATATATATATATATATATATATATATATATATATATATATATATATATATATATATATATATATATATACATATTTATATATATATAATTTAAATTTTATTTTATTATTAATAATTTTTATTACATTTTTCTATTATATTATTTATTTATTTTCTATTTAAAGTCTTTTCAAGGCTATCAAACTACTATTATTACGAGTTACTTCTGCTTTTATTAGATGAGAGAATGTGAAAAATATAGCACTATCAAGAACATAGTGTGGTAATTGTAGGAGGGAGTTGACCTTGTGGTCAAACTAAAGTATGAGACGGAAAAAATTGGCATGCTTAATGTTCACATTTGTGACTTTAAACGTCCAGAGGAGGGTAAACGACCCCCTTACACTCCCCTATGGGCGCCCATTTCAGTCCTCTACGGGCTCCCATTGCATGAGCTCCCTGCTTAATGCTATTGCCCTCAGGACAGAACCTAACGGAGCCGAAGTTTCAATTTCCTCGGGGGTAGTAAACAGTCTTTCCAGACCCTCCAAAAGTTTCTGTGATATAAGAGGCTGAAACATTGCACACTTGCCATGGGATTGGGCGCGACAGCCCAGGGGTTAGCGCGCGGGAATTGCTATGGGAGCTCATGGCAAGAACGCGCATAGAACTAATTCCAGGGGTGACAAACTCAAGGATGAGGCGTTCCATATTGACTTGCTTGCAATTTGCATTTAAATCTTTAAATGTACACGGTATGATAAGTTCCATCAATCGTTCTCTTATGGGCGCCCATAGCAGGGACATCCGTAGAACTAATTTCATCGGCGATAAACTCAAGGATGAGGCTTCAATATCGACTAGATTGAGACTTACATGTCTAACCTTGAACGTCTATGGGAAGACAAGTGTCATCCTTTCCCTCCAATATGGGCGCCCATGTAACATTTTCCAGGAGGGAACTCAAGGATGAAGCGTTTAATCCTACATTTGTAACCTTGAATATCCAGTTCAGCTTAAGTGATCCCTTGCAGTCCTCTATGGGCTCAAAGTGCATGAGATCCCAGCTTATATATTATTGCCCTCAGGGCAGAACCTAACGGAGCCAAAGTTTCGATTTCCTCAGGGGTAGTAAACAGTTAGCTTGTATCCTACATTTGTAACCTTGAATATCCAGTTCAGCTTAAGTGATCCCTTGCAGTCCTCTATGGGCTCAAAGTGCATGAGATCCCAGCTTATATATTATTGCCCTCAGGGCAGACCCAAAGTTTCGATTTCCTCAGGGGTAGTAAACAGTCTTTCCAGATCCTCCAAAAGACTGTGTGACATAAAAAGCTGAAACATTGCACACTTGCCATGGAGTGGGGCACGACAGCTCAGTGGTTAGCGAGCGGGAATTGATTGCACTCAGTAGGCCCGGGTTCGATTCCTGCCACTGCCAAGACTGCCGCCGTGTTCACGTGGAGTACGATCACGTTAAGCATGTGAGTCTGTAAATCCTTCCGAGAGGTTGGTGATAGGGGAAGGAGGGTACGGTCCCTGTGGATGCCTCCTCCTGGGTTCCGGATTAAATTGGGTGGCACTGCCCAGTCGTTCAAACAGATACCTTACATCTTTCTGGTAGATCGGACAGTCTGGGTCTCAACAACAACACTTGCCATGGGCGCCCAAAGGAATGTTGAACGTCACGAATATCAAACTAATGAATACTTACTGTACATCTCGTCCGTGAGATTGTCCCCGCTGGAAAAAGTTCTAGTGACGTCCTTACCATGGGCGCCCATAGGGGAGCATAAGGGAGCACTTGCCTTCCCGTGAACATCAAGGTCCCAAATGTTGGTGTCAAGCTAGTATATATCGTGCGTCTCATCCTTGTTATGCTCTTGGAAGAAACTCTATGGACGTCCTTGCCATGGGAGCCCATACAAATTTTGAAAGCCACAAACGTAGGCATCAAGGTAATCGATATTGTACATTTCGTCCTTGAGTTCACCCCGTTTTAATAAGTTCTATGGCCACCTTTGCTATGGGCGCTCATAGCAAGAGCAACCATATAACTTTTACAGGCGGAAAACTGAAGGGTGAGACATACATCGACTAGCTTGATATCTACATCTGTAAACTTGAACGTCGACGGGATAGCAAGTTCCCCCTCAAGATCCCCTATGGGCGCCAATACTAAGAGCGTTTATAGAACTTATTCCAGCGGGGGCACATTCAAGGGCGACAATATCGACTAGTTTGACACCCTGTGGGCAACACCTTATTATCAGCATCTCGTATGGTCGCCCATGGCAAAGACGCCAATAGAAATTTTTCAAGGAGGGTATACTGAAAGATAAGTAGTACAATGTCTACTAATTTGGTACCTACATTTGTGACCTTGGACGTTCACAGTAGGGCAAGTGACCCCTTGCGCTCCCCTACAGACGCCCATGGTGAGGGCGCCAATAGAACTTTTATCAGCGGTATAAACACAAGGATGTGAATTATTGATTATATTGACATACAGTATTGATATCTATATTCGAGTATTGTTAATATTATTGTATAAATATTGATAAATGTTATTGTCCCGTATGGGCGCCCATAGGAGAGCGTGAGGGGGAACTTACCATCTCGTGGATGTTCAAAGGTAGGTATCAAGCTAGTCGATATTGTACGTCTCACTCTTCAGTTTACTGCCTGAAAAGTTCTGTCGGCGCTCTTGCCATGGGCGCCCATAGGGGAGCGCGAGGAGCACTTCTCCTTCCGTGGACGTTCAAGGTCTCAAATGTAGGTATCAAGATACTAGATATATTTACCTCTCATCCTTGAATTTGGACATTCCAGGAAAAGGTTTATGAACGCCCTTGAATCCCACTCCTTTTGAACAAGGTGGACCCCCTCCTGCAATTACAACACTATATTTTGACATTATTTCTCTCATCCGAGTTCTAATCACGTTAATTACACAAAATGTTCTACCTAATTCCATTTTTTTACAGGATGCATATGCATATAGAATTTCATGGCTGTACGTACTCTCTCTCATAAAATATCTAATTTCGAATTATTCGTGTTTTAATTAGTTTCTAATTTCCTACAGAATGGTGGAATATTTTGAAATGAATGTGATTAAAACACAGATTATTCAAAATTAGAGATTTTACAAAAGAGAGAGAAAGAGAGTACGTATAGCCATGAAATTCTATATGTAGATGCATTCCGAAAAAAAAAATCAGAACTAGGTATAACATTTTATAATTAACGTGATTAGAGCACGAATAAGAGAGAGGGTGTGTGTGTGTGGAAACCCCATGCCGTCCGACTCATCCAGAGGACTTGAGTAACTATTTGGACGACCGGTGGGTGGGTGTGTGTGTCAAAAATATAGTGCGATCAAAATATAGTGTTGTAACTGCAGAAAGGGGTCAACCTTGTTTCGAAAGAGTAGGATTCAAGGGTAAACATAAAACTTTTTCCCGGGATGGCCAAACTCAAGAACGAGACATAATTATGCACTAGCTTGATATCTACATTTGCGACCTTGACCGTCTACGGGAGAACAAGTGCCCCTCCCGCTCCTCTATGGGCGCCCATGGCAAGGGCACACATAGAATTTTTTTAAAGGGGAAAACTCAAACTCAAGGATGAGATTTATAATATCGACTAGCTTGATATTTACTTTGGGACCTTGAACGTCCAATGGAGGGCAAGCGCCCCATTGCTCTCCCCTATGGGCGCCCATGGCAAATGTGAACATAGAACTTATTAAAGCTGGAGCAAACTCAAGGACAAGACGTACAATATCGATTAGTTTGATACCGACATTGTGGCTTACAACATTTTTATGGGCTCCCATGGCGAGGGTGTCCATAGCGCTTTTTCTAAGAAGAGCGTACTCAAAGATGAGACGTACAATATCTACTAGTTTGAAACCTACATTTGTGACCTTGAATGTTTACAGGAAGACAAGTGCTCCCTTACATCTATGGACGCCCCCTTACGTATGGATGCGCCCTTACGTCTATGGCAAGGACGTCAATAGAACTTTTTCCAGCGAGGACAATCTCAAGGACGAGACTTACAGTATTCATTAGTTTGATATTCGTGACTTTCAACATCCCCCATTGGCGCCCATGGCAAATGTGCCATGTTTCAATATGTCACAGAGTCATTTGGAGGGTCTGAAAAGACTGTTAACCGTCCCTGAGGAAATCGAAACTTCGGCTCCATTAGGTTCTGTCCTGACGGCAATAGTATAAGCAGGGAGCCCATAGAGCACAGCAAGGGAGCACTTAATCCCAACAGGATATTCAAGGTTACAAATGTAGGTTACCAGATAGTCGATATTGAATGCGTCGTCTTTGAGTTCCCTCCTGGAAAATGTTACATAGACGCCCATAGTGAAAGAAAAGGATGACACTTGCCGTCCCATAGACGTTCGAGGTTAGACATGCAAGTCTCAATTTTGTCGATGTGGAACGCCTCATCCTTGAGTTTGTCGCCGATAGAATTAGTTCTATGGGTATCCTTGCCATGGGCGCCCATACGGGAACGCAATGTGAAACTTGCCTTACTGTGTACGTTTAAAGTTACAAATGTAGATTACAAGCAAGTCGATATGAACCGCCGCATCCTTAAATTTGTCACCGATGGAATTAATTCTACGGGTGTCTTTGCCATGGGCGCCCATAAGGAAATGCAAGGCAAAACTTGCCCTACTGTGGACGTTTAAGGTTGCAAATGTAGTCTTCAAGCTAGAATTGAACTCCTATTATTGAACTCCTCATCCTTGATTTTGACCCATTGGAAAATGTTACATGGGCGCCCATAGTGGAAGGAAAGGATGACACTTGCCGTCCTATAAACTTTCAAGGTTAGACATGCAAGTCTCAATTTAGTCGATGTGGAACACCTCATCCTTGAGTTTGTCGCCGATGGAATTAGTTCTATGGTTGTCCTTGCCATGGGCGCCCATAAGGGAATGCAAGATAAAATTTGCCCTACTGTGTACGTTTAAGGTTACAAATGTAGATTACAAGCAAGTCGATATGAAACGCCTCTTCCTTGAATTTGTCGCCGATGGAATTAATTCTACGGGTGTCCTTACCGTGGGCGCCCATAAGGAAATGCAAGGGAAAACTTGCCTTACTGTGGACGTTTAAGGTTGCAAATGTAGTCTTCAAGCTAGTAGATATTGTAGGTATAATCATATAGTTTGCACCCCTAGAAAAATTATATTTGCGCTGTGCCATGGGGGTTCATAGGGGAGCGCAAGGGGGCATTTACCCTCCCTTGGAAGTTTAAAGGTCACAAATGTAAACATCAAGCTAGTCAATTTTTTACGTTTCATACTTTAGTTTGACCACCGTAGTAAAAAGTATTTTTAGCATTCTTTAATCCTACTTCTTTCAATCAAGGTCGACTCCCTCTTGCAATTACCACACTATGTTTTAGATCGTACAATATTTTTGACATATATATTTTATAATATATATATTTTTGACAATATATATATATATATATATATATATATATATATATATATATATATATATATATATTATAAATATTTTTTACATTATTATTTGACGTTATAAATATTTCTGACACACACATATATATATATGGCTATATATATGTGTGTGTGTGTATTTTCAATATCAAAATCACGCATTAACTAATTGCACTGTACATTTCCTCATGAAGAAAATAAAGAACTGTATTCATTCACCGTGGCCACATATCTACGGACGTCACACAAAAAGACAAAAAGAAGAAAGAAACAATCAATCGGAAGAGCTGAGTCTGCATATCATTCATACAAGTGACCATTCATACAAGTGATGTTATGGATCAATACTGGCCCTTTTTTTATGGTTTGAATTCATTTACTATAAAAATAACTCTTAGTGACATTTTTATGCATATGTATATATATACACACACACATTGAAAGGGGCATATTTTAAACAGACGAGGGAAGAGTTTTGCGGGGGAAATTTATCTAAAATTATTTCAAATGCAGGTTTACAATATCATCATGGAGAGATTTGCCAAAAATGTTTCATTGGTTGGTGTGTGTGTGAACCTCCTAATCCCTTATATATATATATATGTATATTGATGAGATAATGTTAGTTTGACTGTGAAATAAAAATTTGGCTTTATAACAGCTTAGATGTAACTTCACAAGTGTTTCATATCCTTTAGAAGGCGATGGTTAAAATTCAACCAGAATTTGAGAATAAATTCACGAAACATTGGTAACATTTTATTACATAAACTGATAAAACAAAATTTAAAAAAAAAATGATAAATATTACATATATCATTATATTAAATAATATTTTGTGTATTCTACACATGAATAGATTTAAAATCATGAAGGTGATAGAATATCTAAGAATCACCGAAGCGTTACTGAAATCTTTAGTTTCAAACCCTCAACATATACTTGTTAATATTTTGTTCTAATTTTTAAATTATGGATAAAGGGTCAGCAATCTTTCCACATTGTTAATTTATACTTCTAACATTTTACATTGACTTAAATTTAATTTCTCAGCAGGTATTGATGTTCAACAGTATTGGTACAATTAATTTTGAAAAATAAAAACCAAATTATAGAGTTACTGAAAGTAATTTTTTATTTTTAGCGACCAATTAAACTTTTCAATTAAAAGGTTGTGAATTGCTAAATTCACCAATGGCTATTACTTTAATTGGATGATGCATTCACGATTTTCATTTATGAGCTTTTAAATTTTTTTTATACTACATATGTATCAATTAAATATGCTTGGTGTTCATAATTTGATATGCATTTAAATTTTGATGTGAAATTTGCAATTCAATCATTTTCTCTTTTAACTTTGCAAGAATATTCTAAATAACTTTCATTATGAATTATGCATTTTATAAGTGTAGTTTAAACATAATACCACATATACAAGTGAAATTAGATTATGACTTAAATTATAATTTCATTGGATAGTTTGTCTGAAAGTGAAGACAAATTAAAAGAATTATAACCTGGATGCGGTGATAAATGTAATAGGACATGCGGACAAAAGTATATATTTACTTTATAATAAAAGTTTAAGAGTTATGCATCTGTATTTTTGCAACCACAAGTGCTCTCTTAAAAAACAAATTGCTTATATAAGACACATTGCAAAATAAAGGGATTTTGAAGAAGAGCAACACTAAAAAGAGCCGTTTTTTATCTATAATTTTTATTTAAATCAGTATCAGATATGTTAGAGAAGCAAACAGTCAAATATGAATTGAGATATGTCATCAAAACAAACAAGATGGCATAAGACAAATCAAAACTAAAACTATTATAACCTGGATGAGAGGATAAATGCAATAGAACTTGTGGTTTAAAAAAGTATTTGCTTTACTTTATAATGAAAGTTTAAGAGTTATGCAGTTGTATTTTTGCAACCAAAACTGCTCTCGAAAAAACAAATTGCTTATATAAGACATATTGCAAAATAAAATCATTTCGAAGAAGAGCATGGCCCTGAAAAGGGCCGTTTGTTTCTATAATTTTTATTTAAATCAGTATCAGACATGTTAGAGAGAAGCAAACAGTCAAGGTGGTGGTGGTGGTGGTGATGGTGGTCGCCCGCTTTGGGCTCCTGGAGCATATAACAACGTTCGCAAGAACGGTTTTGCGCTCCGCAACTAAATACGCAACATGCCGCCCTGGCAGCAAGAAACTAAACACACAAAATTAGCATCTTCGAAGCACCAAACACAGCGCGTCACAGCCCGAATATGCAAAAATAACACGACAGAAAAGTATAAAACCGTAGCACATCCGACACAAAACCAGAAAGCAGGGGGGGGGGGAACCGTTGCCAACGGAAAGCCAAAAGAAAAACTTTAGACCCCCTATTCGCCGCAAGCAACCAAGGAGGAACGAGGCAAAACAGGACGCCCGGTAGGAACCGTTGGACGAAAAATCACACAGGGAAGCGAAGGAAAAGGGGGTAGAGGGGCCGATCCCCAGGGCATGGAACAAACTTTCCCGTTGGAGTTTGAACTTTCTGCACTCCAACAGAAGGTGGTCGACAGTATCAGCAACTTGACAGGTGGTGCAGAGGAGGGAGGAGACCAGGTTCACCCGATAAAGCACCGCGTTGGTCAGAAGGGTTCTTGTCCGCAGCCGAGCCAGCAGGGTTTCTCCGCAACGAGATATAGGGTAGTTCTTGAAGTACCAACAGCGGGCCTCGATGAGGCCAAAGTTAGAAAAATACTTGCTAGTGGTCCAGGCGCGATCTTCCGCAATGGCTCCCTTCCGCTTGAGCGCGGCAGCCAAGTCCTCCGGGTAAATCCACAATATGGAGTTTAAGTTGTCCGAGTGAGCTTTGGCGAGCCGATCAGCTTCTTCGTTTGGGCCAATGCCTTTATATCCAGGCACCCATACCAATTTGATGGTTCGGACCTTCTGGAGCGTTTCTTCCAGTCTCTTTCTGAGAAAAAGAATCACGTTCGGAGACTTTTTGTCCACTTTTCTGAGAGCCTTAAGAACAGACAGGCTATCTGATAAGATTACAAGTTGCTGCTCTTCTGTCATAGGTTCAGAGATGGCGAGACTAATAGCCAGGGCTTCCGCAGTAAAGATAGAGTTCAGATGAGGGACAGACTTTGAGCACCCGCGGTTAGCTGAGGCGTTCCAGACTGCAATGCTAGTAGATGTTAGCGATTTAGACGCGTCCGACGCTAGGCAGGTATGGTTTCTCCATGTCTCCCAATGCTCCATGAATTGCGCGCAGATTATAGAGTCCGGTAGCTGAGTGTCTTGAAACCCAAGATCATTGGTGTGGATGGTAAGTCCCGGGCAGGGCCACCTATTCGGAGGGGGTGTCCATTGAATCAGGTCTGCTTCACGAAAGTCAAAGTCCAGACGAATTTCCTCCCACGTCTGAGCAGGTAGATTCAGGGTGCTCAGCGAGGAGCCATCCAGGGTCCGGTTGAGCGGAGAGAAACGTCCTAGCGCTTTGTGCCTAATGATAAACCTGTGCTTGAGGCACTCGTGCCAGCGAGACAACTCCCATGTCCCAGTTTCTCTGCGGAGAACAGGAAGCGGTGTCCACTTGGGGAGCCCGGTGGCTACTCTTAAGGCCGCGTTGTAGAGCACCTCAATTCTCTTTTTGTCCGTGACACAGGCGTTGGAATGGATGATACTCCCGTAGTCCAACATGGATCTAACAACCCCATTTACTATACGAAGAAGGTGCCCCGTGGTAGTCCCCCTTTGCGAGTGGGCGATGTACTTTATAACGTTAAGCTTTCGAAAGCCACGCATGCGAAGTTCTTCTAAATGCTTCTTCCAGGTCAAATTCTGGGAAAAGTGGAGGCCCAAGATCCGGACCGTGGTGACCCAAGGTATCATTCGGCCACACATACCGACGTTAAACTGGGGCAAGCTTTTTTCCTTTGAGAAATTAATCGCTGAGCACTTCGCAGGGTCGATGGTTAACTTCCAGTAGCTGCACCATTGTCCTATATTGGTCAACGTCGACTGGATATTCTTTTTGACCTCTGCCCATTCGTTCCCTTGGGCCAGAACAAAGATGTCATCCGCATAAACGACAATTTCGGTATTGGATACCGCAGTCTCGAATATGTCTCGCATGTAGATTGTATAGAGAAACGGAGAAAGGACAGAGCCCTGAGGAATTCCGCAATGGCTAGGTGTCCTTCGAGAGAGGCATCCTCTCCACCGGACTTGAAAGTATCGGTGGGAAACAAATTCCAAAATCCATTTTGCTATCCTTCCCGTGAAACCTGGGTCTAGCAGCTTGGCCGAGAGCCCGTCCCTCCAAACAGAGTCGTAGGCGGCTTTAATGTCAAGAGAGGCAAGGATTATATATTTTTTCGCTGTTTTTGCAGCCATAATGTCTTCGTGGATCTTTGTCAGGGAAGTTGAGCAATCGCGAAAGGGGAGAAACCCATGGTGATTTTCGTGGAAGATGTCCTTCGTGAAAATCCTGTGGGTCATACTGGAAAGGATCATTCTCTCCATGACTTTCGCTACCACAGATGTTAAAGCGATCGGACGATACGATTCAACAGCTTGCCTGTCTTTCCCTCTCTTCAAGATGGGGACGAGGACAGAGTTTTTCCAGGATTCAGGAATGTCGCCTGTGGTCCAGCTTTTGTTTAGGAGGTTAAGCAAAATCAGCTGGTTTTCCGTGGTTAATCCCCGAAGGGTCTTGATGTGAATCCCATCAAGCCCGACAGACCCCTGGGACGTGTTGGAAAGAGATCTTCTAAGTTCTTTGAGATCAAAAGGCGCGTTGAAGACCTGGTTCTCGTCCTCGCTGAAGTCTAAGGGGATCCCTTCCAGCGGTTCGGTGCGGCCATACCATTCAGCAAAAGCATTGGCCTGGGGCTGAGGTGACGAGGTGTCTTGTCCATCGATCTTGAGGATCCAGTGAGAGGTAGAAGGAGGATCACTCCTTTTATTGAGCGCTTTCAAGATTTTATAGATGAAACCGGACTGGGAAGCCTCTTGGCACACCTTCTGCCAATAGATCCGCGAGGCTGTTCGAGTGGCTTTTCGAAGCTTGCCAGAAACGTGACGGTAAGAGATCCAGAAATCTCGCCGGAGGGAGGTCCTAGCCAACCGCAAGAACCGTCTCTTTTGCCCCAAAAGAAAGCTGCATTCGCTATTCCACCAGGGGGCCCCAGAGCGTACGTTAAGGGCCTGCCACCGGGCGCTGTCCGCCATAGCCGAGCCACAAACACTCAGGAAATGTTCGTACGAGATACTCCCTTCTCCGGACATTCTGAGCGACTTATTCAGCAGCAGATGAACTTTACCCCAGTTATACCTTTTTTGAATTTCTTGCCGGATGTTAAAAGGGATCCGCAGATTAATCTGTACTTTGATAGGAAAGTGGTCCGAGGAGAAGCAGTCGGCGTGTACATTAGCGCTAGACTGCAATGCAATATCGGACGAGCAGATGGAGAGATCGATAAGGGACGTATTCCCATTCCAGGAGATATGAGTAGGGACATTGTCGTTGAGGAGGTTGATGCTTTGTCCCATGATCCAATTGGCCACTATCTCAGCGCCGGGAGAAGTCCGGTCGGAGCCCCAGCATCTGTGCTGGGAGTTAAAATCACCCAGGACAAGGAAAGGTTTGCTGATAGAAGCCAGGAGATTTTCCAACCAGCCTCCCTCGAAACAGCCCCTAGGGGAGTAAATATTAATGATCGACAGGGTTGAAGTCTGCCCCAACCGAAGCTTGATCCCAATCACCTCAGTACCGTGGGAGGAGTCTTCTGGAATAGCAATGAGCGAGGACGGGATCTGATCATTCACACAAACCGCAACCCCGCCGCCCCTCCCAGAAGGGCGGTCAGCACGGTAGACGACCCGGTGGGGAAGGGAGAAAGGAACCGCCCTCGAAAGAAAAGTTTCCTGAAAGACTAACACATCAGCCGAACTGAAAAACCGATCAACAAGCCAGGGGCGCTTATCACGAAGACCTCGACAATTCCACTGAACAACCGAAAAACCCATAACAAAAACAAAACAACGACAGTAGCACCCGAAAAACGAAAAACAAACCCCAACAGCACACAAAACCCGAAACCCCCCCGCAGCGAGGCTCAAGCCCCGCTACGGAACATCCGCTTGTCTCTCTCTACCCCTGGACTTCACCGCGTCCGCAGGGCTTAAGGCAAATTGCATGTTGTCAACAGTAGGCTCACTTTCTAATTCCATCATCGCATTCTCGTCATCGTCCTTTGATTTCTCCCGATTTAATTTTTTCTTTCCCGTTTTATCTTTCCGCTTTGGAGACGGAGATTGTACCCGTTTCGAACTCATTTGGTTCATTTTGCTATAGAGAGTTTTTATAACATTGGATATCCTCTTGTCCATTTTGTCCTCAGTTTCTTTAACGACTTTCTCTAATATATTCTTGCTTTCTTGCCTAATAATATTCATTTGGGCCCGTATTTCTGTTTCGATTTTGGCGCTGACCTCTTCCTTTAGAATGTTGTGCATTTCTACTTTAAGTGCTTGAAGAAAAGGTTTGAGGTCTTGTTGAGAGATAAGGTTGGTCGGGCCAACATGCCCACTCGGGGTCTCTTTAACTGCACCTGCATACGTTCCTGATCCGGATCTCGTTTCCTTGTCTTTATATCGGTTTCGAGCTTCTTGTAGAGAAAGCCGATTTCTACATTTGAACCGCAGAAACGCGTCCTCTGCTAAATAGGATGGACAGCTCTTATCATTGCCTTTATGGGCTCCTTTGCAGTTTGGGCATTGTATAGCTTCGGCATTGCATGTCCCCGGTTCATGTTCGCCTCCGCAATTGAGGCATAACTGAGGGCCGCGACACATTTTAGTGTTGTGGTTAAACTTATAGCACCTGGTGCATTGGCGGGGCCGGTCTATGAAGAGCGAGACTCTATGAATTTCGAACCATAGGGTGACCGCATCTGGTAACTGGGTTCCTAGGATGGTTACCAAAACTGTCGAAGTGGGCTGGCAGACTCCCCCTGAAAATTTTGAGAACCGACGGACTTCTTTCACTTCGAATCCACCTTCCGCGAGTTCTTCTGCTATGTCCGAACACGTGACCTCCATGCTTATGTTAAACAATAAAAAACGGGATGTGATGCAGTCAAATTGTAACGATGTTTTTGTTGGGACAGATAGAAGGGATTTCATTTCCAACAGTTTGTTAGCTGCTTCCAACTGAGTGGTTTGCACAAGAAGTTTGTTGGTTCGAGTGAGTTGCATTTGGGAAAATACATCAGTGGCTCCGAGTACGGCCATGAGATTAGTTTTTAGTTGTTTAGGATGAGATCTGGGTATCGCTCCGTCGATAGCTTCTATGACTAGAGATATGGCCTGAACACCATGCTTGACAGCTGACGAGAGCTGTTCAGTTTGAGAGGCTTGGTTTGTGTATAGGAGAGGATCATACATGTTCATTTTTTCATTCAAATTCGTTGTATTCTTACTAAAAGAAGAGCTTACCCTAGGAAAAGAAGCGCTACCCGTATGGGTAGCCTCCACTGCCTTCGCCACTCTTGAAAATAGTCTGAAGACGTAGTCGAAGCAGTCCTCCGAGCCACGTAGGCACCCGAGACGCCGCCCTTGCGTACGCTCGACGCAAGGAAAACCGAAAAAGCAAAAAGAAAGAAACCAGGCACACAAGCCAACAACCCCTTCACCTTAGGGGGAAAACTACACTTGAGTTTCACAAACACAAACACCTACTAAAGGACACCAACATGCACTACGAAAACCAAAAAGAGCAGACGCCGCAGACGACATTTGTTGTAACCCAAACAGTCAAATATCAATTGACGTGATCAAAACAAACAAGATGGCATTCGCGCATGCGCAGGGAATCAGGAATCCGAAACTTGCTGCTGCAGCATTTTTGATAAATCGAGAATCCGCGAGCTGTAGACGCTAGTAAAGAAATGTGATAGAACGTTGCCTACGTAATATACAAGGCCGGGAAATTTCGCGTATTTTCGTCCAAAAACGGGCGACAGCTTAGTTCACTCCAGTGTCCGCTAGGATCGCTTTTATTTCCTGTCCTTTCACAGTTTTTCATTGTAAATAATGATGCACTCGTAAGGGTTTGGGTGCATTTTTGTTTATGGTAAAGCTTTTTTTCATAATTTTATATTTGTTATTTTTTATTAAATTATACTGATTTTTATAGCATTAATATAACAATATTGTGCAAAAATAATTCGGTGAAAATGGTACATTGTTGTGTACCATATTGCAATTCTGATTGTAACGTAACGTAAGCAAAAGGTTAAAACTATTTTCTTTAACAAATTTTAATATATTAAATACATATGCTTGGGATAAAAATCCCAAGCATATGTATTTTTATCATAAGCCTTTTATCCCAAATAACTCAATTCCCCTTCATTATTGATGGGCAAACCATTAATATGTAATAATTTAATAAGCATTATTATTTTATATAACCCAAGCTTATAAATATGAAATAAATTAATGCATGTTCATGTTGTTTAAAATCAATTAATTTAAAAAAGTCACTGATTTTAATGAATATTTTTTTAAAAAAATAAGTGATTTAAATCAATAATTTTTTTTAAACCAAGTAATTAAAATCTTGATTTAAATCAATCTATCCTGTCGACCCCCCCCCCTTCCAATTTTTTTTAATTATACACTCCCCAGTTTATGAATCCTGAAGAACTCCCGGCGGGGGGGGGGGGGGGTACTTTATGGCATGTTAATGAAAAATTGGATTTAAAAAAATTAAAAATATTTTAATTTTTATTTAATATAATTTATAAAACTTAATTTTTATTTCATAATAACTAAAATAAAAATTGAATATTTTATATCAAATTATTAAAAAAACTTGTTAATTAAAAAATTTCGCTTTTAAATTGAAAAAAAAATCGCTTCTGACATCCCCCTATGGAAATTTCTGGCTTCGCGCACGTTTACAGGTATATTTCCTTCTTCCTGTAAAAATTATTTTAACATTTTAATAATTAATAACGTTTGCCTTATTTAATTTACTAAACGATAAAACATATTAAACACGTTAATTTTGTACCTTTTTTTTTTATTTACAAAACTAAAAATAATCTATGTTAAATAAAAAAATAACTACATTTATTAAACAAATAATACGCAAACAGATGCGGATTTTAATTTGTTAGATAATGTAAAGAAATCTAAAAATACAAGGATTATAAGAACTTTGACAGTAATAAATCAGCTCCGACAGGAAATAACAGCGCCCTCTACCAACTGTTCTGGAACTACACATTCCCCACTTTCTAAATCGAAATTTCCCGGCCTTTATTATCACGTAGGCAACGGATAGAATGGAAAGGCCACTTTCTCTACGGGATGCTTTTCAGAGGAGAACAAACATCATAATTTTCTAACTCATGCAAAAGCAATACTTGTAACAGTTACTTTTTTAAAGTTAAGTTTGTCACTAAGTAATTGTTTTGTAAGTAACTTGAATCAAACAACTTCTGAACAAGTGAAAACTATTGGTATGGTTAAATGTGTCAGAAAATATAGATACATAATGGTAATTCAATAAACACTTGTGCACATACAGAAAAGCCCGTTTCAAATGTCAGAAAACTTTTATACAAATAAGAGTAATTTGAATCAACATAACCTTATTCACTCAGGAGGCGAATTGCTTTAATGTGAAATGCTCCAGGAAGTACTTGCAACAAAAGGTCATTTAAATGAACATAAATTTCTTCAGACAGGAGAAAAATTAATTGAATCTAAAAAATGGCGAAAATCGCATACAATAGAAGAGGACTTGAATAAACATAAAATTCGTCACACTAGTAAAAATCCACTGGTATGTGAAATGTGTTGGAAAGCATTTGGGTGTAAAAGTAAATTAAATAGACATCTACATCTGCATAATTGTGTGAAGCCCTTTATTTGTGAAATATGCCAGAAAACATTCACACGTAAAGAAAAGTTAAATTTACATCTACGTATTCATACTGGTGAAAAGCCCTTTATTTGTGAAGTATGCCAGAAAACATTCACACGTAAAGAAAAGTTAAATTTACATCTACGTATTCATACTGGTGAAAAGCCTTTTGTTTGTGAAGTATGTCAGACAACATTCACACAGAAAAGTTATTTAAATTCACATTTACTTACTCATTCTGGTGAAGAGCCTTTTGCTTGTGAAGTATGCCAGAAAACATTCACACAGAAACGTTATTTAAATTCACATTTACTTACTCATACTGGTGAAAAGCCTTTTGTTTGTGAAGTTTGCCAGAAAACATTCACAAAAAAATATCGTTTAAATACACATTTACTTATTCATAATAAAGTAAAACCCTTTGTTTGTACAGTATGCCAGAAAACATTCACATATAAACGTTATTTGAATTCACATTTACTTATTCATACTGGTGAAAAGCCTTTTGTTTGTGAAGTATGCCAGAAAACATTCACACATAAACACTGTTTAAATTTACATCTACTTATTCATACTGGTGAAAAGCCTTTTGTTTGTGAAGTATGCCAGAAAATATTTACACAGAAATGCAATTTAAATGCACATCTACTTATTCATAATAAAGTAAAGCCCTTTGTCTGTGAAGTATGCCAGAAAGCATTCACACGAAAACAAAATTTAAATGTACATTTACTTCGGCATATTGGTGAAAAGCCGCATGTTTGTGATGTATGCCAGAAAACATTCACACGTAAAGAAAGTTTAAATTCACATTTACTTATGCATACTGGTGAAAAGCCTTTTGTTTGTGAAATATGTTGGAAAACATTTTCATCTAAAAGGAAATTAAATTTGCATCTACTTATACATACTGGTGAAAAACCTTTTGCTTGTGAATTATGTCAGAAAACGTTTCCATCTAGAAGTCAATTAAATTGGCATCTACTTTTACATACTGGTGAAAAACCTTTTGCTTGTGAATTATGTCAGAAAACATTTCGATCTAGAAATCAATTAAATCGCCATCTACTTGTGCATACTGGTGAAAAGCCTTTTGTTTGTGAAGTATGCCAGAAAAGATTCTCACAGAAAGGCCATTTAAATTCACATATACATATTCATACTGGTGAAAAGTCTTTTGTTTGAAGTGTACCATAAGACATTCACGTATATAATTAATTTAAATAGGTATTTACTCATGCATACTAATAAAAAGCCTTTTGTCAAATATGCTTTTACTCACTAAGCTTTTTTGAATAAACATAGTACTCATGAGAAAAGTTTTGTCAAAATGGTTATGCTAGTTGTAAGTGCGGTTACGAAAATGATGCAAATTGGCTGCTGTCAAGTGCAGATACACATTGGTCAACTATGCCAGTTTGCTACCATCGAATTTGTCAGATGATCATTGTCTTATGGTGAAAGGTAGTCGATTATATTTAGTTTACTAATACTACACGAAAGTGTTATTTAGATAGTAATTGAAATGTATTTTAAAATAAACTGGCTATAAAAGAGTGGAATTCTATGGTTAGAGCTTGAAGAATGGAGCAATTCTTTTTTTCCGTTTCTGTTTTTCTGAAAGTGAAATATAATTATCTTTCCAACATTTTTTTGAAAGCAAGTAGCTTTACAAGTAGTACACATCAAAACTGTATAATGTATTTTCTTAGCACTATAACAAAATTTATATAATTTTGTTTATGTGTTTTTATTTTTCATAAGATTTTTATAAAGTATTTTATTTTTATAATATCAAGTACCTGAAATAAAATACCATCATCTGTTTCTTTGCTGTCAGTATACTATACAATATTTACTGGTGGTTTTCTTTGCATGTAAACATGCTTATGTACTGTAATGTGGATTTTAAATACATAATTTGAGCATATCGCATTCAGATCAAACTGAATCTGTATTTTTAAATTAACCATAAATTATCCCAGTGTACTTAATTTGGAGTTAATTGCATAAATTCAAAACTGCTGTAATGCATTGAATTATGGAATGTATTTAGACATTACAACATAGTGCAAAATATGCTTACATGTACAACATGGGTAAGTTTTCCAAAAGCATTACAAAGTTGTTTTTACATTCATGTAACAAGCTACTTTTGTACCAAATTTGGGTTGTGTAGGAAGACCAATAGGAAAGAAACGCCAATGTGTTTTCTTGTATTGTAATTGGTACCCATCAAATTGTATATATTTTCATTTTAACTAAAAAGTATTAACTGTAAAAAAATTCATAATTTTTTTCTTCTTCTTTTTGTATATCCTCTACAACTTTACACAAGAAAATTCTATCATGTATAATATTTTGAAATTCACAGTTTATAACACATAAGTATCAATTTACAAAATATCTCATATCATATTTCATTAAAATATGCTTCGAAATTTTTATGCCAAATGTATTTATGTTAGGAGTTTTAAACATTTTAATTAAAAGTTGTACATAGATCGGAACAGATTTGTTATCAAGAATTTGGCAAAAATCCGCCCTTTTCTTTTTGCTTCCAAAAATGGTGCCAATGCTTATGGTGTTTAAAAAGTCCTAACAGATGCCATTTTGGGCTCTGTGCGCAACAAATTTAAAAATATACAATTAAAAATAAAAAATGCATAAAAACATAATACATAAATATGTATAAAATAATGCATAAGTATAAAAATAAAAACACTATACTTATAAAAAAGATTGTACTTAACAAAATTTCAAAAGAACGATACAGCGAAAAGATTACACTTAAACAAAATTTGAAAAAACTATACTTAGAAAAAATATTGTACATTAACGAACTTTAAAAAAATTTATACTTAGAAAAAATTACCAAAAATATTGTACTTTAACGAAATTTAACCGTTTCGCGACGATCAGCACGCCCGCGTGCCAGCTGCAACTTGCATTCAAGGACGGACGGCACTCAAAAAATGCATAAAAACGTAATACATAAATATGTATAAAGTAATGCATAAGTATAAAAATAAAAAGACTATACTTATAATAAAGATTGTACTTAACAAAATTTCAAAAGAACGATACAGCGAAAAGATTACACTTAAACAAAATTTGAAAAAACTGTACTTAGAAAAATGTTGTACATTAACGAACTTAAAAAAAATTTATACTTAGAAAAAATTACCAAAAATATTGTACTTTGACGAAATTTAACCCTTTCGCGACGATCGGCACGCCCGGGTGCCAGCTGTAACTTGCATTCAAGGATGGCCGGCACGCAGTCGTGACGGAGAAAACTTTACCGTTAGCTGAGAGTGGCACGCATGCGTGCCTCCACGTGGAACATTTTAATTTGTCTACTAGATGGCGTTAAATGTCCGTGGAGCTAACTTCAATGTATTTTGCAGAGGCATGACCTTAGCAGAAGGCGGATCGAATAAAATATTTCTCCATTTGGAGCGGTGAAACATGATTTTATAATATAAACAGACAGAGCAATTCTTGTAGCATCAACAATTTTATAATTGAGTTTCGGTTTTTATTTTTATTTCAGCGTAATGATTTCGTTGGTGAATCATAGGAATGTAAGAGCGTATTTTTTTTTGTTTCGGTTTTAGAGGCAGTGAAATTATTTGTTTATTTCAGATAAAAGAATGGGAACATCTAACGAGTATTTTGTATTCAGATTTGTATGAAAAATATACATCAAATAGAAAATAAATATATCTTTTATTCCTAAAAAAAGTAGATTTCTGTGTTGAACAGGTGATTTTTAGTGAATTTTTTTCGAGAGTTAGGCTTAGCACAAAAATTTTGCCGCTCTTTGGGAACAGTTCGGAAGCGAAGCGCTCCATCTTTTGGGCCGCGGCAGCTCCGGAATACCGCCATCGCGAAAGGTTTAAGAAATAATGGTACTTAGAAAAAATTGTGTAGTTTAAAGAAATTTTAGAAAAAATTATACTTAGAAAAAATATTGTACTTTAACGAAATTTCGAAAAAAACTATACGTTTCACATAGCAATGGCTGTTTGTGCGACAACTACACACATGTAACATGAAAATCATAAAATTGGATACAGTCGAGACATTGAACTTTAAATTACCCTCTAAAACAAAACAGAAACCATGCTTAAATCAAAACACAGTGCCTGGTTTAATGAAATCCGAAACTTTTAAATGAAAAACACGTGTAAATATCCAAATTGCACAAATGACTATTTCCACATTGCAGTCATCAGATTATGATCATTATTTCTATGAAAAATTTTCTGCTTCTACATTATTTTATCTATTAACATGTGCTGTCTTTAATTTTTTGTATGATATTCATGTTTTTAATGCATTTTTACACACACAGCCTGGGACCGGCCGTCCAAACAGTTACCTTACACCTTTCTGGTAGGTCGGACGGTCTGGGTCTCAACAACACACAGCCTGGGCCTTCCCGGCCGTCCAAATAGGTGCTCTTAGTCCCCTGGACGAGTCGGACGGTCTGGGTCTTCTACACACAGCCTGGGTACTTCCCGACCGTCCAAACAGTTACCTTACACCTTTCTGGTAGGTCGGACGGTCTGGGTTTCAACAACAACAACACACAGCCTGGGTTCCGGTCTAAATTGGGTGGCACTTCCCGACCGTCCAAAACAGTTACCTTACACATTTCTGGTAGGTCGGACGGTCTGGGTTTCAACAACAACAACGCACAGCATTCCAAACTGGCAGGCCAATTTGGCAGGCCAAACCGGCCGACCAAACGGCTACTCATGTCCTTGTCGACGAGTCGGTCGGTCTGGGTCTTCAACACACAGCAGGACTTTCCCGGCCATCCAAACAGCTGCTCTAAGTCTACGGACGAGTCGGGTGGTCTGGGCTTTCGACACACAGCAGGCTCCCCCGGCCACACAGAAAGCTACCATAAGCCTTTGGGTTGGTTGTGTTGTCTGGGCTTTCTGCACACAGCAGGCCCCCGGCCGTAGACTTAGAGCAGCAGGGCCTGCTGTGTGTCGAAAGCCCAGAACGACCAGAACTTAAAAACATGATGTTTTTAATGCATTCTTATACACACAGCAGGCCCCCGCCCGTCCAAATGGTTGCTCGTGTCCTCTGGATGAGTCGGACGGTCTGGGTCTTCTACACACAGCAGGCCCCGGACGTCCATCTTGCTTCTCATGTCTTCGGACGAGTCGGTCGTTCTGGGCTTTCGACACACAGCAGGCCCTGCTGCTCTAAGTCTTCGGACGAGTCGGGTGGTCTGGGCTTTCGACACACAGCAGGCCCAAACAGTTACCTTACACCTTTCTGGTAGGTCGGACAATCTGGGTCTCAACAACAACACACAGCAGGCCCTGGTAGGTTGGACGGTCTGGGTCTCAACAACACACAGCAGGCCCATGGACGAGTCAGACGGTCTGGGTCTTCAATACACAGCAGGCCCCGGCATGCATTTTTACACACACAGCAGGCCCCGGCCGTCCAAATAGTTGCTCAAGTCCTTTGGATGAGTCGGACGGCCTGGGTTACCTTACACCTTTCTGGTAGGTCGGACGGTCTGGGTCTCAACAACAACAACAACAACAACAACAACATACAGCAGGCCATCCAAATGGTTGCTCATGTCCTTTAGATGAGCCGGACGGTCTGGGTCTTCAACACACAGCAACAAAACCAATGGCCCTACCGTGCTGAAAACACCGGTTCTCGTTAGATCACCAAAGTCAAGCAGGATCGGGTGCGGTTAGTACTTGGGTGGGTGACCACCTGGGAACACTTCGTGCTGTTGGCACATTTTGGGTGCGGTAGTTCGGTGGTTTGCATGTTGGATTTGCATGCTGCCATAACTGCTGCCATGTTCATGCAGAGTACGATCACGTTAAACATGTGGGTCCGAAAGTCCTTCCGAGAGATTGGTAGGGAAAGGAGGGTACAGTCCTTCTGGATGCCTCCCCCACTGGGTTCCGGTCGAAATTTGGTGGCACTTACCGGCCGTCCTAACGGTTACCTTACACCTTTATGGTAGGTTATACGGTCTAGGTGTCAACAGCAACAATTTTCCCGGCCATCCAAACAGTTGCTCAAGTCCTCAGGATGAGTCAGACGGTCTGGGTCTTCAACACACAGCAACAACACAATAAAAATAAAATGACCGAAGGTAACAGCAAGCGAAAAGGGGTTGCCAGAAAAAAAGCATCTCAGGATTTTTCACGCCAATTGCAATTTATTTCCATGCTACATTTGGCGATATATCACTTCAGAAAAAAAGCACCAAAAACCAAATTCTTTATATCAAATTTGTACCCACAGATCTTTAAATTTTGAAATCCCAATATCCTTAAATCACAATTAAACTTTCTGATGAAAGATGAAATATATATATACAGTGGACTCTTGTTAAGACTGCACCCGTTTAAGATGGATTTTTCGTTATGTACAAATATGGATTCCCGGGTTAAGGTCTATGGATGTTGCATGTTATAAACATTGCTGAATACATTCATTTATTCATTAAGATAGACAAAATGTATTTAATTTTTCAATCAGTAGATGTTCTGAACATACATTCCGAGTAATTGACTAAATTGAGAATGACTTGAAAAAATAGTGTTTTCCCAGAAGAAATACATAAAGATTACCTCATTTTAAAAATACTAACATTAATGTACAACTACATTTTGTTTGTGCTTTGAACGTTAATATTTGTTTATATTTACTTCATTATACCTACATATTAAAAAAATTTTTGAATAAATTTTTCTGTCTCTTCTTTAAGGTTGTATTTTTCGATGTACCTATAAAATTGAGGATAACAATCTATCATTACCGTTTCACAATTTTATTACTATTTTACTTCCAATTTATGGACTCTCACTAATACCTACAATAAATGTTGGTCCTTGACTGTCCAGTTTAACGAGAGATCACTGTATATTCATTTTGTACTGATTTCATGAATGTTACAGCATTAGTAATTGTGCGAATTTTAAGAAAATGAATTAGCCTATATTTATAAAGAAGTTTCAAATTTTAATAAGTGTTATTTCTGTAAAAATATCTAAAAAGTAACATCATTAAAATTACAGAATAAAACAATAAATGATACCATTACTAATTTCTTTTAATATATATTTATGTCATTTTTGATACTTTTGCTTTATTGTTCGACCACTATATTTGCATGCCAAATTTGAAGGCTATTGAATTGCTGGTTCAGATTTATAAAAAAAGAGGGTTTTTTATAACACATTGAACTTTTTTATAAATAGTTTATGTGGCCCAGGCACCTATGTACAACCTTGTGCCCCTCTCTTCCCCCCCCCCATTATTGTCCCTGGGGGTTTCAGACAAATAAAAGTAGTCATTAATCGGTATCCTTTTTTTAACTGTAGAGAGGATTCATGTAACATCATGAGATTGTTTTATTTGTGCAACAAATCACTGGATGTACATTAGGTTTGTAACAGAAGATACTATTTCTTCTAGTATTTTGGTGGATTTTTATTTTAATAAAAAGCTGTTTTATTTAGAATCTAGGTGTACATCAATATACAGGGTGTCCCCAAAAAATTGAAACACGCTTTACTTCTTTACATGTTGAAGATAAGTGGGCAATGCAAATTGCAAAAATGTTGAAAGTCAGTTAGGAAATAAGACTATGCTAATGAAATCGTTGTCCCATTAATTTCCAAAAAGTTACACTTTTAAAAATTTTATTCGACTCCCCTTAGACAAATTTAGTCAATCAGAAAATTTTTATTTTTAATGCAACAAGATCATTAAAAGAAACCATGCATCTGTATCATTAAAATTGAGCGAGTTATATTTAGTTCAAAATTGAACATTGTGAATGGGGACGATATATCAAATTAGAAATATAAATTTGTGACATATCACAAAAAGAAAAAAGATGAAATTGGATGAAAATACATAGCAGACATTTTTACGAATTCTGCGTAGACAATGCAACTACATAGTCTTAAGTACTTTTCACATTGAGACATGGCATTTTTTTAATTTGAAACAATTAAAATAAATAAGTAAACAAATGCAAGTATGTATTTGGTTTTGAAATTTAAAATAATTTTTCAAAACAAAGAATAGAACTCACAGACGATTTTTTCTTTCAGTTATTTCATTCTAATTCAGCCATTTCAAATGTTTATAGTAAAATAATTTTAAGCTTATTTTAAATGGTACTGTAACATATTTCATAGAGACAACATTATCGCTTCTATAAAACATGCATTCTCAACAAGATAGCACGCCTGCACACCATTCTGTAATAATTGTGACAAACTGCCTAAACGAAAACTTTGATAAACAGTGGATTAGTTCGAAAGGAGCCACAGAATGGCACCCCCCAGATCCCCTTATTTAACCCCACTCAATTTTTACTTATGGGGTCGTCTTCGAACACTGGCTTATAATACTCGCCCTCTAAACGCAATTGACCTTAGGGTCATTCCATGCTATTTCAACAAAGGGTTATTGCTGCACCATTTTTAATATCTTTTATATTTTGCACAGGTATTTATACATGCTTAGAGAGTTTAAAACCTATTTTAGAAAAAAAAAATTTCTTACTGTGTGGCAGAGAGATCCCCAGATGGGTTGTTTACAGCAAGGTTGTTTACCAATTGTTTACAGCATGTAACATTTAATGCAATTTTTGTAACAATAATGATAATTTTCTTGTATATATACATAAAAATTACAATCAAAGCAAATGAAATACACTGATTTTATTCACAATTTTTTAACTTAAATATTTTTGTTACACTGCAAAACAAAGTGATCAAATTTTATCATGGTGTTGCTACCTAATAGAAGCCTCAGTAATATAAATTTAGGATTTTTACTGTGAACCCCACTGGAGATACAGCTTTTGAAAACGCCCATTTTCACCACTGAAAATATTTTGGAAGGATTTAAAAAACACTCCAGTTTTCTCCCTTCAGGTAAAATCTACTATAACCATAGTACTTGCAGAATAAATTTGGTTTGAGTGTATTATCCCCTTCCCAGTGAGAAGCAGGCATGTAATATGAGAAAACGCAAATTTCAATGGTAAATTTTGTCTACCATTAAATTTTCAAAAATATTTCAAATCATAAAACAAAGTTGAACCAAAATTATCAGCACTTTATTCTGAGTAAAAAGTTTTTACATCTTTTAATTTTCTTTTAAATGCTTGTAATCACAAAAATGTACATGTTTAAAGCACCGTCTGTGGACCTCTCTGCCACATGGTAAGAAATTTTTCTTTTCTAAAAATGATTTTGAACTCTAAACATGTATAAATGCACGTGCAAAATATAGAAAATATTAAAAATCGTGCAGCAACCAATTTAAAAGAAATTTGTTGAAATAGCATGGAATGACCCCTTAAACAAAAGGTAATTGATGCTTGCAACAATGAAGAACTCCAAAATATTCACAGAAGCATTATTAGAAGAGCTCAGTTATGTATTGGACTTGAAGGAAAACATTTTGAGAATGCTTTGTGAATTGCATTTTGTGAATTATATTTCTAGTATATGTAACAAAATTTGACCTTTTATAACAGTGGTCTTCTATCAATGTATGCATATTTTAATTATATGCCCCAACCGCATAGTAAGTACCACTGCTTTATATGATCTCTGCCTGAGTAATGCTTTATTTAGATGCATTTGTGATAAAAAGTTTTGACACATATTAACTTATTTTTGATCTAAGGATTTTCCATCATCAATTTGTTTATGATCCCTATTTTCACTGATGAAACAGCCTTTCATATGGTACAGAAAATTGGCCCAAGTAAGATTTTTTCCTTTATCATAGTTCAGTTGATTTTAAAGATACAAATATGCAGTTTTTTAAATGATTTTGTTGCATTAAAAATAAAAATTTTCTGATTCACCAAATTTGTCTAAGGAGGTCGTATATAAATTTAAAAAGTGTAACTTTAAAAAGTGTAACTAGGACTATTTCATTTATGTAGTCTTATTTCCTACCTTACTTTCAACACTTTTGCAATTTACATTGCCCACTTATCTCTAACAGGTATAGAATTAAAGCACGTTTTAATCTTTTTGGGACACCCTGTATATTGATGCATGCATAGCTAGAACTAACTAGAAAGCATAGAGGCATGTGGTTGTTTCGCTTTCATCATTTATCCGAAAATTTAAAAAAGTAGCTTTATAGTCCACTATCATCTCATAATAATTCAAATAAATTTTATTAATATAGTTTTAAATATACTTACTTTTATGTTCAGTATACATCATCTAGTAGAAAGTTATTGATAAATATAATTTTTTTCTTATTTTAATATTAATTCTGTTTGCATTAAAAAAATATCTTTACAATGTATTGTTTGAATATCTGAAATAGTACCTCTGTACTGATAATTGTACCTCAAAATCATGCTAAATTTTTTTTTCGAAACTATGGAAGTGTGAACTCTTAGTCTTATATGTTATAATAATGTTAAAGTTTACTAATTACAATTTAAATACAAGAAAATTATCTGAAAAGAAGTCAATTTTAAAAAGTTTTTTTTGAGCTTTTCTCGTTTACATACTTATTACACAACAGTATAATTTTTTTCTAAAATCTTGTGTAGCATAAGCATTTATGTTTTATTTATAAATTCCCTTATATTTCTTGAGCAGGCAAAGCAATATGCAGGTAAAAACAAAAATAGGATTCCTTTATATGCACATGAATAGGCATGACCTATTCAATACCACTTCTTAAAAAAAATCATGACAGCATTGGTATGCACAGGAGTTTCTCCTAGAAAGTTATCAGTAACATGCAGTGGTATAAAAATAGAAAGCAAGTAGATAAGGAATTTTATATAATAAGCTTGTTACGCTCTTTGAACACTGCTGATTTGATGCTCTGAAATACTGCTGATTTCTTCCAACTAAATCTCCAATTATAATATGATAAATATAAGCAATTCTAAAAAAAGCAAGGAAAGGTTCTATTGTATTTTCATGCTAGGAAGCTGTGGAAACTGTTCTAAATGTTTTCAACTTTGCAACTTTATTGTAGCAAAAATATTATTTTATTAGCTTGGTTACAAAAAGACTGACAATGATGTTACAATGCACAATCAATAATTATAAAATTGGAATAAAAAATAAATATTTAATAAAATAAATTTTTGCAACTTAAATTTAATGAAAAGATAAAAGTAAACTGTGTTTTCAAATTTGATTCTTTAAACCATTTTAAGAGTAAAAAGGCATTTCAAGATGATACATTGAAAAATGAACAAATACGTTTTAATATTTGCATTTTAAAAAATAAAGAATCACATTTAAATTTTTGAAGTAAACATACATTTTAAGTATAAACTACTTGCAGATAGTTGCACTACTTGCACACAAAATTATTTTGTTATGAAGCAACCTTGTGATTCCTGATTTAAAGAAAATTAAACTCACTGCTCGAAGCTGTACAAAATTTTTGTAAACATGTTCAATACATCTGGATTGATACATAAGTTCAGTAATAATAGCTGTGGTGCTCAAAGTTAGCGGTCATTAAATATAGCAATTAGTTTTTATAACGATTATTGATTTAGCAAGTACTGTGCTAGAAGAGGAATTTATCGCTAAAAATGAAAATATTCTTTCTTAGTTTAACTAAAGATAAGATACTGGTTTCTCAAAATGCTATCAACAATGCAATTGATAAAACAATACTTTTTATTGTTTTGTACTTGAGAGCATGTTTGAGATATTGTGATGAGTTTAGTTTCTTCGGCAATATAAAAATACTGCCATCAAATGAAATACTGAATACATTTATGAGGATAAAGGTGAAATAAGAAATGTAGATTGCCTAACTATTTTATAATTATGCATAAAATCTATTATAAATTATATATTTTGAATGGTTGAAAATATGCAATAAATGTACGAGCAATTGTTCATATATTACAATGTAATTAATATTTACTCTGATTCATTTTAACGGAAAGAATGAACAAAATTAAATTTCTCTTATACACATGAAAATATTTTTTAAAAAGGTATGCATACTTACAATTGTATTTATGGATCAGGGTTGGGCATATAGGATATGTATTCTACATTTGACGTATAATATGTGGTTTTCTACTGATGTATTCTACATTGTAAAAAATATCAGGTTTTTCTGCATATTCTGTGTACAAAACCTTACCAAACATTTTAATTCAAAGTAATATTTTAAAACTTTAAAAGAATGCATCATATTTCAAAATGTTAGCATATTTTTACACTATAAGATAAAAAAACTTATATTACCAGTTTATAAGTAATTACTAGTTTATAATTAAATATGCATATTATACTGATACTTTTACTGATACTTTTTTTAATATATGTATATTATACTGAGATTTTTAGTTTTTATACATATATGGAATGCCTATGAAAATTGTAACATCTCAGTGAACTTTTTTTTAATTACTCCATATAATATTCTTTGTTTTTAATATTCATCAGAAGGGAACATTTTACACTCCCTAATAATGGTATGATTGATCTTCTAAACATTAGGGACCGGGTGAGAGAATGGGTTTTCTCCATGTCCAAATTTTTTTAAAATATTTGCATTCGATTAATTCAATATTTGTTGTATATTTTGTAACATGTACATTATTATCATGAAGTCAATTTTCAAACAGATAAAATTATTTTCCATTTTGAGTTGTCTTTTCTATTTTTAATGTTAATGATTATTTGTTGACTTTTACTTTCTAAAATTTAACTTGAAGTATTGGTTAATTCCTTTTATTTTCATGTCACTAAAATATCAAGTGAGAAATTACACTAAGCAAAGTATCCGGCCGTCCAAATGGTTGCTCGTGTCCTTTGGATGAGTCGGACGGTCTGGGTCTTCTACTAAGCAAAGTATGAACACCACTACAGAATACTATGCCTATTAAACACTACTACAAAATAGTGAAATAGGACAAATCTGAAGAAATTATCCATTGTAACCATATTTTAAGCTCAAAAATTAAAAATGGGAAAAAAAATCTTATTAAAATACCCCATGTGTACCATATTATGGTTGAAATTAAGACTAGGTATGATACACAAATAATTGTTTTAATGTGCAAATATTAATTTATTTATAATGAAATTATGGACATATGACCTGTTTGAAATAGTTCTTTGAAGTTGCGCAGTTTCATAACTAAGCTATTCATCTCTGAATGCTGTTTCAACTCATTTCCAAAAAGTTTATGAACTCTTATTTCATTTAAGATGCATAGAAAACAAACCAGAAGTAAACCATCTTGAATAATAAAATGTAAACAAATACTTTTAGAAATTATATTACATCTTGATTACATGGAAAACAGCATCAAACATACACAGTTTATATAACATATGTATATATATATAGTAAACTACATATTGCAAAGAAAGCAAACAAAAAACTTTCAGGAAAAATAGTCTATATATTCTTGAAAATAGACATTCTATTATCAAAATATGGCAGCATATAAAATATCATGTCTAAGAAAGATACCATCTAAATCTGGTAAACAAAATGAAAATAAAAGCTTGGCAAATTATTCTAATTACAGGCAAAATATTACAAAAACTTTATACATAAAAAAGCCACGATTGAATGAAAAAAAAAATGCATCAAGCACATCTATAGTCTGTGGCGTACCACATGTTATATGGTTTATAATTTTACAGAAAATATTAGACGAGATCTTGTAGAGATTAACTAGCTATTTCAAGCCAAAACTATTCTGTGCAGTGGGCTATTTTTCTGCAGTTGAAAATAAAATCAAAACATCTAAAGTTTCAATAAACTTTATTAACGCAGCATGCATTGAAATGAAACTTACAAATAATATGTTTAATAATTATATCTAATAATATTTTCATGTACGGGATACTCTAAAGCATTTACCTACGTACAAAGATACACAAGAAGTTTTACAATCATATCGAGTTTTACTGCACTTTCCTTTGGAAGAGCATACTTTACATATTCTGGGATCCCCCCCCCCCCCAAAGTAACAATATATTTTAAATATGGTGACATGAAAACAAGGTGTCTGGTGAGAAATATATAAAAACATGAGTATACCTGGGACCTGTCAGCAAAGTGCTAGTCACAAATGTATTATCCCCTTCCTAGTGAGAAACAGGCTTGTAATATGAGAAAACGCAAATTTCAATGGTAAATTTTGTCTACCATTAAATTTTCAAAAATATTTCAAATGATAAAACAAAGTTGAACCAAAATTATCAGCAATTTTTTAGGAATAAAAAGTTTTTAAATCTTTTAATTTTCTTTTAAATGAATGAATGAATGAAATGAAGGTGGGTGGCTCCAGAAGAGCCCAGCACATCGACCAGAGGTCTATTGTACTATCCCAAAAGGTGAAGGTCCCTAAGAAAAGAGACCAGTAGCCGATGCGAAAATAAGCAGGCACTTGACAGGAATGTCGTTCAGCTCCCAGGGTTCAATCACATGACGACCAATGTGTTCGAATCTGTGAGCAGAGTAAGGGCCGATCTCACCAACAACCATTAAAATTTAGCTCACCAACAACCGTTAAGGTTTAACAGTTAATTAGCACTATTTTGCGTCTCACCAACACTTTTATGGTATTAAAGAGCTCACTAAAGTGCTGTTAATTTAAGTGGCCGATTTTGGCCACTTAAATATTTAACAGTTGATTAAAAGTCGAACAAGATGGTGGCAATTTCTGTATCGTTCGATATTTCCAGATGAAATTTGATTTAAGATGGAATTCTTTTATATGTCTTTTCTGAAAGAAGTGTGTTTGAAAGTTTTTACAACATAGGGGAAAATAAAGCCGATTTCGCTTATTTATCGAAGTCAGTGAAAGTTTGAAAGACACTTAGGAGTATTTATAATACACTACTCAGGTATTAATGCATATATTTCGTTTATATTATACTACAAGTTTCTTAACTTCTTAAACCATAATGTACTCTTTTGAATTATGCTAAAATTACAGAATTTCAAGTCTTGGAAGAGAATTAAACTTGTACTGCAATATTGTGGCCGATCTGTTTATTATATCAGATAGGCTGTTTTATTGTTGAACCACTTATAGAAATTGTCCTATATGGTCTGATTTAAAAATTTCATATGTTGTCTGTAATTTTTTCTTGTTTAGAATAACATTTTTACATTTATTTGCATATAATTTCGGAAATTATATTTTCAAAACTTCAATTTACTTGAAGTTATGCATGCTGTACTGTTTATTTTCAAAGCCAAACTGAAAAATAAACATTGTCTGTAACAAACATAATTTATGTATGGGTATAAATGAATTTATCAATAGTTAGTTATTAGATTTAAATGTATATGTATTCAGCATGGTGTGAATGGTAATCCCTATTGTATTTCCCAAAGATAAAAATTGCATTTCCATTAAATGTCTGATGTTTCTTTTTAATATTTCCTGTCTGAATTGGAATGCTTCCATGAACTTGCTTCTATGTTTAGTTGGTACCTTATAGAAAGGACTTTTTTCAAATTTCAATGTAGCATTCTAAAGTATCTTGCCATTGTATGCTGTGATAATTTCTCCTGAATTGACTTTTATTGAGTTCGCTCTTTTGAGCAGGACATTTTGTATCACACATACTTTATATATCAAAAGTTTAACATATTTAAAATTGTTCTTGCAAAAGTCTCTCTTATTCCATAAAATGTTGATTTTTTTATGACTGATTCTAATGATAACACTAGTAACAGAAATCTTTGAAAATAGGATAGGATAATTTCTATGTTAATAATAAACTGGATAGCAATATAAAATGCAGCAAAAAAAAAGAGCATACGTATATTTATTTACCTTGCATTTTATATTGTGTTCTAGTTTATTATATTGATTGTGCGGAAAGTCATATTCTTTACTTAATTTCTATGTTATATAGGAAATAAAGTGAAATGTGTCTTCATAAATTAATAACTAATATCAAAAATAAGTGATCAAAATTCACTTTTAAATTTCAACAGACAATTGTTTTAAAAATAACTTTATTTACCTATATAAGTCAATAAATGACGTTATCTTATCAGTAGCGAATACTGTCGTTGAATTTGGTATGGCACTACTATACCAAATTTATCGACAAAAATCCTTCTCTAGGTTAAAATATATAACACAATAGCAGTAACATTATTATCATTACTATTATTGTCATTATATCCCTTGAGTATTATGGTGCAATTGGGAACACAGGGATTGGAATGTAATATGCACTTTTGCATGACCTGCTTTTTAGAATTGTACCGTATGTCACCACTGTACCGTATATTAAATATTTTTGTTGGTTTTTGATCAACTTTGCTCCCTAGACAATTTGTAAAATTGTTGCGTATATACCTTCAGCTCGGTTTTTATGTCATAAAATAAATGAATTTTTTTTTTTCTGTCTAAGTTTGGTAAGTGTTATACATGAAAATGCTTTAATGGATATATAACAAATGTGAAGTGATTTTTGAAGTACTTTGTTTTCTGTTATATACACCAGATATTTGCCCCAATATTTTATCTTTTAATTGATGCACAACGGTATTGATGTAGCAATAGCTTGATTTATTTATACCATGTACTTCAATAGTTTGAACAATGAACAATGAACAATGATTGTTAGCCTAAACACAATATTATAAAACAACATAAAAATTTGATTTTGTTTATAGCAGTACTTGCGCAAAGATGATTTATAACTGGTAATAAATAGTTCATAATATTGGTTAAATGAAACTCTTCTTTTCGTTTTACAAATTTGCATTCTACTGACTTCCCCCTGGATGCCAAGCTCATGTTTTAATACAGTAAAACCTGATTAATTTGAATAATTATATTTGAATGTTACCACAATTCAAACTTTTTCATGGCAGCAAAAGGATAGTTTATTTTCCTGGTAAGGTAACACAAGTTTTGGGGATCTTGTTTATAACCACTGCTGTTTGAAAATTCACTTCAGTGACAGTACGATTATAACCAGATTGACCAAAAACTTTCCCCGGTTACCTTGATTATGTGGTCACATGATATGCAGAAGCAGTCGCATAATATCAAATGTGGCCTTAATAATAATTAGAATATTATTTTCTTTATTTATGATTAGGCATAACTTGCCGGATAGTATACAAATCACATATTCTTTTATCCTTAAGAAAAAGCTTCTTTACAATTACAGCATATAACAAATAGTATCAATATCAACCGGTTTCGGAACCAAGAAATATCTAATTTTTCAGGATAAAAAGACATAGCAATTACACCAAAGACAAGAAGATTTTTATGTCTGTCTCTTTGCTTTTCTTGACATGGATGCTTTGTTTTTTTTTATTTTAAAGAAAGAGCTTGTTCCAAACTGGTTGATACCATTACAAATTTTTTACATATTGTAATTTTAGTGACAGTTTTACTTTACAGTTTTACTATAGCATATTGTTTTAATTTAAATAATTTCTTAATTTATATACATTTCTATTACTTTTATCACCACCAAAAATGGATATTTATTTAAAATTACATTGAACTCTCAATTTTTAAATAATTTTTTTATATTTTGTTATTTGGAAACATTTTAAAATGCGATATATAAGAATTTAGTTCATAGTATTTTATCGTGAAGTTTTCTTATACATGAGTTCGCTTCAAATGAAGTTTGATTACACAATGTACAGGGTACAAAATTTTCATTTGTAAATGAGAAGTAAACGTTTTCATCCGAATAGCAAAAAAATCTACATATGGGTTTATTTCTTCAATGTATAAGAAATGGCAAACGTTATGCAATGTTATTTATATGGTACTGATAAGTAAAAGAATCTTTTGGCGAGTAAATTCTGAGCTAAAATTTCTAATCCTGCTATGTATAAAATTTTCAGAAATTTTTTCTATGATGATTATAAATGTTTGTCATAGAAATGCTGCAATATCAGCTTTTTGAAATGCATGACAGATTGTGATTGGGAAGTTACATATTATGTAAAAGGTTAGGATATAATTGTAACCTGTAAATTATTGATTTTGAGTCTAGTCGTATAGCAAGATTTAACTGTAAACAGAATTATTTATACAGAGTGGATACTGTATATATATATACATTTCAATGTACTGTTGCTCATTTTATACAAAACAGTTCATACTAAGTTTCAATTAATGTGAAAAAACTTTGAAATTTTATAAATAGATCTCCGTCAAACTTGAAATATTTGCTGGACCCCTGTTTGATGTAAAGAATTTGAGAAGTTCACACAATGTAAAAAACCCTTAATTTTATTTCAGTTCATTAATTAAAATGTAACAAAGTTTGTTTATTTGTAAATCAGTTTTCTTCACACAAGTTAAGACAAAACACAAAGAGATTAAAATCACCACCTCCGTCATATATCGCTGAACTGATTGATATCATTGAAATTTGTTTTATGCTGTATTTTTAATGAGATTTTACTTTAAAGCTATTTTTATAGCATTCTGATGTAATTTAAATATTTTTCCTTATTTATATACATTTGTGAATTTTATTGGCTTCAAATAAGGATATTTATTTGAAATTACATGTAATTTGCAGTTTTCAAATAATTTTATATTTATATTTTGTTATTTGTAACCATTTTAAAATGCATTATCCATGAACTCAATTCGAAGTAATTTTTGGTTAAGTTTTCTTATAAATTTAGATAACCGAAGTTTTCTTATATATGAGCTCACTTAAAATGGAGCCTAATTCCAAATTGTATATAGAATATTCATAGAAAATTTAAATTTAGTACATTATAAACAAGTGGTCATTATAACCCTAGTTCAGTATAACCAGTTTACACTGCATCATAATTTCAAGGCATTTTCAGAAACATTACTAAAGTATAGTGATAAATACTTCACAAACTTTTGCTTTATTTTATACTTGTGAAACCACAGGTATTCTGCTTAATAAGTAATTTAAAAAATCAGTTTATTTATTGTGAATGTCCTGTATAATCATTACAATGGAATCGAATTTATTACGGTTCATTTCTGAAAATTGTAAGGTGCAAAACCCTTTGAATAAAATCTGGTACAGATGTCGTATTATCCCATTTTCATTTTTGCCGATTATTTGGTGGGATTCTGGCAATCCCTACTTTGATTCAGAGAACATTCCATTCTGACAACTATTGCCGCATCGTGCAACATCATAATTAGTGATTGCAATACCGGACCAAAAATACAATACCGATATTCAGTATTTTTTTTAAACGTTATACCGGAATGCCGGTATTAGGAATTTTTCAAAAAAGGTACAAAAACACTGTTTCTTTGCTATATTTATTAGTTTTAAACAAAAAATGCATAAACTATAAAAATATAAACAATTTTGTTATGTACAAATGTAAAATAAAGGAACAAATGTTAAAATCAAATATTATTTATAAGAGCAGTAAAATAATAATATATAACATTAGTAACAGAAAATATTTACAGTATTATAATATATTAAAGGAACAAAATATATAGTATTATTATTAAGAACAGTAAATATCACATAAAAATCTTGTTGTGTAGTCTATTATATAATATTTATTAATAAAAATAACTAATATATTAACTGAATATTTTTGAAATGTGATCCTAAAAAACATAATGCATCTATTGAACTGTTATTAAGCCTGGAACGTATTTTTGTGCACAAATTACCTGCAGTTGAAAATGTTCTTTCTGCATTCAAGCTGGTTGGTGGTACTGTTAATAACCAGCGATATACTTTCTCTAAATATTCACCTCGAAGTCCTTCACCTTCTAACAACTCGATCTGTCGTCTGATGGTTTTGGATAAATCTATTTTTTGTATTACTTTTGTATTATTGTTTGTGGTAATTTTTTTATTTATAGCTAATTTTAATTTCTTCTCGAGAGAGAATTCTTTTCCGATATTAACATCATCTTCAACGAATTCCTCTGGATAGGTTTGTGTTTACTTTTCATAAATGTTTTTGTGGAAATTTATGATGAACTTAATTAAATTTGACTTTGTTAGAGAGAGCTTCTTTTCTTCATTTTCATTTTCTTTTTTAAAGTCGTTATAATTATGTAAATACCTTAAAATACTTTCTAGTTCACTATGCCTTTCCTCTATGCGAATTTTCAATGCACTGTATAATTCCTCAGATAGTGTAGTGTCCTGATCTTTAAGTGATTGCTAAGGAGCTTCAGAGAACCAATAGGGCTTCAGAGAACTGCGCCTGTGCACAGAGATGTTAGTTTATAATACGATCTCGTCTAGTAATTTGCATTATTAGATAGTTTAGAATATTAAATTAAGTTATAGTTCATGCTGGAAATTAACTACGCAGCGGAAATTAATTCCATTGCAGCTGTGCAAGGAGTATTTTATTTTACAATTTTTATACGTATTTTTATACATACTTTTAAATATTTTTATTTATAGACTTATTTTTGAAAATACGTATTTCAAATAACAGTAGATGCCCAATAAGTTAAATTAAATCTTTTAATAAAAAAAATATTTATTATAACTAGTGTGCGGTAGGCTGACTTTGAGCACAATGGAGGTAGCTAGTAGGATTTTTATTTTTTAATTTTGCAGTTAATTTTATATTTTGTATACATCGTGAGGAATAAATTCAAAATATCACTTTAATGGGTTTACATTGTATTTAAAAAATTAAGTTGTTGACATTTGCTTTCTTTTGTATATTTGTCATTTTAATGTTTTTAAAATTTTCTAATTTTCATGCTACATCCACTGTATGGACCTAACTGTACTTTATGTGCCACGGAATAACTGTTGCTACGTGCAATCTCCGACAGCCAGTAGAACTGCTTTCTGTGATTTCTTTAGTGGGCGAGTGAAACTCACATAGCAGGCATAGGTTCATGTTCAAATTGCTACAAATCAACTGTTGCACAAACGACTGTTACAACATTGCGGCTTTCGACAGAGAATGACCATTTCTATATAAAATAACCAATATGGCTGCCCTTCTTTTATTTAATCAAAATTTCTATAATTGTATTAAATCAATATTAATTTTATATTTTTATGCATTTCGGTTATGGCAGACATGCTGTCCGACAGACTTGGTGGCATTTCTATGTCACCAAGGTAAAAATCGCAGAGAAAAGGATAATATGACATCTGTTCTTAAAATCTAATTGAAATCAATTTAATAAAACATTTTAAATCTATTTCAGCACCGAACTCCTGCTCCCAACCCCTCTCTTTTTTTTTAAAAACCCTGTACGTTAAGTAAAACTGAAAACTTGTGTGTACATAAAAAATTTCAAAACTAAACTGTAGATGGTATGTTACATTAATTCATATTTTTCAATTTTTGGTATACAAATTCAAATTTCATATTTTGGTATACTATAATTTTTACGGTACGAGACAGAAAAATCACTAGATGTGCCGATATGAAAAAAAAAGTTCACTTCAGAAGTACATAAAAAGTAAAATATTTCAAAAACTACATCAAAATTAAAAGAAGGGGAAAAATTCACCCATGTGGGTACCTGCCTGCAAAAATTTATGGTCTTGCTATAGTTAGTCTATCCAGGACGTGAACTCGCAGCTCAAATATTTTGTCTTTGACTTCGATATTAAATATTTCTTAAACTACAATATATATCAAAAAACATCACGACCACAATTTATTTCAGCGTATTTCCCAAAGCTTTTTCAACAAGTGTACCAAATTTCAAATTTTTATATGCAATAGTTTTTGCAGTACGAAGCAAAGAATCTCAAGAAATGAGAAATTTGTCAAATAGTGGTGGCGTCAGCTACATTTTTTTTTTTAATACAGAGAGACTTTTAGGCAATAAATTAAGAAAACATCCAACGTTTAACAATTAAAAAATTATTGATATAAAAAATATAAAACTAATTGTTATTTATATCAGTATTGGA
The DNA here is from genome assembly GCA_951213105.1 of Amaurobius ferox. Taxonomy (NCBI): domain Eukaryota; kingdom Metazoa; phylum Arthropoda; class Arachnida; order Araneae; family Amaurobiidae; genus Amaurobius; species Amaurobius ferox. The sequence continues at coordinate 39,898,909 of OX578155.1, forward strand.
GTCAGATATTAGAAAATAGGAGGAGTCTGTGTCAGACAGTAGAAAAAAAAAGAGGAGTTGAAGTCCACGGTTTGAGTTACGGACTTCACAATCCTGCTAGAATGTATTTTGCTCATCCAAATTAACTGACGCACCACCTGGCTCTTCGATAGGGCTTATTTAATTCATGTCTATCCTATTGTAGGGTTATACATGAAGCAAAAGCATAATATACTTTTAAGTTTGTTATTAGGAATATATTTTTCTTTCAATTTTGTGCATTGCTCTTTTATGGATTTATATCATGATCTAATAGCACCATTGTGTCACATAGCAGAGCATACTAATCACTGGTTCCCAACCCAAGTTATGAAATTACATTTATGGTTGTTTCCATCCCACACACACACATTTCTCTACATTTTTGGCAGTACCATTCATACAAATCTACCACATTGAAATAGTATTTATAGTGCGAATTAAAGAAACTATATATACTGATCGTAATACAATTAAAAAGAGAGATTTTTTTTTAATTGGGTAACTTCTTAAATTAGAAATATATGCATTAATTTCAAATACGTATTTCCTTAAAAAGGAAAGAATTCCAGCTAAATTATAACAAAATCTTTTCTCATAATGTATATATATTTGTGTAAACGTGAATGATATTTATATTATTCCTGTAGAACAAATTTGATATAACACGAAAATAAATAAATTGCTCCCTTACGAGAAGTAAGAACGTAAACATGTAGAAGTTGAAGTTGTATTTTCGAGATAGAAATAACGGACCAATCAGAGAACTCGTATCAACTAGAAATCGGCCAGCCAGCCAATAATTTGTCGATAGCAGGGCGTCTGGAGCAGAGCTCCGTATCCCAAGTCAAGTAACATGTAGGTGGGTCACAGTCTTCCACTGAACCTAGTCCTTCAATAGGGGCCAATAATGATGAAGAAACAAGTTAGTAGTAAACAAAGAATGCTGTAAACAGTGATCTTAGTGGTTGAAGATACGGAGGGTGGGGAAACAGGCAAATATCCCCTACTGGGATGCAGAAGAGATTCAGTCAGGAATCAGCATGGGCATCTAAATCGGGATTTAGGATAGCTCTGGGTCTTTTTGGAAATTCACGGAAGTCGTAGTCGGTCATATTATAGATCAGTTCGTTGGGGATCCTAGCAAGGTTATCATAGAAATTGTTAGAGAGTTTCCGCATCTCTTGCTTAATAGTTTTAATTTTAAAATCGCGATGTATTACAAAGTTTTTCAAGTATCTTGGGGCTTTTCTGATAGAACGTAGGATTTTGTTCTGAATGATTTGGACTTTTTTTATATTAGATTTCGCAGCGTAGCCCCAAATTGGGGAGGCATAGAGAATGATGGGGCGGATAACTGACTTATAAAGTAAGATTTTGTTTTCAATGCTGATATCATTCGAGTACAGGAGGGAGCTCAGTTCTGCTTTTACAAAGTTTATTTTATCTTTGAGTTTTGCAATGTGGGGTTTCCATGTTAGTCTGCTATCAAGTGTGACACCGAGATATTTACATGTCCTCTCAAAGCAAACTGGCTGATTGTTAATTATGATGGGTTGGGGCGGAAAACGTTGATGTGAGAAAAAACAGTTTGACATTTATTAGGGTTTATTTTGATGCGGTATTTCTCTAACCAGGGTTCGAGAGTGTCCATGTGATGTTGTAAGTATCGGTGTAAGTAGTTTGTGTTGTGGTGTGTGGCAAGAATGGCAGTGTCGTCCGCATACAAACAAAGTACAGTGTTGTTGGTTCTAGGGATGTCGTTTATGTAAATGTTAAAAAGAATGGGACCAAGTTTACTGCCCTGAGGTACTCCAGGCAAGATATGTTTGGTGTGTGAGTGTGTCTGGATCAGACGGACATGAAAGGTTCCATCGCTGAGGTAGGAGTATAAAATATGGGTAAGAGAGTGTGGCATACGAAGCTGAATGAGTTTGTATACGAGTCCGATGAACCACAGCCTATCGAAAGCCTTAGCGACGTCAATAAGTATACCTCCAACTGCTGATCGGTTTTGGAGTCCATCAAAGATGTACTCCACCACGCGGAGCAGTTGGTGTGTTGTAGAGTGAAGCTGTCTAAAACCAAATTGCTCAGGGATGAGAATGTTGTTATTAGCAAGGAAATTGTTGATTTGGATGGCGATGAAATGTTCAACCAGTTTGCCAAGAGAGGACAGCAGACTAATGGGGCGATAACTTTTGGGGGAGTTAAAATTTTCATTTGGTTTAAGGATTGGAACAATGGCGGCGTGCTTCCAGTCGCGGGGGAAGAAATTGAGATCGAAAATGGAATTGATTAAAACAGTGATGTAAAAGATTATATTAATAGTGCAGGATTTAAGAGCTTTGTTTGAAATATTGTCAGCGCCGGGACTTTTCTTGTTTTTGAGAGTGTTGATGTAGTTAACTATGTCAGTGGGGAAGTATTTGGAACACTAAGGAACTGCTTCATGGTATCCTCGGCTTCCTCCATGAAATTTGGGCAGAAAATATCTTCATGTGGTGTGAATTGTTTTTCATATACATCAGCGAGTAGATTAGCTTTGTCTTGTTCTGTGTAAGCAGTGGTATTATTGTGAGTGAGTAAGGGAATATTTTTGTGGTTTTTACGAATACGTTTTAAGAAGTCCCAAAGTGAATGATCAGTAGGGGAGAGAGATTCAACATACTGCTTCCATTTGGCTTGTTTATAGTTAGAAATTAAAAGTTTTATTTGTGCCGTCAGATTATTGTATCTAGTTCTGTGGGCAGGATTTCTTTTGTGTTGCCAGTGTTGGCGAGCGCGGTTTCTGAGTTTAATTTGGCTAGTGATAGAATATGGGAGTTTTTGGTAGAGTTGTGGAATGTAGGTGGAGGTGCTGTCGGAGAGTGCTGAGCTAAATGTTTGGGTTAGTGTTTTGATCGCCCTGTCAACATCTTCGGTGGAAGTGATGGTTGGGAAGAGGATGGGGGACTCGTTTAGAAGTTTAACAAAATTTTTCCAGTTAACTTTAGTAGGGAGAGAGGAGGCGGGAAGAGGGGTATTTAGTTGCAGCGTTAATAAGATAGGTAGATGGTCCGAGGTAAAAAGATTAAGTACATTTACAGAGGCTGGGAAGGGACAATTTTTTAATAATGCAAAATCAATAGCGGTAGGGTTGGTGTGATTACTATGTCTGGTGGGGTGGGGAGGGGAGGAAATTTAATGTCTAAATTATTATCAATACAAAAGTTGTTAAGTTCTCTTCCTACCCGGCTAGTCCTGCGTGCATTCCATCTAGGATGGTGCGCATTGAAGTCACCTGCTAAGATAGTAGGGGATGGGGGTTTAAGTATGAGGTCAAGATCGCTACAAAGGGGGTCGGGAGAGTTAATTCTGTTGTAAATGGAACCAATTAAGAGTTTTTGCTGCCTAGGAAGTAGGAGTGTAGTAGTGAGTAAAGTTTTGAATTTTTAAACGGTCTGGGCGTTTTGTTTTAAGTTCCTGTATTAGGATGATGTTAGCGGGGTTGTCAGCTAAGTGGTTTCTTAGGTCGTCGATTTTATTGCATAAGCCGTTAGCATTCCAGCAAAGGATATTTAATTTGGATGGGTGTCTATTCATGATTGGTAGGATTTATCTGGGCACCGAAGATAGATTCAATAGCACGGATAAATACAAATAGTTTGTTGAGGGGATCCTCAACTTTTTCCATATCGGTGATAGCTAATGTGATTTTATTTATTATGTCCTGAATATTGAATTTTGAGAATATTTTTTGAATTGCAGTAATTAGGTTCATAATTTCACTGATTTCTCCGAGGGAGGGCGGGCTTCTGCACTGAAGTACTTGGTGGGATGGGAGCAATTGGATTTGATTGTTTATAGGTATGGGTGATACTATAGTTAGAGTTTTGATGGGAAGAGGGTCCAGGTTAATTGTTTTGAGTTTTATTGCTGAGAGTACTTGCAGTTTGGATTTTGGGGGAGGGTCCCTTGTTGGTTGGGGCTTTGGGGCATCCTAAATAGTTGGCCGGGTGGGGTCCTTTACAGTTTATACATTTTGCTGGGAGGTCTTTTGATTTGGTACATTGTTTGGTTTGGTGGGGCTCTGCACATTTTAGACAGGCGGGGGGAGGTTACAATTGTCAGAACTATGTCCCCATGATTGACAGTCATAACACTGAAACCAAGGAAAGGGATCGTAATCTGTTATTTTGACAATGAAGCCAACCACTTCCTCTAGTTCATAAATTTCATCAAAGTTATCGGAGTTGTAGACATTCACAAGGAAGATTGAAAGTCGCTCTTTCGTTTTGAATTTCCTTAGTTGGGACACACGTTGGATGTCAAATCCATTAGATACTAGGTCCTCTTTAATTTCTTGGCCATTAGTGTCAATGGGAATTCCTTATAACCCTTTCGCGACGAGTGGCACGCATACGCGCCAGCTGTGAAGTTGCAGTCAAGGACGAACGGCACTCCCGCGGGCCGGAGGAAATTTTACCCTAAAGGACGACTGGCACGTATGGGTGTTTCTATGTGGAACGTTTTAGTTTGAATGTATTTGTCTCCTAGATGGCGCTAAATGCCCGTGGAAGCAACTTAAATGTATTTTGTAGATGTTTGACCTTGGCACAAGGAGAATCCAATGAATTATTTCTCCATTTGGAGCGGTGAAACACATGGTTCTGTAAAGTAAACATAGCACTTCTCGTAGCATCAACAATTTTATAATTGAGTTCGGGTCTCGTACTGATTTTGTCTTTTATTGATTTGGTTGTTGAATTAGAGGAATATAAGAGAGGGTTTTTTTTTGAGCGGGTGGGGGGGTAAAGGAATGTGCGGCAATGAAATGATTAGGTTATTTATGTTCTCATGGAAAGGAAGGCTGGGATTTCGTTAATATATCCCATCGAAAAGGTCCAGATATGGAATAAAAATATATAAATCGTCAGAATCGGAATGAGGCCATAAATGGAATTTCCTTGTGTATACTGGAAAGGACACGGGATTATCAAGCTCTGATGGTGGGTATGGAGAACGCGTTGTGAAAACACTTCTAATTGAAATTTCAGGAAAAGGATATACTTTGTATTTGGATAAATTTTTTACCTCTCCTGTACTTGCAAAGTATTTGTTGTCTAAGAATACGCATATATGTGGTATAGTTTTAAAAAATCGGAAGGACATGCCAAAGAATTATCCATCTGTACCTAAAACATATATACACTAAAATTTTTAATATTTTGATAAAAGAAAATTTAAATAAAAAATATACATCAAATAGAAAATAAGTATTTCCTTTCTTCCTGAAAAAAGTAGAATGTTGTGTTGAACGGGTGATTTTTAGTGAATTTTTTTCGAGAGTAAGGCTTAGCGCAAAAAAGTAGCCGTCTTTTACGCACATTTCGGAAACGAAGCGCTTCGTCCTTTGGGCCACGGTAGTTTCGGAATGCCGCCGTCCCGAAAGGGTTAAGAGGATCTTCTTAGGCCTTTCTGATTTTATGCTCATACTATGGAATAGGATTTTATTTGCTAGCAAGCATTTTTGTAGTGCTCTATACTGTTCGACATTTTTTGGGTTTAGTCTGGCGTACTCGCCTGCCATCTGGAGGGGTTTTTTGAAAACTAAGTCTTTGGTGGCATTGTTTAAGAGTGCCTTCCAGTTTTCTACCATCTTTATGTAGAAAGGTTCAGGTTTAGAGGGCTGGAAGTGGGATTGGTCATGACTAGAGTCATAGTCAACAGGACGGTTAGTATATTTGGTATTGTTTACATTGGACTTTTCAGCATCAATTGACCTGGCTGTATCATTGATTTCATTAAAATTGTCAACATTCTTTACACTAGGGTTATCAGTTGTAATCAAATTGGAATTTTCAACATCATTTGAATTTTCATTAGTAAGTAAAATAAATCTGTTACTGGTTTCAATAGTAATATTTTCAACTTTTTGAGTATCTTCAGTATTTGAATGTTTAACATATTTACGTTTGTTACTTTGGGTGGGGATGTCACTCTCACCGTGTTCTATCACCGTGTACTCAACGATCCCGCTTGTGGTCCAACATTCAGTTCTCATTCTGGTAAAGGATTCCCAGATCTCTCACTAGTCTCCTTTGGCTTTTATGACTGTATTCAAAATTGGGAAGTTCTCCCAAGTGATTCTTTTAGTGACCACCATTTTATTAAAATCTCTCTTAATATAGATCTCCTTATTGACTACTCCTTTTTTCTTAAAACTAAATATAACCTTGGTAAATTCATTTTTAATTTTAGATCTAACATAAAACCCCTCTCTCTCCTTCTGGACCAGGTAGAAACTCCTTCCATGCTGAATAATTTTATTGAAAACTTTATTAAAATAACTCAAAATTGCGCTTTTACCCATATTAAAAAGAAAAAATCTACCTCCCGCCCTAAATTTAATTGGTGGAACAAAAATCTTGCCACTTTCCGTAATTTTGTCACCGCCCTTTACAAACGCATTAAATCACTTGAGAGAACTTCTGCCCCCTCGGACATTATTTCCGAGGTCAAAATTAAATACAAACTGAATCGTGCCAAATACAAAAAATTAATAAACAATGCTAAACTTGAATCCTGGAAAAAATTCTGTACTAACTGTTCTTCAAAATTCGGCACTCAGTTTAAATTTGCCTTCCAAAAGCACAATAAATTTAATAACATATCATTACAATTTTCGGATGAACCTAATTTAGACCATGACTCTAAGATACAACGTCTTTTGGACCACTATTTTAAAAATGACCCTTCATTCACTGATTTCCCTTGGTCTCCCACCCCCCACATTGGTCTGGGCCAAATTTCTGATGAAGAGCTTTCCTCTGTTTTTAACTGTCTCCCCTCTGGTAAGGCTCCTGGCCCTGATAACATAGACTTTAAGATTTGGCAATCTCTTTTTACTTCCTTTCCTTTCCTTTTTTCAAAAATTTTCAACCTCTGTTTTAAATTCTGTTATTTTCCTACTTGTCTTAAAACTGCAAAAGTTCTTTTCTTAAACAAACCTGGTAAAGATCCCGCCCACATTACCTCTTACCGCCCCATCTGCCTTCTCCCCACTTTCGGCAAAATTCTTGAAAAACTCTTTGTTAATAAACTAAATTTCTGGCTTTCCTCCTCGGAGGCTCTTCATCCACTGCAATTTGGCTTCAGAGAATTGACCAGTTGTGAAATAGCTACTCACGGGCTTATCTCTACCATTGAGGGTCTCAGGCCCGGCTAGTACGTATCTCTCGCCACCGTGGACGTCTGCGGGGCATTTGACAATCTGAACTGGAACATTCTGCCTTCTACCCTAGATAATATACATCTTCCACTAGAATATAAAACATTTATTTACTCTTATCTTCACTCCCGATCAATAACCTATACAGATGGCATTTACTCAACTAAAAAAACATTATCAATTGGGGCTCCACAGGGTTCGGTTATATCCCCTATCCTGTGGAACATATATTTCAATAAAATTTTACAACTAAATAGTGACGATCTTTACATACAGGCCTTCGCAGATGATCTGGCGGTGGTGACTTCTGGAAGTTCCCTTCCCCTCATCTCCCGTAAAACTACTTCTAACCTTTCCTCCGTTACTTCCTCCCTCTCTTCCCTTTCCCTTTCGGTCTCCGCTGAAAAGTCCAAATGTATTATTTTTAATCGAACTAAAGCTAAACGCAGATATACCCCACCTGTTAAAATTCTCAACAAAAGAATCAAAATTACCCGCCACCTTAACTTCTTAGGCATTATAATCAATGACAACCTAACATGGAGTCCCCATGTCTTCTATTTAAAAGAGAAATGCTTTAAACTCTCTTCTACGTTCAGGAAAATCTCGGGTAATAACTGGGGAGTTAACAAATCTTTTCTTAAAATATGGTATCTCACTGTTATCGAAAAAATTATTACTTACGGGTCTGGAATTTGGGGAAAACGTCTTACCGGAAATCATATCGCTAAACTAACATGCAACGGATTTTCCTTTTAAAAATTTCAACCGGTTTTAGAACAACTTCGAGCATTTCTCTTTACTCAATTACTGGCATCCCCCCTGTTCATTTAGTAGTACAAAACCTATACAAAAAATTTAATTTCTGGTATCTAAAAACCAACCTCTTCCCTGATTCCTCCCTCCCTCCCCCTTCCCTTTTTGATCACAACTGTCCCCTCTCCAGTATCCCTCCCTCTAATCGTATAGTTTCCCTTCCGATTGTTAACCCTTCATCCTTTTCTGACATCTCCATTTATACAGATGGTTCAAAACTAGATAATCACACGGGCCTTTCTATCTGCATTTTTAGAGGTGAACGCCTGGCTGAGACTTTCATGTATAAGCTCGGTGATGAGAACACAGTTTTTCAAGCAGAACTTTCAGCAATTAAACTTGCAATCAAATGGGCATTAGATAACTCAACTAAAGTCAATATATACTCTGATAGCTTATCCTCTATTCTGGCTCTCAAATCAATTAAAAACAAATCTCACCTCCTTTGTGAAACAAAACTTTTGGCACTTTCGGCAAAAAATTTAAATTTAATTAACCTTCAATGGATTAAAGCCCATTCTGGCAACCTTGGAAACGAAACTGCAGACAAATTTGCCAAAGATGCTACCCTTTCTGGTACCCCTCTTTCCGTCCCTTTCCCTTATTCCCTTCTTACTTCATTCTGCAAATCCGCCCTTTTGAATTCCTGGCAACATCTTCTAAACAACTACGTCTCACCCCGAACTCATGACCCTTCACGTATTTCTCTATTTCTACCTATTGTTAGCCCTGAAATTCAAATCTTTAACAAATACCTCATATATTTTATAACCGGCCATGGCCCTTTCTTAGATTACCTTAACTTTTTTAAACATAAATCATCCTCCAACTGCCCTTGCAACGCATATGGTGATGCAGACCATTATTTATTCTCTTGTCCCTTCTCTAAAGAATACCATTTAATTAAACCTGTCCCCGCTTCCCGTGCAGCTTGGTTCTCCGGGGTTTGCCGACATCCGACATTACTTAATAAACTCAAGAACTGTGTTCTCGTCGCCCGTGACATTTCGAACCGTGTTCGCTGAAAAGCTTGTGAGTACCTACTATCCCCGTGTCTCTGGTGATCAATCCCCTCCCCTTGCTGTTCCTGGGTTCCCCTTTGTTTTGTTTTTATTTTTGTGTTTTGCTGTTTTTTATCGTTGTGTTAACTGTCTCGTCACCACCTGAAAACGGTATAGTCTTGTTCTTGTTATACAAACCTGCCAAACAATGTGAATAAGCGACTTATATATGGAAATGTAAAATGTTTACACTTTGAAGTGATACCTTTGTACATATATTCTCAATACAAAATTGTGTCTCTGTCTGTATATACATCTACAATGTCATAATCACTCATATCTGTCTGTAATATAACAACAAAATTATAATCACCCCATTTATATACATTTCTGTTAATTCATACTTTAATTCTGTAAATATTTATAATCTCATATATTACTTCCAAATTATACATCTGTAAATATTGTACACATCTATAAATATTGTAAATTATGGATTATACAGATAGTCCACAAACACAAAGGTTTTACTTTTGTATCATTAACAGGTAATTTATATTTCTGTTACTTAAATATCCTTCAATGTCTATATTATTTTTGTCCAGCATTATTGTCCTGGCTGGCATTATGTAACTCTTTTTTTGCTCTTTTATGCGCCCTGCTCTCTCTTTCGTCCCCTCCTTTTGTATATTCCCCTCCCTCTGTTCTTTGCCCTGGTCTCTCTTTGTCCCCCCCCCCTTTTGTAACTTCCCCTCGTTGTTTTAATTCCATTTATTCATTTATTTTATTTTTATTTATTTATTTATTTTTTTAAGTAAATTTAAAATTTTTTAAATATCCCTCCAGGGTCTCTTTGGCAAACCTGTGCAGCCTTATTGCTTTGTACTTTAAAATTTTCACAGTTACTTTTTGCTTAAACCTGTTGTTTTTCTTATGTGTTCTTTTATGCTTTTGTGTTTTTTGTATCTTTGCTTGTCTTGTAACTTATTGTGTTGTGATTCATTTTTTATATGTGTTGTAATTACTTGAATCAAAAATAAAGTTCCCGGCCACACACTTAGCTACAGTAAACCTTCGGGTCTGTCGTGTGGTCTGGGTTTCCAACATCCAACTATCACCGTGTTCACGTTTATCAGCATCTTTGAATTTTAAAAGATCATCAGTTAAGTATTTAAAATTGGGTCCAATATTAACTATATTGTCAATACAATGAGTCAAGTTAGCAGGGGAGGGACTAGAAATCAGTAAGAGAATATGATCGCACATACCCTTGAATCCAGATTTCAGCTCGTGGAGCTCACCAGGTTGTTGATCGTTGTTTTGATCTAGGAAGATCGTTAGGGAAAGCTTGACGAGGTTCTCAATTATTGTCTTTTTTTCAATCAGTAATCCATTACGTCCTAAATCTCTCAGTTTATTCAGCAAGTCCATAAAATTAGGATCCGGAAGTTCCTTTGGCGAATTTACTAAATGGTCGTGGTAATCCAGGAGATTTTCATTGTTAGCACAGACACTGGATACCAGTTTCTTGATATAATCACCCACGATAGAATTTGAGCTAGCAATAATACTATTCACAAGATCAGTAGAGTCCATGTTTACCGTCTCTGAGCACGTGGAAGAGTCATCTACAGGCGAAATGGCGCTGGACATATCTGTCCTTGGTAGATCCTTGAAAGCAACCTCCAATTCAAAAGAAAGCCCCTCCATAGCATGGAAAAGGAATACTTTTCAAAAGGTAATAACGATAATAGTAGAGGCCGCAAAGAGCAGAAGAAGCGAATATACAAACGAAAAACACAAGATCTAGAAATCGGTTGATCTAGAAATCGGTTTAATCGTTGATTAACTAACCGGAACGTTTTTAACAGTCGAATAGCTTGGTGAGTCGGGATGGTTTTTAAGGGCCGATCCCATCAACAACCGTTAAAATATAGCAGAGGTTTAACGGTTGATTAGCACTATTTTGCGTCCCACCAACACGTTTATGGTATTAAAGAGCTCACTAAAGTGCTGTTAATTTAAGTGGCCGATTTTGGCCACTTAAATATTTAACAGTTGATTAAAAGTAGAACAAGATGGCGGTAATTTCTGTATCGTTCGATATTTCAAGATGAAATTTTATTTAAGATTGAATTCTTTTATATTTCTTTTTTGAAAGAAGAGTGATTGAAAGTTTTTACAACATAGGGGAAAATAAGGCGATTTTGCTTATTTATCGAAGTCGGTGAAAGTTTGAAAGACACTTAGGAGTATTTACAATACACTACTCAGGTATGTAATGCATATATTTCGTTTATATTACGCTACAAGTTTCTTAACTTCTTAAACCATAATGTACACTTTTGAATTATGGTAAAATTACAGAATTTCAAGTCTTGGAAGAGAATTAATCTTGTACTGCAATATTTCGGCCGATCTGTTTATTATATCAGATAGGCTGTTTTATTGTTGAACCAGTTATAGAAATTGTCCTATATGGTCTGATTTAAAAATTTCATATGTTGTCCGTAATTTTTTTCTTGTTTAGAATAACATTTTTACATTTATTTGCATATAATCTCAGAAATTATATTTTCAAAACTTCAATTTACTTGAAGTTATGCATGCTGTACTGTTTATTTACAAAGCCAAACTGAAAAATAAGCATTGTCTGTAACAAACATAATTTATGTATGGGTATAAATGAATTTATCAATAGTTAGTTATTAGATTTAAATGTATATGTATTCAGCATGGTGTGAATGGTAATCCCTATTGTATTTCCCAAAGATAAAAATTGCATTTCCATTAAATGTCTGATGTTTCTTTTTAATATTTCCTGTCTGAATTGGAATGCTTCCATGGACTTGTTTCTATGTTTAGTTGGTACCTTATAGAAAGGACCTTTTTCAAATTTCAATGTAGTATTCTAAAGTATCTTGCCATTGTATGCTGTGATAATTTCTCCTGAATTGACTTTTATTGAGTTCGCTCTTTTGAGCAAGACATTTTGTATCACACATACTTTATATACTAAAAGTTTAACATATTTAAAATTGTTCTTGCAAAAGTCTCTCTTATTCCATGAAATGTTAATTTTTTTATGAATGATTCTAATGACAACACTAGTAAAAGAAATCTTTGAAAATAGGATAGGATAATTTCTATGTTAATAATAAACTGGATAACAATATAAAATGCAGCAAAAAAAAAAAGAGCATACGTATATTTATTTACCTTGCATTTTATATTGTGTTCTAGTTTATTATATTGATTGTGCGGAAAGTCATATTCTTTAATTAATTTCTATGTTATATAGGAAATAAAGTGAAATGTGTCTTCACAAATTAATAACTAATATCAAAAATAAGTGATCAAAATTCACTTTCAAATTTCAACACACTACAATTGTTTACTGCCGTAAACCCCTGGGTTGGCTGCATGGTCTGGGCCTTTCACACTACAATTGTTTTAAAAATAACTTTATTTACCTATATAAGTCAATAAATGACGTTATCTTAACGAATACTGTCGTTGAATTTGGTATGGGACTACTATACCAAATTTATCGACAAAAACCCTTCTCTAGGTTAAAATATATAACAAAATAGCAGTAACATTATTATCATTGCTATTATTGCCATTATAGCCCTTGAGTATTGTGGTGCTATTGAGAACACAGGGATTGGAATGTAATATGCACTTTTGCATGACCTGCTTTCTAGACTAGAATTCACCACTGTATACCGTATGTTAAATATATTTGTTGGATTTTGATCAACTTTGCTCCCTAGACAATTTGTAAAATTGTTGCGTATATACCTTCTGCTCGGTTTTTATGTCATAAAATAAATGAATTTTTTTTTTGCTGTCAAGTTTGGTAAGTGTTATATATTAAAATGCATCAATGGATATATAACAAATGTGAAGTGATTTTTGAAGTACTTTGTTTTCTGTTATATACACTAGATATTTGCCCCAATATTTTATTTTATCTTTTAATTGATGCACAACGGTATTGATGTAGCAATAGCTTGATTTATTTATACCATGTACTTCAATAGTTTGAACAATGATTGTTCGCCTAAACACAATATTATAAAACAACATAAAAATTTGATTTTGTTTATAGTAGTACTTGCGCAAAGATGATTTATAACTGGTAATAAATAGTTCATAATATTGGTTAAATGAAACTCTTCTTTTCGCTTTACAAATTTGCATTCTACTGACTTCCCCCTAGATGTCAAGCTCATGTTTTAATACAGTAAAATCTGATTAATTTGAATAATTATATTCGAATGTTACTACAATTCAAACTTTTTCATGGCAGCAAAAGGATAGTTTATTTTACTGGTAAGGTAACACAAGTTTTGGGGATCTTGTTTATAACCACTGCCGTTTGAAAATTCACTTCAGTGACAGTACGATTATAACCAGATTGACCAAAAACTTTCCCCGGTTACCTTGATTATGTGGTCACATGATATGCAGAAGCAGTCGCATAATATCAAATGTGGCCTTAATAATAATTAGAATATTATTTTCTTTATTTATGATTAGGCATAACTTGCCGGATAGTATACAAATCACATATTCTTTTATCCTTAAGAAAAAGCTTCTTTACAATTACAGCATATAACAAATAGTATCAATATCAACCGGTTTCGGAACCAAGAAATATCTAATTTTTCAGGATAAAAAGACATAGCAATTACACCAAAGACAAGAAGATTTTTATGTCTGTCTCTTTGCTTTTCTTGACATGGATGCTTTGTTTTTTTTTATTTTAAAGAAAGAGCTTGTTCCAAACTGGTTGATACCATTACAAATTTTTTACATATTGTAATTTTAGTGACAGTTTTACTTTACAGTTTTACTATAGCATATTGTTTTAATTTAAATAATTTCTTAATTTATATACATTTCTATTACTTTTATCACCACCAAAAATGGATATTTATTTAAAATTACATTGAACTCTCAATTTTTAAATAATTTTTTTATATTTTGTTATTTGGAAACATTTTAAAATGCGATATATAAGAATTTAGTTCATAGTATTTTATCGTGAAGTTTTCTTATACATGAGTTCGCTTCAAATGAAGTTTGATTACACAATGTACAGGGTACAAAATTTTCATTTGTAAATGAGAAGTAAACGTTTTCATCCGAATAGCAAAAAAATCTACATATGGGTTTATTTCTTCAATGTATAAGAAATGGCAAACGTTATGCAATGTTATTTATATGGTACTGATAAGTAAAAGAATCTTTTGGCGAGTAAATTCTGAGCTAAAATTTCTAATCCTGCTATGTATAAAATTTTCAGAAATTTTTTCTATGATGATTATAAATGTTTGTCATAGAAATGCTGCAATATCAGCTTTTTGAAATGCATGACAGATTGTGATTGGGAAGTTACATATTATGTAAAAGGTTAGGATATAATTGTAACCTGTAAATTATTGATTTTGAGTCTAGTCGTATAGCAAGATTTAACTGTAAACAGAATTATTTATACAGAGTGGATACTGTATATATATATACATTTCAATGTACTGTTGCTCATTTTATACAAAACAGTTCATACTAAGTTTCAATTAATGTGAAAAAACTTTGAAATTTTATAAATAGATCTCCGTCAAACTTGAAATATTTGCTGGACCCCTGTTTGATGTAAAGAATTTGAGAAGTTCACACAATGTAAAAAACCCTTAATTTTATTTCAGTTCATTAATTAAAATGTAACAAAGTTTGTTTATTTGTAAATCAGTTTTCTTCACACAAGTTAAGACAAAACACAAAGAGATTAAAATCACCACCTCCGTCATATATCGCTGAACTGATTGATATCATTGAAATTTGTTTTATGCTGTATTTTTAATGAGATTTTACTTTAAAGCTATTTTTATAGCATTCTGATGTAATTTAAATATTTTTCCTTATTTATATACATTTGTGAATTTTATTGGCTTCAAATAAGGATATTTATTTGAAATTACATGTAATTTGCAGTTTTCAAATAATTTTATATTTATATTTTGTTATTTGTAACCATTTTAAAATGCATTATCCATGAACTCAATTCGAAGTAATTTTTGGTTAAGTTTTCTTATAAATTTAGATAACCGAAGTTTTCTTATATATGAGCTCACTTAAAATGGAGCCTAATTCCAAATTGTATATAGAATATTCATAGAAAATTTAAATTTAGTACATTATAAACAAGTGGTCATTATAACCCTAGTTCAGTATAACCAGTTTACACTGCATCATAATTTCAAGGCATTTTCAGAAACATTACTAAAGTATAGTGATAAATACTTCACAAACTTTTGCTTTATTTTATACTTGTGAAACCACAGGTATTCTGCTTAATAAGTAATTTAAAAAATCAGTTTATTTATTGTGAATGTCCTGTATAATCATTACAATGGAATCGAATTTATTACGGTTCATTTCTGAAAATTGTAAGGTGCAAAACCCTTTGAATAAAATCTGGTACAGATGTCGTATTATCCCATTTTCATTTTTGCCGATTATTTGGTGGGATTCTGGCAATCCCTACTTTGATTCAGAGAACATTCCATTCTGACAACTATTGCCGCATCGTGCAACATCATAATTAGTGATTGCAATACCGGACCAAAAATACAATACCGATATTCAGTATTTTTTTTAAACGTTATACCGGAATGCCGGTATTAGGAATTTTTCAAAAAAGGTACAAAAACACTGTTTCTTTGCTATATTTATTAGTTTTAAACAAAAAATGCATAAACTATAAAAATATAAACAATTTTGTTATGTACAAATGTAAAATAAAGGAACAAATGTTAAAATCAAATATTATTTATAAGAGCAGTAAAATAATAATATATAACATTAGTAACAGAAAATATTTACAGTATTATAATATATTAAAGGAACAAAATATATAGTATTATTATTAAGAACAGTAAATATCACATAAAAATCTTGTTGTGTAGTCTATTATATAATATTTATTAATAAAAATAACTAATATATTAACTGAATATTTTTGAAATGTGATCCTAAAAAACATAATGCATCTATTGAACTGTTATTAAGCCTGGAACGTATTTTTGTGCACAAATTACCTGCAGTTGAAAATGTTCTTTCTGCATTCAAGCTGGTTGGTGGTACTGTTAATAACCAGCGATATACTTTCTCTAAATATTCACCTCGAAGTCCTTCACCTTCTAACAACTCGATCTGTCGTCTGATGGTTTTGGATAAATCTATTTTTTGTATTACTTTTGTATTATTGTT